>CM066246.1:3904594-4474594 GCA_033675135.1 Frankliniella intonsa | reverse complement strand
CATGCAGTGCACGCGGCGAAGGGGTTTTATATAAGGCCCGGGGCTTGACCTGCTGCTGCCCTTTCGTTTGCTGAAACAATATCAATTTGTGCCCATCGGGTAGGCGCAGAGGGAGGGAGGGAGGGAGGGAGGGAGGGAGGGAGGGAGGGTGCAGGCCAATGTCAGGTGGCGGCTCTGACGTCCTGTTTGCCGTATCAACACCAGTCGTATATAGCAGCGCCAGTGCCCGCCCAGCCCAGCCCGGCGCGTCAAACACGCAACTCGACTACAACCTGCGTGCCGAGTCAGGTCGGGTCAGGCAGGCCAGGGCGAGCGGCCGAGTAAATGTAGTAATAACAAATGCAGCTGAGCCCTTATCTGTCCTCCACGAGTGCAGAGACAATAACCAAAACCGTACTGCAATGATGCCTAATGCCGGTGCGAGTTGATAGATCCACCCCGTGACAAATGCACCGGGAGTGGTTTCATCACGGGATAAAACCACCCCCTCACCCCGATTGAGGAGGGGGTGTTTTTATCCCGTGATAGATCCACCCCCATGGGCCATGAGGGGGGTGCTTTTATCCCGTGATAGAACCACCCCCCAGGATGTATTGGGGAGTGCTTTCACCGGGGGGTGGTTTCATCACGCGATGAATGCCCCTCCCTAAAAATATTTCACGCGATTCAGGGGGTGGATCTATCACCTCACAGGTGCGAGGTGGACCTGAGTGCATCCGAAAAATAATTTAGGTTTACGAAAACGAGATAGACAAATATGTAAGATAGGTGTACTTGCTTATCGAGAGGTACTAAAATTGTTTCTTAACTCATCTTTTTTTTTTCAGGAGGCGGATGGTCAAAAAACAAATAATGGAATTCAATATAGGTTACAATTATTATACTCCAACGGTACGTGAAGCCCAAAGTATTTCTGTCAAGTGCAATTTGTACGCTATTTGCACGATATTCATTATTAACCCTGGTTTCTGTTCTCTCCTTCAGGGATTAGGCAAGAACAGGATATTTACGTCAGACTGATCGATTCGGCCAACAAACAGGTGAGTGAGACTCCGAATCCAAACAAAAACACGCTTGCTTTCTCGGCCCCAGTGGAGGTGGTATTTCGTAATGCTCCGCGTATTTCATCGGGTTGAAGTAGAAATATTTACATCGGATGGTGGCAGACAATCGCAGGGGGGTATTCCCTGCGACACAGGCGCGTGCTTCTAGAGAGGCCGTGAGTTACACCGCCTCGCGGCGGCGATATCTAAAAGGGGCGCGACGTCAAGCATTAGCGTGCAGTGCGCCCCGCGCGCGCTCACACACACACACGCACCAAACGCGTTCTTCCCATTGGCCCTTGTGCCGACATGGCTGCCAGGCCCGACGGGCGGGCCCGACCCTCGCCTCTGCCCGCTCTGCCCCTATGCTATTTCAGCCTCAGCCCACCCGGCCATACCGCCCCTGCGGGCTGGGCTGGGGCCGGCCCAAGGGCGGGGCGGGGCGGGGCGGGCGTCGCCATGACGACGCCACGCGACGCCACCCCTCGGCGCCGTCCGCCGCCGGCCCCAACCGCCAACCGCGCCACGCCGCCGGGCCAGGGCCCAAGGAACACACTACGGTGACCCGTCAGAGCGCGGGGCGGGGCGGGGCGGGGCGGGGCGGGGCGGGTTGAAGAGTGGGTATTTAACGCGTCGCGGTGCAAACAAAGCCTGATGGACTCCGTGGGTCCGAGCTCAGATTGCTATCTCCCGCTCCGCCACCTAGAAGCTTGCAATAGCGAGCGCGTAGCTGTGAAACGCAGCGGCGCGGTGGGGACGAAACTTTCGAGAGGCCGTATGTTTTACCCGCAAAACCGCAAAGCCCGAGGAAAGCTTGTATTTTTACTCGAATGTGTGTGTGTGTGTTTCCACGCTATGGTCCTCCATTGTGGCAACACAGCGGGTTTCGAGCGCATTCCATCTTCAGCTAAAATGCACCCTCTGGCAGGCGGGCCCACCCCCGCGCTAATTTGGGAAGAGGCACGTGCCCCCTGATCCCCGCCACGCCCCGCCACGCCCCGCCACGCCCCGCCACGCCCCACCACCGGACACGTCGGCGCTCAGAGCGCCGCGGGCGGTACTCTCACGTCATTCAATTGCAATCATCTTTTTGTGTGTCTCTTAACATGATGTTTGGGTAACGCAGTACAGAGAAAAAGTTAGACGGCAGTGTTTAAAAATGCGGTAATTTCTTTCACTACAACTTTTATCCACCCAAGGCCTGCACTGTTACCTTTGGGCTTCCTTTGGGTAGTCACAGGCACAATGGACGGACGCTCTTTAAAAAGAACAAAAGACTGACGTGTATTGCGACATAACTGTAAGAGACTAAGAGGCTAAGCCATATTTTTAGGCCCCCGTTAGGGGTGCCTATTGCTTTCGCCAGAAAGTTTTTTATTTTTTATTCTTCACGATTGCCCCTTATGGCCGCAGCCAATTCTGTCGAACCAATTGACACCAAATTCTAATGAAAAATACTATGAAAAATTAGAAAATTTCTGAGGTAGGTCTCATGTCAAACTGTCTATACGTTTTTGCGTAAAACGAGTTCGCATCGTCTGTTTCTATGGCAATGACGAGCTGAGCAGCCAGGCCGAGTCGAGCCGGCGGGAAGCTAACAATGCCAACCTTGTATTTATTCCCTTCAGACCCATGTTTTTACCGTTCGCTCTGATTTATTTTTCTCATCTACACAATGCAAATAGAAATATAGCTCTACAAAGTTTTTGCTTAAATGTTATAACGTCCATTTACTTCGTTTTCAAATTTAGAATTACTACTTAATTAATTTTGGTTGGACTTCAGTGGTCGCCAAGGCGGTGTTGTTGATAGCTAGCCTGATGGGCGCCATTTGTGTGGCTGCAAATAAAATTTATGATTTGGTTCTCACGTCTAGTTTTGAATGTATATTTATGACTTCTTTGTAATTAAAAGGTAAGTGTTAAAACCTAGGGGGCCGTTTAACGCGTTAGCGTTAGAATTTTTAACTCTCATTTGCGACAATCTTTTTTCGTTGTGCTGGCCACAGGGAGGGGCGGGGCGGGGCGGGAGGTAGCGAACCCCTTTCCCTCCCCGTATCCATAGCTTAGCCAGGACCCTCCTATATTGTCCCGCCCGCGCTGCCCGCCCCGCCCCGCCCCGCCCCGCCCCGCCCCGCCCCGGCCGGCGCAGCCTCCGTCCCTCCCTCTCAACTCTTGCGGTGGCCGCCCTCCCCCTCCCCCCGCCCCCCCTCCACGCGAAACTACACAACGAAGTACAACACCTCACCCGCCCCGCCCCGCCCCGCCACGCCCCGGTGGACCGCGCAAACCGACTGGGAGGGCGCCTAGCAGCTGGAGGACGCGGCGAGGTTACTGGACGACACACACAGGCACACACACAAACGCGCGCGAGGCAAGATCCCTGTAATCCCAGTCAATGTATCACAGACCCCTTTACAGGGAATTGTTTTGTACACATATATATACATATATACACGCGCGTGCTCGCTCCAAGGGGGGAGGCGCTGCTTAATATGCATGAAGAACACATGTGTCTTTGGCCTTAAGGGGCGCGGCCGGTAGGCCGGCAGAGGTTGCTTAGGGTGCCGCTAATACCTCGCGAATAAATAGTTTGCTGCAACACCGAGGCAACGTTCTGCAGGATATGTTTCTTTATCTCTTTTTTTATTATTATACCCAAAAAGGAATGCAGGTTGGTTCACTTCCGATATGTATCACGCGTGATAGAGAGGGAGAGGGGGAGGGGGAGAGAGACGGAGGAGAGAGAAAGAGAGAGGGAGAGGGCAGGGGTGGGCTTAAGGATGGAACAGAGATAGAAAGATGGATGGAGGCCTGGGGCAGAGCCGAGCCCGCCCCGCGCCGACCTGTAACGTTACTGGTCCAAAGTAAAGGAGACGAGGTGGGGGGGGGGGGGGGTTGGGTTAGGGCCCGAATGTGCCTGAATGGATTGCGCGCGGCCGTCTACCACGTGATAGTAAATATCGCAAAGTCCACAATATGGAGGGTTATTGGTCATGATAAGGGCCTCCGGGTAGCGCGTGTGAGCGAGAAAGGGGGGAGAGAGAGAGAGAGAGAGAGAGAGAGAGAGAGAGAGAGAGAGAGAGGTGGAGAGGGGAGCTAGTTGCACCATACGATGAAATTCGGTTCGGTTACTTTTTCGCGAAGAGCGCGTGCACAGACCACGTGTCTAGATGTAAGATCGCATCGCAACGGGAAAAAATTCAAAAAAGAAAAGAATTTATAGGCCTCTGACAAAATAGCAGCAGCACGCAATTTTATATTGGATTTTAGTGTTTGCAAAAATAAAAGTTCGCGTTGTTCTTAAAAATCTCAAGTGCACGAAAAATCTAGTAGTACACAAACGGCGGCAGTGGTGCGCAGTGCAGTGGCTAAGTGTTTTCTGGGGGTAAATGGGGTTCGGATGGTGGCCGCACCGGGTGGGGCGGGGCGGGGCGGGGCGGGGCGCCTAAATCCCCTCGGCTTTGGCGGGATCAACATGCACCAGTCCTGCCCTGAGCGGAGGGGAGCGGTGCGGGCGGACCAGTTTGCCTCACTTATTCCGCGATCATTATTATTTTCTTTCTCTCTCGCTTGTTTTTTTTTCGCAAGGTCCGCCCAGGGGGCGCTGCCTACATTTTGTTTCTGTTTTCCCGGTTTATCTGCGCGAGTCTTACTTTGTTTCAAAGTGCACATACTTTTCCCCACGGTTTTGTACCACGTTGCGGCCCGCGCTACTTGTTTTTAGTGTCTTGGAACAGTTTCTACCGTTTAGCGCCTCCTCATGCGTCTGTAACGCGTTGCTTCACACGTTTCGGCCGTAATACTGTGAGCACAACGCCCTTGTGGCGGGAGAATTTTCAGGAATGAAATTTTTGTCAGATAAACATGCAGAGCAGGGCGCGTCGGACCGGTCCGGCCAACAATAAAAGCGAAGGCAGACACAACATGAGCGCCAAAACCCTACTCCTCCTCGCGGCGCCCGCCCCGCCCCGCCCCGCCCCGCCCCGCCCCGCCCCGCCGGACCGTAGGACCGTCAGCGCCGTGTTATCTATCCAGAGCGCGGGGCGGGGCGGGGCGGGGCGGCCTAGGCGACAATCCGAACGGCCCAACATACACACAGACCTCGACCACTGCGTTGTGTCCTGGCCCCACATAAGGGGAGGGGGAGGAGGAGATAGCGTCGAACGGCGAGCGAGGCGGGGCGGGGCGCGGCGGGGCGGGGCGGGGGGGGGGGTGATGTGGGGTGGGGCTCTGATGCTGACACCGCCTCCACTGGTATATACAGGACCCCTGGACCGGCCGGCGGTACGATAAGCGACCAACGCCTGGCAAGCGTCGCGTGCGTGTGTGTGTGCGTGTGCGTGTGTAGGGGGTGGACGCGTGCCTATGTGCACCCTGTCGTTATCCATCCTTATTACAAGATCCGGACACAAACACACACACACACACACACACACACACACACACACACACACACACACACACACACTGCGCAGACGTTGCGCCTGATGAGCTTCCGATTAGCTGTGGATCCCTTACGGCCCCCCTCTCCCTCTCCACACGGCAGCCGAGGGGAAGGGCCTAAGTCGCAGGGAGCCAATCAGCTGCGGAGGGATCATCTCTCTCTCTCTCTCTCTCTCTCTCTCTCTCTCTCTCTCTCTCTCTCTCTCTCTCTCTCTCTCTCTCTTGGCGCGCTCCGCACACACACACACACACAAGTTGAGCCAGAAGGCAGTAGGTTGTTGCTATTTTAGGATCTGGATTCGGTCGAAGGCCCCATAGCACACATGCGCACTACTAGCGACTTGAGAGCGCTATAAGAGCTGTATCTATTGCGATATCAATCTGAAATTTTGTGTGTGTGTGTGTCGCAGTTGAGTTCAAGTAGTGTTATTTGTCTCGCAGCAAGTGAAATTGTTAATTTAAAATTTTTGTTGTGAGTATTTTACTCTTGGATCGAGACAACACTTTTCTCAGTGTGAGAATAACGTATGGCCACCACAAACTTTTCCGTTCTCTCAGCATTTTCCCCCCGCAGTCAGTCGTGTAGTAGGCGGGGATTGGGGCAGGCGGGCAGGCGGGCAGGCAGGCAGCGGCTGGCAAAAGGCGCCCTCAATCGCATTGCCAACCAACATCATCATTGCAACCGGAGAGACAGAGGGAGAGAGAGAGAGAGAGAGAGAGAGAGAGGGAGAGAGAGAGAGAGAGAGAGAGAGAGAGAGAGAGAGAGAGAGAGAGAGAGAGAGAGAGAGAGAGAGAGAGAGGCACGTGCCGGGGAAGCACGCGGCGAGTTGTTGGCTCACGCGTCCTCCCCGCCCCGGCACGCGCCCGCCGCGCGCCGCCCCACCCCGCCCCGCCCCGCCCCGCCCCGCCCCACCCCACCCCACCCCGCCCCGCCCCGCGCACGCCCCTCTTGCGTGCGAACACACACTCCGGCCCGGACGCGAGCCCGCCGCGCTCGTCCGGCTCCAGTGGCGGGGCGGGGCGGGGCGGGGGATGGTTTTATCAATCGGCGCACCCGCCTGCCAGGCGGAGCACAACAGCGCCCAGTGGGTCGCGTGTTCAACAATGTCCCCTGCTTACATCCTTACATATAAACCTGTTTGATTAATTTCCCTCTCCTCGTGCGCGAGCTTTATTTCTTTACAACCGCTAGTAGGACCAGGAGGGCATTTTCCCTGCTCTTCTTGTAAATGCCAATTTACAGTACTCAGCACCCAAGGTGAAGAAAGAAATGCGATAGCGAATCAAAAGTTTTGAAAAAAATAGTCGTAGGTTCACTGGTAAATTTTTCCACGAAGCAAAATATTCACTCAAATCGTAAAATTACAAGCATGCGACGTAGACTTGGCGAGAAAGAATGGGCTTTCGTCAATATACGTATTGTATTTGGTAAATGTCCGACGGTGAACACACAAGATGGTTCACAGGGTAGCGAAGGGGCGAGGAGTACGCAGGGTTGGGGCCCGGCCGGGCCTGACTCGACCCGGCCGCGGGCGGGGCGTTACACTCGAGGCGGAGGGGCGGGGGACGCAGGCTGGTCAGCAGGGGCGGAGCGGGAGGGGAGGAGGGGAGGGTAGCGCCGCGGCCCAGCAGCCCAGCCCAGCCCTCCCCAGGAGCCTACATTGCTGACCGCACCGCTGTACTGTACTGCACGACTGCTTTGCAGGGCTCCCCGTAACTTAACATACCCTTGAACTCATTCGCAATATAACGAGACAAAACTGAAAGGCCGCAGGCCAATGCACGTACGCTCAATAATATACAGCAGCTAGATAATTATTTTTTTTTGCGTTTTTCTTTTTGCAGGTTATAGTTTACGAAGGACAAGACAAGAATCCCGAAATGTGCAGGGTACTTCTCACCCACGAAGTCATGTGCAGGTAATGTAGATTTTTTTTTTGTTTTGAAATTTTCTAAAAGTTATTGATAGCTTTACTAAACTTCTATCCCTCTCTCCGACATTGTTCGCAGTCGCTGTTGCGACAAGAAGAGCTGCGGCAACAGAAACGAGACGCCGTCGGACCCTGTGATAATCGATAGGTAAGTCATGTGTGAGTGAGGCGAGGCGGGAGAGCCCCTTCAGCGCCACCTCCCCGGCGCCCCGCCCCGCCCCGCCCCGCCCCACCACCCCCTCGCACGAGCTGGGGGTGGCTGGCTGGCTGGCTGGATCGTAGAGGACAGAAAATGGCGTCCCAGGGGACTTGGCGCAGCCTGGGCCTACCTCTGACTTCCCCACCCCGCCCCGCCCCGCCCCGCTCCGCCCCGCCCCGCCCCGCCCCACCACCGCGCACGGGGCAGACTTAAGGGGGAAAGACCCATCGGCACCGCCATCCACTCGGGGCGGGGTGGGGCATCGCTTTGTTACGCTTCCGTATCCGGTCTCGTCTTCCACCGCGGGAGAACGTGTAACACAACCTGAAGTGGTAGTGAACTGCGCCTTGGAGTAGCGGCTGGTGGAGTGGAGGTGGGTGCAGCCACCCCCCATTCCCCGCCCCCTCTCACCACTACTACCTTTTTCCGCATGCGGCATTTGTGAGATTACTCACTCCGGAGCCTACCCCCCCCCCCCCTCCACCCGCCGGCAGTACGCGAAGCACGCGACATACCAATTACATTACCTGTAGCGTCTTCACCCCATACTTCCACTCCCACCCCCTACAAAAAGAGGGAGGGGAGGGAAAGGGGGGGGGGGTGGACAGTCGGTTGCGGAGCGAGCGCACTCCGTAAAGGCCTAAGGGACGCACGAACCCCTTTCTAGCTCCTCGCGACCAAGTACGACAAGCTCTAAGAAAAATACAAAATTCTGTATCATTTTTATGCAGTAATTTGCGTATCACTTGTAATAGAGGAAAATGATACAGATTTTTGTATTTTGTGTTAAAATTATGTACGAATCATCCAAAATTCCGTAAAATTGATATAGTATTTTCTGTATCAGATACAAAAGTTTGTACAACAAGTGATATGATAATTACTGCGTAACAATATACAGAATTTTGCACTGATTTTTTTTAGAGTGAAGCTCACGGTGAATTTCACGCTGTAAGCTTTATTTGTTTACTTTGGAGTCCGTGTTAGCAGACGACGCAGGTTTTTAGAAAGTATTCTCTCTTTGTGACGCGGTGACTTTGCTCGTCTGTGGGAGGAAGGCTACCTCAGATGTGGTCCCGAAACCTCCCATTCTCCCCCTTGGCTCTCTCTCTCTCTCTCTCTCTCTCTCTCTCTCTCTCTCTCTCTCTCGCTCTCTCTCTCTCTCTCTCTGGCCTCCTCTGTCTGGACCTCTACACCCTCCCGCTCTATTCAATAATTCATAACTATTGACTCAGGAGCCGGCCGTTGTTGCCAAAGGGTCTCGAGAGCAGACCAGGCCACACCGCCCGCCTCCTCAAAGGCGACTGTATTTTTATGACTTGTTTCAAAATCAGCAATCTATCGGCACTCTGTACCCGTACCAGAGGAAAACAAAATTCTAACTTACACTTCTTTGAAAGTTACTAAGTTTACCAGAATTTGACGAGTGTAGAAAAATATTTTTTTCTATGTTTTATGAATTACTATGCACAAAATATGTTGCACATTTACGACAGACTACTTTTGCATGTTACTAGAGTTCCGTTTCAAAACGCAGTGCTTGTAATATTACAATTTTGAATTGCAAATTCAACGACATTCTTCGTGTAAAATTACAAAGAAAAAATTATTTTAAAAAAAAGACGATTGCGCGCCGTTGTGGGGACCAGTGCCAGTGCGGGTGCCTGTCTCGGCTGGGCCGGGCGCACAGCAGCGACAGCTGATAGCCTCGGAGGGGGCGTGTCCGCGTGCGTCCCTGTGACAAGGACCAGCAGCCCGGGACGGGCAGGGGCAGCTTGTAGGGGACGGGGAGGGAGCAGGTGGCGCTAGCCCAGCCTAGCCTCGCTGCAGGCCACACGCACACCAACTACTTTTCGTGGAAACAGAGAGACGCTCTGGTCCATCATGGGCCAGACCAGACCGAATACCAGACACGGCCAGTGTTTTACGTGCATGCGTGTCCGAAACGCGACGGAGAACCACCCCGGAAAATATAAAAATAAAATAAAAAAAAACTAGCGGTACTATACGCCAACCATTATTTCTCGGGGTAAGGTAAATGCGGCGCTAGTCCATTAATTCAATGAATTAACTTAAAGAAATGACACATCTGTAAAGAGTTTGAAGTGAAAACCGGTCAGCTGATTTTACCTAACCACTCCCTACTTCACGTCTCGGAATCCGATTTTTCAGTGCGCACAGAGAAAAAAAAAAATTCTAACGCTAACGCGTTAAACGGCCCCCTAGGTTTTAACACTTACCTTTAAATTACAAAGAATGAATTCATATACATTTAAAACTGTACGTGAGAACCAAATCATACATTTTATTTGTGGCCACACAAATGGCGCCCCTCAGGCTAGCTATCAACAACGCCCCTTGGCGACCCCTCAAGTCCAACCAAAAATAATTAAGTCGTAATTCTAAATTTGAAAACGAAATAAATGGGCGTTGTCACATTTTAGCAAAAACTTTTTAGAGCTTTATTTCTATTCGCATTGCGTAGATGAGAAAAATAAATTACAGCAAACGTTAAAAACATGGGCCTGAAGGGAATAAATACAAGGTTGGCATTGTTAGCGTCTCGCCGGCTCGACTCGGCCTGACTGCTCAGCTCGTCATTGCCATAGAAACAGACGATGCGAACTCGTTTTATGCAAGAACGTATAGACAGTTTGACATGAGACCTATTTCAGAAATTTTCTAATTTTTCATAGTATTTTTCAGTAGAATTTGGTGTAAATCGGTTCGGCAGGATCAGCTGCGCCCATAAGGGGCCATCGTCAAGAATAAAAATAAAAAACTTTCTGGCGAAAGCAATAGGCACCCCTAACGGGGGCCTAAAAATGATTTCGGAATGTCTTGGAGACAGCCACCCCCCGGATATGACAGCAGCCCGCTGCCTCCGGAGGGTGGGTTTATCCGGGCCGGGCGTCGCCGAGCCGGACTGGATAAATTGAACTCCGGGTGGCAGCAGGGTGGCGGGGCGGGGCGGGGCGGGGCGGGGCGGGGCAGGGCGGGGGAGCACGTCGCCCGCTCTGCTATCACTCAGTCGTGTCCGGAAGCTAATTTGTCCTCCCTCGCCCACATATGTGTTAGGGTATCACCGCGCGCCACCCCACCCCACCCCGCCCCGCCCCGCCCCGCCCCACCCCCGCTCCATAACTCCTCTCCCAGCGCCACCTTTGGCGCCTCTTCCCCCCAGCTTCTCAGAAGAGTGTCAAGGAAGGGGCGAGAGCGAGCGAGAGAGACAGACCGACTCGTGTTGTGGTTGTCGCCCCAGTTTAGTACTTCCTTCACACGGCAGTGCCCGTGTTTGATGCGTGAGGTGTGTTTCTTGCACACACGTGGTGTGTGTGTGTGTGTGTGTGTGTGAGCGGCTTGTATTTCCCTAAGAGCGAGGGCGTGTCGACGCGTCTTTCCTTCCGTGTCATAAGGACGTTAGCTCTGACAAAAAAAAATAAAAATAACAACAAAAGTATTATTACACGAGCCACTGCGGCGTTTATCATTAGCAGTGGTCTTTATCGCAGCAGGAATACTAGAAAAATAGTGTAAGCTATATGACCTCAAAGAAGCAAAAAAACGAATACGGATATCCGTTGGATTTTATTTTTATCGGTGTCTCTTTCGTCCTTGCCTACTTCACGTCCGCTATAATTCGTTGGAAACGGCTCGCGACGGGCCACAGCTGAGCGGATAACTCGCGCGAAATGGGAGTGAGGAGAGGAGTAGGGCAGAGGCGACTCTCCCCGCCCCGCCCCGCCCCGCCCCGCCCCGCCTGCATCTCCGCGCAAAAAGGACTTGCGAATCCGATTGGAGGTAATCTGGTCCACATGTGCGGGGCGCACGAGGTGGGGCGGGGTGGGGTGGGGCGGGGTGGGGCGGGGTGGGGTGGGGCGGGGTGGGGTGGGGTGGGTCGGAGCGCTGGGGTGGGCGTGCGTAGGCTGCGCTGTAGCTGCAGCAGCACACAGGGGAGCCGCATCTCGAGAGGAGAAAAGGCTTTCTTTCTTATACGTTACCACTACCTCTCACAGAAAAAAAAAAAAAAAAAAAAAAAAGGGGGGAAGAAAATGGTAGCAGCCGTCGGATGGTAGGCTAAGAACCTTCAAATCATTTCAGCAAATAATTTAAATAGATCGATACGATATCATGAGACAGCCTGTAACTCTGATCCTATACTTTTGGTCAGGCTCTTCCTGATTGTCCGGAGGTCGCGGTCACTGATTGCAACCGCAAATGATTTGCGGTGTAGGCGGGGTGGGGCGGGGCGGGGTGGGGCGGGGCGGGGCGGGGTGGGGTGGTGTGGGGTCGTTCCGGTCCCTTCTCCTCGGCCCCCGGCTTGTTTAATCAATTGGATCGCTGTTGAAAGAGGATCAAGATGGCTGTGAGCCGCCCGCCCCGCCCCGCCCTATTTCTTTGAGCAACAGTCAGTGATGCGGGGGTGGGGAGGGGGCATCATTCACCGCCTCCAATATTGTCAAAGAAAAAGTCACTCGCCAAACAAACACGTGCCGTTTACAATCTGTTCTTTCATTTAGTTTCTTTTTAAAAGAAAAAAAGAGAGTAGCACGCCTCTAGTAAACGGTGTCCCAATTTTCCCTTGGCAATAACCCCTCTAATGTTGGATAATGGCAAAGCCAAACAGTAGTACAGGGGAGAGAGGCAGTACAAGACACACGAGTGCCCTGTAGGTGTTGTGCGCCTCCTATGCGTTTTGTGACGTCCCGTCACTCAGCAGGCGTCACACGTGACGGACGAACACGACCTGACTGTAGCCTCCCGCCCGCGGCGTGACAGGCTAGCGGTACCTCCGGCCGTGTACGGCACTTACGCAAACACAATTAGCGTCACGGCGGGGCGGGGCGGGGCGGGGCGGGGCGGGGCGGGGCGCGCTGGACGCGGCTCCGCGGCCCGTCTGTCGCGATAATGACGGCCTATCATCCGATCAACTCGAGTACAAGTCACGTCGTTGAAAAAAAAAATCAATTTTGAACTTTGTGTAAACGTCACTGGTCACTTAAAGTAGCACTTTTTTAGTGGTTGAAGAAATAAGTTTCAGTACGGTAGGGGTGGTAGTGGAGGCTGCTAGTTGCAGTCGGAACCTGCCCGGAGGCGGCGCGGGGGGCGGCGCGGGGGCGGCGCGGGGCGGCGCGGGGGCGGCGCGGGGGCGGCGCGGGGGCGGCGCGGGGGAGGCGCGGGGGCGGCGCAGGGGCGGCGAGGGCGGCGGGGGCGGCGCGGGGGCGGCGCGGGGGCGGCGCGGGGGCGGCGCGGGGGCGGCGCGGGGGCGGCGCGGGGGCGGCACGCGAGCTCGCAGTCAGTAATTAGCGTATAGAAGCCCCTAAGCCGTTGCGTGACCGCGCCGCTCTCGCCATATGTGACCGCCGAGTGACCGCCTAGTAATGGCCTCCAGACTGCACGGCCGCCCCGCCCCGCCCCGCCCCGCCCCGCCCCAGCTATTGATGAGCACCCGTAAACACGCCCTTTGCTGGCATTAGGTGCACGGTTGCACAACACTGGAAAAACTGAAAAAAACTCAGGAAAACGAAAACCGCTCGCAGGGAAATCAGAGGGGGGGGGGGAACTCGTGTACAATAAAAACATTTAACGCTAACGCGTTAAACGGCCCCCGAAGTTTTAACACTAACCATAGAAAAAAAAAATAAGAATTATTTTTTAAATAAATTCTTTTGAAGACACTCTTTTGTAGGACGAAAGTCGGAAGTGTAAGGGGCGGACCGCACTCCGCAGGGGTTCACAGAGCCCCTCAGGGCCCCGCAGGCCGCGGAAAGGGTTCTGCAATAACTCGGGACTGCAGCGGGCCGAGTCCGTTTTAATGGTTGCACGCTACGCTCGGAGCTCGGCCGGGCCCCTGCTCCACGCTCCCGGAGCGTGAGGACGCGCAGCGCAGCGCAGCGCAGGCGCGGGAGCGTGGCGTATTACGCAGTCAGTAACGGCCTCGGAATCTTAACAAATCGCGGCTCAACAGACTTGCAGCTCCAACGTTTCCGAGGGCTGAGACATCTCGAGAGAGTTGGTTTTATCTGCCTTTGCCTACTCGGTTACCACAGTAGTAGCTCGATGCGTGGCAGGGCCGGGCCGGGCCGGGCAGGGCTGGCGCGTGCCTACGAGCTGGGGCAGACGACTCCACTTAAACCCCCGCTGGGTTAGAAAGAGTTGGGGGCGTGGCGGGGCGTGGCCAGTCAGTGGGGGCGGGGCGGGGCGGGGCGGGGGGACCGCCCGTGGTCGGCGGGCGGGCGGGCGGGAGAATTTAAACAGATTTAGCAGCTTGTTAGAGACGCACACGCGGTCACATCCATTACGTTAGTAGCGGGCGGGGCGGGGCGGGGCGGGGCGGGGCGGGGCGGGGCGGGCGGGGCGGGGCGGGGTGCGCTCCCTGCTGGAGCTGGCGCGGGGCGGGGCGGGGCGGGGCGGGGCGGGGCGGGCGGGGCGGGGCGGGGCGCGTTATGAAGGCCGCGTGTCACGCTAATGCGGTCACGTGAGCCCGGCCCGGGCCCCGCCCGACACCCCGCCCCGCCCCGCGCCGCGCACTAGCAAGCGGACACTGCACTCCGGGACTCTGGAGGAGGAGATGATGAGCAAGACGGCCCAAGTACGAGCAGTGACCTTGCCGACGCCAAGGAGTGCAAAGTCCTGGCCTCCAGGATGCGGCCCTAGAGCGGAACGATATCTCTTTCAGCCCCGAGGTCGCTGCCGACGGTCCGGCTAGGCCGGCAGGAAGCCAGCTCGCCCCTCTGGGTGTGGGAAAGGGATGAGGTTGGGCGGGGCGGGGCGGGGCGGGGCGGGGCGGGGCGGGGCGGGGCAGTGTGTTGTGTTTCGCACTCAGGCCCGGCCACGTGAAGGCTTGTCAACACGAGCAGACACGCTGGCACCTTGCACCCCATAACAGAGAGCACGGCGGGGGCGGGGCGGGGGCGGGGGCGGGGCGGGGCGGGGTGCGGTGGACCCGCAGAGAAAACAAACTTGAGGCAGCAGCGACAACACCAAAAACGCCGGCCCTCCCCCATACTGCCTCCCCCTCACTCCTGCCGTGCTAGAGAGAAACGACTTCCGGCCGCGAGAGGGAGAGAGAGCGAAAGCTTCTCTTCTGGGGCCAGTATTTCTGTCTGTAGCCGCGGAGAAAATTAGGGAATTGTAAAGATCCACCCCCCTAATGTTGGCGGGTGACCAATTAAAAGCACTAGCGATTGCGAAGTGCGAGGAGTGAAGAGATAAGGGAAGGAGATGATGGGAGAGAGGGAGAGGGAGCGAGAGAGACGGAGGGAGAGTGAGAGGGACGGGAAGAGAGAGAGGGAGGGAGAGGGAGAGGCGCTGTAATCTGCAGAGCCATTCATTCCCCACGGTGGTGCGGCGGCGGCGCGCTCAGATATACAGCCGATACGTCTAACACACCATGGCGAGCCGGGCGGGGCGGGGCGGGGCGGGGCGGGGCGGCTACACCGACAAAAATCATACCATAAAATACTATACTAGCCGCGCGGCCCGTCAGACCCCCGGCAAAGAGCTGATAGGTCGGGAGAGAGGCGGGAGCAAAAAGTAGAAGAACAGAACGCTCTGCAAGCTCAGACCTGGTAGCTGTGGCTCACACCACAGTTGTACTTAAAACGTACCCCTCTCTTCCCCGCTGAATACAGAGAGCAGTCTGCAGACTCCTCCACAATCACTTATCGGAGCCGCAACCCCAGACGTATTACCGCAGTCGGTAAACGGCGGAGGAGGCAACGCAACGCAAAGGCACAACACCGTCTAATCCGGGGAGCTTACCAGGAGTAGCTGCGGGCGGGATCTGCGGGACGTGGCGGGGCGTGGCGGGGCGTGGCAGGGCGGGGCGGGGCACGGCCGACGACGTAACAGCAACAAGTAGTGGCGGCCCCTCTCCATGAGAGCTAATCTGCAAAAGAGAGAGAGAGATGAGCATTAGGTGAACATCAGGAGAGCTAAAAATCAATCTCATGTTATGTTGTTTTTTTTGTTCCAGGTTTTTCCTCAAATTTTTCCTCAAGTGCAATCAAAACTGTTTGAAAAACGCGGGCAACCCCAGGGACATGAGGAGGTTTCAGGTAAGGAGTGTGCCAGTTCCCCCTGGAATTCCAACATTTCCTTTTGTTTTAAATATCGCGCGCATTTATTTTTTCGTAAGAAAAGGGATAAAAACGCTTTTAACATGTCGGCGTTGCTGTTCCGGTCGCCCAGGTGGTGGTCTCGAGCCAGATCGGCGTGGAGGGCCCGCTGCTCGCCGTCTCCGACAACATGTTCGTCCACAACAACTCCAAGCACGGCCGGCGCACCAAGCGCGCCGACACCAGCGACGGCGAGGCCGACGCCGACTCGGGTGAGTCGAGTGACGTCACGGGCACATCCTCCTTCCTACGCCCACACTATTTTTAGCAGATGATACGTTAGTATCAGCAGCTTGTACTGAAGTAAAGTTAAAAGTTAAAGTTGAAACGTCGTCAGTTAAAGTTGTCAAAGTTAAAGTTGTCCAGCGTTAAGCGTAGGAAAGTTAAAGTTGAAAAAGCAGTTGCCTAAAGATATATATAGGAGCGCGGCGACAGTGGGCCTCAGCGTGCCACCGTGCGTGCCTGCGTGCTTGCTCGCCACAGTAGTGCTGTTCAGGCTGCCAGCAGCTCATAGTGCTTCAAGCATGGACGCTACTCAGCTGCCGCCCGCAGCCGCCCTATGCACAGCCCTATGCATTGATTGCCGTTTTACGACCCATAACCCCAAACACTAGTCGTCCGCTGTAGGCCCCCCCTCCCCCGCGCCACACCGCGACGCAGCGCCGCGTCACGCTACGCTATATCGTAATGAATCCCAGTATTTATCAGTAAACGTTAAAAGTTAAAACGTTAAAAGTTGAAAAGTTTAAAGTTGAAAAGTTCAAAGCTAAAACGTTGAAAGTTGAAAAGTTCTGAGTTCGTGAGGAAAGTTACACAGCTCAAAGTTAAGCTGCTTGCGTTACTAGTTGAAACGCTAAAACTAAAAGCTTTAAGCAGTAAAAGCGATAAAAGTTAACGCGTAAAAGGTTAAAGTTCAGAGTTTGAAGTAGGAAGTTCAACGTTTGAGGCAAAACGTACAAAGTAAAAGTCATCTGCTTTCACGTTAGCGTTAGCGTTAACGTTTTTTTCACAGTGTACACTCACATGGTGCCTCCCCCTCTCTCCTTCACGGTGCCTCCTGATTGGGCCGGGTGGGCCGCGCGGGACACCCTTCAGGGGGAGGGCCTTGGCGGCCTGCGGGCGGGGCGGGGCGGGGCGGGGCGGGGCGGGGCGGGGCGGGCGGGGGAGGGACGGCCTCCTCGGGGAGCCCCTTGCGTCCGCTCGGCGTGGCGCGGCGCGGCCCCGAGGGATGGCGCCTAACCCCAAGGGGCCCCCACCCGGAGTAGGGTGGCGCGGGGCGGGGCGGGGCGGGGCGGGGCGGGCGGGGCGCAGGGGAAGCGGAGGGACGGAGGAATATGTGTATTTGAATTGGAAACGTCTTCATCCGCGCTTCGACTGCAGCACCGTCCCCGGCCCGTGGCGGAGGGGTGACGCGCGCGTGTGCGTGTGTGTGTGTGTGTGCGACGGGGTTGGACGCCGCGCCGCCGCGGTGGCTGTGAGGAGGGACAGCTCCGGAGTGCTTCTCGCACTGGGCGGCCACGGCGGCAGCGCCGCGACGTCGGCGTCGTCCGCCCGCGGGGCGCGCGGCAGCAGCACGCAACGAAGCGCACCTCAAGCGCGCGCGCGCGTGTGTGTGTGTGTGTGTGTGTGCAAAGTTGGCGGTAAAATTTTTCCTTCTAATCTCAACACAATCCTCCACTCACATGAACACCCATCTAAAGAGAGAAGTGCCCCTCGACGGGAGCCCTCACACGCTCCCCACCGCTTTCCTTCCGGTCCCGCCCCGCCCCGCCCCGCGCCATGCTAAGCGTTCCCCCGCCCCGCCTGGCGCACATATAACTTGCAGGCGTGGTTCCTTTTTTGCGTGCGTGTACCCCTTGTAAGATATATGGATCAATTTCCCCCTGTCCGCCCCATTTCTGCCCCCGGGCCAGGCCGGGAGGGCCCGCCGCGCCGCGCCGCGCCCGGGCAGCCCGGCCAGGCCCGGCCCGGCCAGGGCAGGGGGGATCGGAGTTACATAATTCACTGAGGACGCGGACGAGAAAGCCTCTCTTTTACCCTCGGTGCCGTCCTCTCTGGTAGAGAGAGAGGGAGGGAGGGAGGAGGGTCGCGCACAGAGAGCGTGAGCGTAACCAGCTCCTTCGCGAAATGGAACGCCCGCCCGCCCGCGCTGGCCTGTGGTGCGGTTAGTTTCGTTGTGTTCGGCCGGTTCGGTTCGGCCTGCGCTTGTTAGTAGAGGTTATATGGTCTGTCGGCTCAACATGATACTCACCAGGCGGGCACCGAAGTGCTCAGTCCCCGCAGAAAGACCGTAACAAGGAAAATGTAGGGGGGGAGAAATGCAGCTCTGATAACATTCAAATCCTGGCTGCAACGGTCGCAGGGCAGGCGCGCCTAACCGCCGCTGCGCTCCGCTCAGCTGTTCGACAGGCGCGCTCGCTCTTGTCGCGCCGGCTGACGGCGGTCAACTGACGCCTGCAGCTGCAGCGCCGGCCGGCGGCGCGGCGTGTGCTGCCAACATAACGGCAAATTTAAACGCTTTGATTCATCTTCGGCATTTAAAAAGCAGGGTGACGACTAATATGCAAAGAGAAATAGAAATCTTACCGGCGGGGAGTGCGGTGCGGCGTGGAGTAACCTCCTAATCCGGACTCGTGACGTTAAACACAGAAGGAGGAAGGAGGGAGCGGAGGGTGGCCAGAGTTTCGAGAGGGTTTCCCAACCCATTCAATTGTTTAAACAAGCTTTTTCAAAGCAGAAGGGCGGGCTAAAGACAGATCTATTTATGTAAATTTCCTTATTTTTTATATTGTAATTTGTGATGTTGTAAATTAATGATGGGTACCGTAAACTTACGACGGACTATTTGCGTTCGTTTAAGAATTACAAGTCGATACCAAGTGTCATTACAATTTCGCTGTTGTACAATTTAAAATCGTAACTTTACGACATTTTCATGGAAAAATTTTCCCGTAACGTCCAAAAACATTTTCCACTGCGGCAGCGCTACCGGCCGGCGTGAAGACGGGTGAGAGAGGAGAGGAAAGGAGGAGGAGGAGAGGGATCGGGATTTCATCGAATGCCGTCCTAATTAATAAATAAACCGTTATGCTGTGCGGGCCTGTCGTCTTGCGGAGGGCGCGGAGGGGCGGAGAGGAAGAGAGAGGGTGGGAGAGGAAGAGAGTCGCACATATCTGCCTCCCGCCCGCACTCTCCCGGCGCGGCGTGCCCATTCACGGCGGCGGGGCGGGGCGGGGCGGGGCGGGGCGGGGCGGGTAGGGGCGTACGGACCTTGTTTTATTCATGAAGGGGGGTGGGGCGCCGTGCCCTTGCCCGCCTTGACACTTCCACCCCGGGGCGGGGCGGGGCGGGGCGGGCGCCAGGCGGGCTGGTGGTGGTGGTGGTGCTCCAAGGTGCCTGCGCTGGCACGCCCCACCCCACCCCGCCCCGCCCCGCCTGGTCCTGGTGCAGTGCAGTCGGGGAATTATACTCCTCACACCGTGCCAAGAATAGTGCGTTTTTGTTCGCATGTGACCCGGGAGTATTGGACTAATATTTCCTCCTGTTTTTTCTCTCCAGGCCTGTACCCGCCGCTGCCCGTGGCCACCCCCTGCATCAAGGCCATCAGCCCGGCCGAGGGCTGGACCAGCGGCGGCGCCACCGTCATCATCATCGGCGAGAACTTCTTCGACGGGCTGCAGGTCGTGTTCGGCACCATGCTGGTCTGGAGCGAGCTCATCACGCCGCACGCCATCCGCGTGCAGACGCCGCCCAGGAACATCCCCGGCGTCGTGGAGGTGACGCTGTCCTACAAGTCCAAGCAGTTCTGCAAGGGCGCGCCTGGCCGGTTCGTCTATGTCTGTGAGTCCCCACTGTACTCCACCCCGGAGCAACGCGTTCAACTGTTAATCGCGTTAGCGGCGCCCTAACTCACGTCTGCATCGCGTCCTCCCCCTCGACAGCCCTGACCGAGCCCACCATCGACTACGGCTTCCAGCGGCTGCAGAAGCTCATCCCCCGGCACCCGGGCGACCCGGACAAGCTGCCCAAGGAGATCATCCTGAAGCGCGCCGCCGACCTGGCCGAGGCCCTGTACAGCATGCCGAGGAACCCCGGGGCCGCGGCCGGGGCCGGGGCCGGCGGCGGCAACGGCATGGCGTACAACGCGTACCCGGGCCAGCTGGGCGCGCAGGAGCGGCCCGCCTACGAGGACGGTGAGTGTCCTGTCCGCGGACGTCTACAAGTGCACGACGTTCACACTCTTGGGGTTGTAGTTGTTAACGGGGGGAGCTCTGCGGGGTTGCGCTCAAGAGGTGGGGCCGGGCCTGTTGCAGACGAGTACGGCGGCCGAGGCCGAGCGGCCAGCACCAGCCCCCCGGGGGGCACCGGGCCGGAGGCGGCGGGGGCGGCGGGGGCGGCGGGGGCGGACCCGCACGCGCGGGGCTACCTCTCGGCCACCTCCACGCCCTCCTCGACCGAGTACCCGGTCCCGGGGGCGGGCGCGGGGGTGGGGGCGGGGGCGGCCACCCCCCAGCTCACCAACCTTTCCTCGGCGGGTAGTCTCTTTCCCAGCTCCACCAGCGAAATCATGTCCAGTGAGTACCAGACTCCAGCTGGTTAAATTCACCGAATAAGTCTATTTCTTCAATGTCCTATTTAAATCAATCTCAAAAAATTAGATTGTAATGTAGTTTACCGCAGTGTGCTTGTGGGCACTCGACAAGTGCGCATAACGCTTACTGCGCGCTCCGGAGCACAAAGTAAGAGGAAAACTGGGGACCTTGCGGGGGCGTGGCGCGGCGGGCGGGCACGGTTAAATACTTGAATAAATTATATGATACATCCACACCTTGCTCGGCGGCTGCTCCGCCGGTCAGCTGCCCAGGCGAGCCGCTAACGCCATCGCGGGCGGACAAGAGAGCAAGAGCCGGCTCTGCTTCCGGTCGATACACCACATGCCCGCCCCGCCCCGCCCCGCCCCGCCCCGCCCCGCACGGGCCCCCACGCCCTCCAGTCAAAATGTCACCAGGCGAGCGGTCGCGGGGAAGTCCTCTTATTGTGGACAGTGCGGGGAGGGTGAGGGGGCGGAGTGAGGTCGGATGTGGTGGAGTGGGGTGGGGTGGGGTGGGGTGGGGTGGGGTGGGGGTGGGGTGTCTACGGCCGAGCCGAGCCGAGCCCGGGGGTACAACTCCAAGGGGGGCTGGGGAGGCCTGTCTCGCGCTGGCCACGGTATGGCAACCCAATCGGTGGAGCTAGATTGTCCGACCTATCTCTGTCCGACCTGGCAATTTCCCCGAAATCCGAAAAAGCGCTGTCCGACCTGGATTGTGTCCGACCTTGTTCAAGCGGGTAAATTGGAGAAGGAATGTGTATCAGAGAATCAGGCCGGAGGATGTGCCGAAAAAATTGTACGCTACCTCAACTTTATAACAAACAAAAAAAAGAAAAGAAAAAAAAGGAAAACTTGAAAAAAGAAACTTGAAAAATTACGTACGTGCTCTGCATGTGAAAGGGTGGCGTGAAAACATGGAAAATTTTTGCGACAGTAAACCTCCCGAAGGAGGTTGCGGTTCCCGCCAGGCACAGGGCTTTTACCCCCCGTGGCCGCCAACTACTTCGGTGTTCTTATGGGAACCGGTGCTTTTTTGACTGCGATCCTGTCGCGCAATTCGACAGATTTGATCCCCGTACTGCCAGATTTAGTCGTACGGTGGTTAACCGAACTGCCCTGTCCCCAGAGCATGGAATAGCTATTTTTGGAGCCAGATTCTAGGACTTATGACCCCACGACCGACCACCAGTCGTGGGCATGGGACGGAACTTCCTGGCAACCCGCTGTCGCTACCAGTGAAGAACCTACCTGGGTTTGAACCAGGCCCCATGTGCCGAGTCTCACAGACACCCCACGGCTTTCGCGGCACCACTAGACCACTAGACCGTCGGCGATTCCACGAGGGAGCTCGGTTGAAATGGGGGGTTTGAATTCCACCTTGTGAGATTCTACTCCAAGTTGTTGTCCTCAGAAAAATTAATTTTGGAAAGATTCGAACCTTTGTTCTGCGACTTGGCGGGCGGAAACTATGCCGGCACGGCTACGACGCCACGGTACCCGATGCCGGACCACTAGGAGTCATGCTGCGCGAGAAGCCGCAGTCACCGACGAAACGAACCCGGTGTCATGGGTACGCCTGCTCTCCGGGCAGTGCGAGGCCGTCCGCGTGGCGTCATCGGTATCGACTTGTGTTGGCCCCAGGTGGGCGGTGGTTCGAATGCCGGTCAATTTTTTTTTTTTGGCCGGGGGGGGGGGGAGGGGGGTCAGTCGCTGTGCCTTTTTGCAGGTGCCTGAGTCACAAGGAAGGTAGTTTGAATAATGGAAACGAAAACGATTTTTCTTTTCGTCTCGTTGAACAAGTCTGTGTGACAAGTCTGTCTCGTCTCCTCACCCCGCTGACCTCCTGCTTTGTCTGTTCCAGGGATGGGCAGCCTGGTGCCCTTCACCAACATGAACCCTTTCGCACTCCCCACCTGCGGCGCCCAAGGTTACGGCTCCCCGACCCTGCTCAAGTGATAATGTCAATGTTATTAGTTTTTATTACCATTACTTTTGTTATTATTTTAATTATTATTATTATTACTATTATTCTGTTTCTGTGGTGTTCCCTCGGTTTGTGTGAAGGAGAAGACTTTGTTTACATCCCTCTTCTTCCCTTGCGCTGCTGACCTTCTGTACTTACGAAAGAAGCACTTGGTCCACATTTGTCCTGTGTAGATAAAATCGCCGACGGCGTTCAAAAATTTATTAAATGTTTTGTACATATCATGTACAGTTGTTTTTTAAAAAGAAGAGAATACCCTAGAGCTATATTATATATATACTTTTGTATGTGACAATTGTGATTATTTGGTCTGATGTTTGATTTTTTTTTAGAATAAAGAGCCTTATTGGTCCTTTAATTTACAACCTTGAATTATTTTTTCCCATTTCAAAGGCGGAGTAAAAAAAAGGCAAGACATGTAATTTGGGGAAAAGCGTAGTGATTGACAAGACTGTTTCACCGACCAGACCGGCGCGGCGCGGCGCCCCGCCTCCAGCCCCGCGGCGTAGGCAGGCCGCGCGCGGCGCTGTGCGGGGGGTTGCCTACCCACTGAAGAGCCAGGGGGTGGAGCCTCGCACCGGCCACACCAGACCACACCAAACCCCCCCTCTTTATTTAAATAAAACAAAAATATGTTTCGAGCCACCTGCGTCTAATTTTCCGGACCGTTTAACTCTCGCGCGGAGTTTTCTCGCTGTTCACCGTTTGGTTGGGAAACGAGAGGAAACTAATGAGTGCGAGGAGCAGACTGTGAGATGGTTATCAAAAAGGGGAAAAAAGAAGGGATCCGGAGAGGACGAAAGGAAAAGTCGAAAAGTCGTAAGAAAAGTCGTTCTCAATTAGACGGCCCTGTCCTCCTGCGGACACTGCCGCCCCGCAAAGAAGCTTATTTTAGGTTTAGTGCGCGCGGAGACAAATGAAAAGGGATGGAGGGAGAAAGGGCGGGGCGGGGCGGGGCGGGGCGGGGCACCAGACAGAGAGACCGAGGGGGAGCCGCGGAATTATTTGTTTTCTTTCGCATGAGAATTTCAAAAATTATCGCATTGGACGGCCAATATTTCGCGTAAGTAGTCGGGAGGGGGGGGGGGGGAGGCAGTTGCGACCACTCTGTGATACCGGGGCTGCCATCTGGTGGCGGGGCGGGGCGGGGCGGGACACAGTATCCAGCCTGGTCGCGATTAGCAGCCCCGACCCGGCCCAGCACTGCTCAGGTCACCCCCTTACTATTCTTCTCTGGTGTCGTAATTCGAGACTAATGAAAGCGCGGATGGGGAGGGGTTGGGGGGCCAGGGCCAGCATGGACACATCGGCGAGGGCTGACCACCAGGCGGACGGCGTGGAGCAGCTGACTGAGCAGCTGACAGCCAAGCGCACGCATAGATCAGCTGATCAGAAGTGGGCGGGGCGGGATGGGGCGGGCGGGGCGGGGCGGGGCGGGGTGGGGCGGGGTGGGGCGGGGCGCAGCATCCTCGTCCTCCTCGGGGTCTTCCAGCAGCACGCCGTCGTACGACGTGGCTGCTGTCGCGCGTTTTTTCTCACGCCACGCCGCGCCACGCCACGCGCTGCTAATCCGACTCCAGCGCGATTATCGCGGCCCTCGTGCTCGTGCTCGTACCCCTTTGAGCGGCGGCAGACACATGCGGTACCGCAACGCTTACGGACCCGGCGGGGCGGGGCGGGGCGGGGCGGGGCGGGGCGGGGCGGAGCAATGATGTCATTGGACGTCATCGGAGCCTATGAGTAATTTTATAATTTTTCGTTTGCCCGATTCTCCAAAACTGACCTACCAGGGGGTGGGATGATCGCACGATCTTCATGATTCCACTTTGAACTCTCCACCCTACTACGCCGCACGAATGACATGAGGAGGTATCCTGGCAGAGAACCGCCGCCCACGGCACCCGACCCGACCTGACCTGAACTCCCGCGAGGCGAGAGGTGGACACGGAATTGCCACGACCTCCTGAATTGCCCCGCTCCTGCCATGAGGAAAAGTGGCAGCGCACAGGGTGACATGAGAGGGAGAGGTGGGGGTTGGTGGGGTCACAATCTGACCGACCCTGGCGTCAACAGCGACGGACGGCCGCGAGCGCACGACACGAGCGCGCAGCGCGCCACACGAGATGAAGGGCGTGATGGGCGAGCGGCGGCGAGGGCGGCGGGGGCGGGGGCGGGAGGGTGTTTGTTTGCAGAGTGTTATTCGTTTCCCAGACCAGGCGCGCCCGTGCGCGCGCAGCTGCACAGAGCGTGGAGCGCGTCGAACGTGGACCTCGACGGCGACCTCAGAACGCGCGGGTTCGTAATGTTTATTCCTAAACCGGAATAAAGTTAGCCAGGAAAATTTCCTGGCCAGAATTTTTTTTTAAACCTCGATCATAGCGCCTCTCCTATGCTGGGTAAAACTCTGAAAATCACATGAAAGGTGTATCTCGATGTCCTGAAGACGAAAAAACAAAAAAAATTCCTATGCGATTTTTCGAACGCAACTTTTTTTCCATTGCTGGGTAAAACTCCAAATTATTTCTTTTTCGTCTTCAGGACAACGAAATACACATTCCATGTGATTTTCAGAGTTTTACCCAGCACAGGAGAGACGCTATGGGTGACGTTTTAAAAAATTCCTGGCCAACTTCATCCAAGTTATTCCTAAAACTTTTAGAAAACTGAGGAATCTGTGAAAAAAAAATTACAAGAAAGTTCCTGTATTGTGGTACAGGGGCGGTGGTAAAATTACATATATTCCGAATTTTATTTTACCACAGCTCCGTAATTCTTGGCACACTAACTATTCTGAGTCTTTTTTTCTGTAAAATCCCTCCAATATTTTTTCCTGTGTAGCACGGTGGAGCTGGGCCCCTGAGTGTGCCGCCACCTCCGTGGCTCAGCGCGCAGCACCGCGGAGGAGTGCTGGGCTGGGCCAGGGGGAAGGACTACAGCGAGGACGACTTTACTTGTAAAATTGATTGCTTTTCGAGCTCATTTTGCCTGGGCGTCTAATTTCATGCGATCTGAGCGTCCTCCCCCCCCCCCCCTCCCCCGCCCCTTCCCTCCCATTCTTATTCGGGTCGCCTCCGTCGCCTCTATCTCCCTCTCTCTCGCTCTCCCTCTCACTTGGGCCGCCTCGTGCGTCGCCGGCATGAACGCAAATCTTCTCCCCCATCTCCACCCCCCCCCCCCCTTCCACCACGGCGCAGGTCCGCGCGGGGCCGCAGGAGCGACGCGTTAAAAAGAGGCAAGGGAAACGACGAGAATCACAAGTTTATCAAGCGGCAATCAGAACAACAGCTCAGCGCGGGGCGGGGCGGGGCGGGGCGGGGCGGGGCGGCGTTGTCCTTTTGGCCGGTAGGTGGCGGTCTGCTCCTGGTCTACATCGGCTCGGCTCAGCACGAGCCTGATTGTCATCTAATGCGATTTTATCTTCATCCCCCCGCCCCGCCTCTCTCCCTACTAGCTCCGCGCGGCACTCGGCTCACGCGCCGCCCCGCCCCGCCGCACCCCGCCGCACCCCGCCGCACCCCGCCGCACCCCGCCGCACCCCGCCGCGCCTGGAGCACGGGAGATCACGTCCCGAGACTTTGTCGGCAATGAGTAGACACAAAGCCGCGACAGGACGGGGATAAAACGGACTGGGCTAAAACAACTACAGCGGGCGACGGGCGACTATCGTGTCCACGCCAACATAACATGCGTCACTATTTTCCATTCTTTGTTTCGGCCACCGTTAGGGGTGCCACTTGCTCACACCCGTGAGTTTCCTCCTTTCATTGTAGTACCCCATCGGCGATTAATACGGGGGGGGGGGGGAGGGGGGGTATGAATCGGTCAGACAATTAATACCCCCCTGTATACCGAGGAGGGTACAAGGCCCCTAGGTGTTTAATACCCGGGGGGGGGGGGTAATAATCAGTAAGACGATTAATACCCCCCTGTATACCGAGAAGGGTACAAGAACACTAGGCGTTTCATACCGGGGGGGTATTAATTGGTCAGAAAATTAATACCCCCCCTGTACACTGAGGAGGGTACAAGACCCCTCGGCGATTAATACCGGGGGGGGGGGGTATTAATCGGCCAGACAATTAATACCACCCTGTATACCGAGTGGGGTACAATAGGGAAGTACAGTTTGTGTTTCTGCGGGGGTGTCTTTGGCCGGCCCTGGCGCCGGCGCCTGTGGGCGGAGCGGGACGGGTTCGCGCGCATGTTGTAGGGCAGGGTGACCACCCCATGCGCCCCGGTCGCCGTCCTGCTCCACGCACTCGTTGGCCTGCAGCAGAGAGCCGTTTGAGTGGCGCGGTGAACATCTTTCATGCGGTAACTGCAGCGCATTATGATGTGAGGGGAAGCGTGGGGAGGGGAGGGGGTGGGCGAGCCACCTCTGAAGTATGAGAAATTTATCTGCTGTTTTGGAAAGGGATCTTGGAAGAGTAGCAGAAAAGATCCCAAGGCATTGTCGAATGGAAAAAAATAAATGTTTTTGCGTTTCGTGGATGGTTAGCAGGTTGTGAGCGACAGAAAAGTTGAAATAAATACAACAAAAATAGTGCTTTGCAAATTTAGGAAAAACTGTCGCTGGATTACTCGCAATGTCAATTTGAATACGCTCCCAATGTCTCGTGTTGATGTCTCGCAAGATGTCGTCTACTGTGTGCCCTGTAGGTTAGGAAATGGTGCAGTAACGCAAAACGCCGAAATTTTTAGTTTGCGTGTGTTTTAAATAAAAATTGCCATTGCAATGTTAGCCTCCAAGAAGCTCGCCATGTCAGTTTGCCGTCGGGCTGTTTTCGTTAACTTGCGGTCAATGTCAACAATCCCTAGCCTGAATGAAAAACATTTTGGATCCTGTGTACATTATAGTCAAGTTCGTGGAAAGAGAAAAACTTCATTTAACTCGCTTTTTGAATCAGAGTTAAGTAAAGGGAAGAATGAAAAAGTAACTCCTGAAGACACAAACAAATCTAAGAAGTTGACACCTCGGGATATTACAACAATACTAACAGACTTTATTAGGAAACCTGAGGTTCGTAATTTAGCAACAGATAGAGGATTGAATGGTGAGTGGTTGTTTTAGAATAATCTTACCTATATATTCTTTATTCGACTTGGGGGGCTCAAAGTGTTCTTTATGCAATATAAATTTTCTTTTCAAGATAATTTGCAGGGAAAGAGATTACCGAACTAACTCTCGCTTAATCTTTCAGCACAGCAACTAAGAACAGCATTTGTGCGCTTTCGCTCATTTTGCTTAAATGGGACAAATCTTCCAGTTGAATTGGAAATTGTCTTAAACGACATCCTTGTGGGAGCTGCTCATCCTGATGACTTGTTTAGCCAGTTTATGGATTTTGCCATGAAAATGTATCCTCATTTACATTGTAGAGAAGAGCTCTCCCGAATTTGTGACTTGCGAGATCCATCTGCCTGGTATGCTACTTCATGAATCGACTTCAATCCAAACATTTTCAAGTTTCTATCGAGATAATATCTTTTTTCTGTATCAATCTTTTAAATTCAATATTGCCATCTCTTTTTCTTTGCAGGTATCCGCAAGCACGTACACTTGGGAGGAAAATTATTTATCATGCTGGCCCAACAAACAGTGGGAAAACTTATCACGCCCTTGAAAAATTCATGACAGCTAATGCTAGTGTGTATTGTGGACCATTAAAAATGCTTGCTACTGAAGTTTTCCAAAAAATGAGAGACAAGGTGGGTGTAACTTTTTGTGTATAATATTGGTTTATTTTGAATACCATTCATCACCTTATTTTACTTCTTACCAATCTCCAGAACATTGAATGTGATCTGGCAACAGGGGATGACAGGATTTATAGTAATCCCAACGGTGAACGAAGCTCTCGCCTCTCATGTACTGTAGAAATGGCACCTCTCCAAGAAAATTGTGGGTTTGGATTGATTAAAGAAAGTCATACATAGAAATAATTTTCTAGTAATCATGTCTCATATATTTTTTTTTTTTGTAGTTGATGTTGCAGTTATTGATGAGATTCAATTACTTCAGGATAATCAGAGAGGGTGGGCTTGGACTAGAGCTCTTCTAGGAATTTCAGCAAAGGAAGTTCATGTTTGTGGAGAGGCAGCTGCAATCCCTCTTGTTAAAAATCTGTTAGCAACTGCTGGGGAGACAGTGGAGGTAAGTGTGAATTATTCAGACTATTATAGATGAGAAGGATTAATCCCTGACAGAGGAAACCTCAGTCACAAACCTACATTGGATTAACTACTAAACTTCCTATCTGTCAGGTTCAAGAATACAAGAGGCTTACAGGTTTAAAAGTTGAGGATTCTGCTCTCATATCACTTGAAAATGTGATGCCTGGAGATTGTCTTGTTTGTTTTAACAAAAGAGATCTTTATACGGTACATACAGGTTTTTTCAATAAATTTGTTTATTTCTTAATTAATAGATCTTAAAATAATTATCTCAACAATGCCATTTTATTCTGCTTTTCTCATTGATGTAATTCTTTTAGGTCACCAAGAATTTAGAAAATTTGGGCCATAGAGTTGCGGTTATTTACGGTTCATTACCACCTGGAGCAAAACTCGACCAATGTCAGAAATTTAATGATGAGAATGATGAATGTAAAATAATGGTTGCCACAGATGCAATAGGAATGGGACTAAATCTGTAAGTCAAACCCTCTGAATTAATTGCATGCTGTACCTGCTACTTTCCTCTGAACAATATTTTGTTATTTTAGAAACATACGGAGAATTATATTTGTTTCTCTCAAAAAAGTGGACATAAATTCTGATGGTAAGAGGTCATTAGAACCAATAACAGTGTCCCAGGCTCTTCAGATTGCTGGTCGTGCTGGAAGATATGGAACACAATATGCAGAAGTAAGTGCTTTACATCAATGTCTTCATAGTTTAGTTTGTACAGAGGTAAGATTCTTTTCTTGTATGTCTGTTTGTAGGGGTGTGTAACTACATTAAATGCCCGAGACTTGAAGACACTTAAAGCAATGCTCTCATCTTTACCACAACCAGCAGAAAAGGCTGGTTTGTATCCTACAGCTGAGCAAATTGAAATGTTTTCATATCACCTTCCTGATAGTTCTCTTCAATCAATCATTGTATGTCATTTTCCTCTGAGTCAATACTATTCAGCTCTGTTCAATGTCTTCATATCAAAAATTTTGTTTCAAGGAAATATTCACCGATCTATGCCAAATGGATGATTCATTATATTTTATGTGTAACATTGAGACATTCATGTTCTTGGCTGAGAAAATAGACTCGATTCCACTTCCTCTTCGAACACGTTATGTGTTTTGCTGTTCACCTGTAAATATTAAAGATAATATTGTTATTACAGTTTTGCTGAGGGTAAGAAAGAATTTTGCAATTTGACAAAATTAATAATGGTACCAAGCGAAATCTTATTGTTTTGATGCGTCATTATATCCAACAGATGGCTCGCCACTTCAGTAACAATAAGGTAATGGATGCAAATTGGTTGACCAAACAAATGCAGTGGCCTCCAAATGTGCCAACCAGTATATCAGAAATGTCTCAGTTAGAGTCTCTACATGATGTTTTCGATCTATATTTATGGTTAAGGTTTGTCTCACATCAAATAAGTCTACTTTTCACATAAAACTGCATCAACGTACTTAATTCTTCCTGTGAATTCTTTACAGCCTTCGTTTTACACAGCAATTTCAAGAGACTGATAAAGTTAGGCAAATGAAAACAATTTTAGATAGTGTAATTGTTGAAGGGCTCGCTAAACTGTCTCAATTGATGTCCAATGAAGGAGGTGATGAAAATCCAGCTTTAGCCAATGCAACTAAAGTTCCAAGAGGTATAAAATCCCTTCTTGTGAAAAAACAAATTCTCTCTGAATTTTTGTAACTTAATTTGTTTATTCTCTTCCCTTTTTTTCCCCCCTAGGATCCCTCGCTCAAAATCTTGTTCAATCTGGAGCTATTACTCCTGAGGTACTTGATAGATTAAAATCTGAGTGGGAAAAGGTCAGTATCGCTTAAAAGTCTGACAATACTCTTTCATTAAATGCAACATTAATCAGGTATTAATTATATTTTTAGGAACAAATGTCACCTTTAAAAGATAAGTAGTAACCTAAATAAATTTATGTAAGACCTACTCTGCCATGTAATGTTCTTTACCATTTTGTTGAAAAGCAGTAATGCTGTAGCTAGGCATTTGGTATGGTTACTGACAATGACAGGGGTCATGGAGAAATCTGAGCACACAGTACCTAGTTTCATAAGGTTTAATCCCAAAGTTAAAATCATCATACAAAGACTTGCAGAATTCTATTCCTCTCTTGTACCAAAACTTTAAAGTCAGTTTCTTACAATCTGTATACTCAATATTTCTAGGTGTATTGTCAAAACTAATGACAAAGGCAAAAAGTGAAGGCAACTCGTTACAGTGAAACAAAAATAACAGCACGGAACTTGTCTTAAAGGGGCTGCAATAAATAACTCTCAGATATAACTTAAAACTATACTAATACAAGAAAAAAAGGTAAAAAAATTAAGAACTTGACAATGCATTAGAGAATAATTCAGCCAGGTGTTTCACAAGAGGAATTACTCCACTCAGCTTAAATAGTAATACAAACTAAACTAGTGTTGTCACCGAGCACATGATCACTTAGTAATTACATTCTTTTGAGTTTAAAATTGGATAGTTTGATTTTTATCTTACAAAAATGGGGCATGCCATAGTACAAATAGTATCAATACAATTCAAATATAAACTTTTAAAATGTTGAAAAATTTTATATCCTTTGGAAGCGCAACAGGTTTAACAGACAAATGGGAAAACTAGGCAACAAAAGCTGACTTGTGAGGATTCATATTTCAAAATTATTTATAGACTGTCTCCATTTAAAATCTGACCATGAATCACAACACTTCCAAAATGTATGAGACTCTTCCCCTTACATAATTCTGCACCTTTCTTCTCCACTTGGATCACCCTAAACACAAAAAATTTCAGTTAGAATTTTCCACATTTGACATATAGCAAGGAAGTTTAAAGAACTTATCAGACTGCATCCTACCTGAGGGTATAATTCGTCAGAGGTACGACTGTGACTGGCACCGGTCATGTACCCCTGAGTTTGTCTTACGCGAGACTTGGCAACAAGTTTTTGTCTGTTTGTCATTGTTGCCATTTCCTGAAAAACAAGATATTCAGATTATAAATTGAAACAAATCAGGAAATTAGTTGATGCCATTATGAAGCGTTAATATCTTACTTTTCCAGAATTATTGAGTAGCTGTGTGGTCATATCATTTCCAGTAACCCACTTCTGAGATTTCATTACAAGATTGAATGGAGGCTCATGAGTTTCTCCTTGGTCAGAAGACCACACAGTCAAGCCTGATCCACCCTCCAGCTTCACAGTGCGATGGAATTTATACACAGTTTCTTGTCCATTGGCCCGACGCACCAGTTGCCAACTTCCCAAGCTTACTTCCTACAATAAGAAAGAGTGGAGAAAACTTCCTCAATTTTCAGATGAAACTTTCTTTTAAGAGGTCAGAATAAAAAAGATCCTATGTTACCTTGTTGCTCTTGTTAATGAGCTTAATGAAGCGACCCTGAAGATCAGCTTCTGACACTTCAATCTCTCCAGTACTCGACTTTGTTGTTTCAACATCAAGGGATTCACTTGAGTCTTCCAACAAAGTTCTCTTGCGTTTGCCTCCTCCAATCCCCAAGCCAGTGCGAGGAGTTCCAGAGGTACTTCCAGTTCCACCAACCTGACTGATGTTCAATCTTTCCTCCTCAGACTCTAGCAGCTTGCGGTAAGCTGCAATCTCCATATCAAGAGCAACCTTGATATCAAGGAGATCCTGGTATTCTTGAAGCTGGCGAGTGATTTCATCTCTCAAATTGTTTAGCTCCAGTTCAACAGCAGTCAGCTCTTCTCTGTGTCTCTCTCTTTCAGCTGACAGTCTTCTACGCTCACCATCCAACAGCTTTTCCAACTCAGACACACGGGACTGGAATAAATAAAAGTAAGGCATCAAGAAATTTTAAGACATTGCCCTTCATTTAAAAGTCGTTAGAAAAATTTGTGTGAATTTCCTTTCAAATGTTGGATACTTACATTAGCACCAGCTACCGAAGATTCTAGCTCTGTAATTCTGGAGGACAGGCTGTCAGAGAGAGTGCGAGACTGTCTCAGTTCATCCATGAGTGAAGAAGCAACACCAGAGTTCTTCTGAGATTGTGCTTGCAAATTTTTCAACTGAAAGCACAACAATATTTTTTTTTAATTCAAGAATAAATAATGCCTAGGGTCCAAATTAAACACAAAACATTTATGTTTAATTGAACATAGACACAGTTCTAGTTCTGAATAGTTTTTCCCTTCCTTCAGCAAATACCTTGGTCTCATACAAGTATTCTATTTCCATTCTGTTTGACTGCATTTGTTCTTCATATTGGTCCCTCAGTTCTGACAAGCTGTGCTGGAGCCGTGTCTCATATTCTTGAGATAGTCTTCCATCTATCTCACTGATTTCAACTTGCCGCTTTGTTCTTGTTTCTTTTAATTGCTTGTCATGAACCTTTAATTAAGAAATAAATAAGTAAATAGATTTTTTAAAAGGAGAAAAAAAAAATCTTAACAGCTAACAGAAGAGTACTTACAGCTTCCTTGAACTCAAAGTCTTCTTTAAGGCTCTGCAGTCTGTTCTCCATATCTACTCTCAAAAGGGTTTCCTCTGCCAGATTTTTGCGCATCTCATCAAGCTGCTTGGCGAGCTTATCAGCTTCCTGATGAAACAAATGCACAGAAATAAATATTTCATCAATTGGTTTTTAACTCTGAAGCATCATTTTGGAACATGTAAGATTGCAAAAATAGTCACCTTGACATCATCAAGAGCTTTCTTTTTCTCTACAAGAGCTTGATTGTATTTTATGGTAATGTCATTGAACCTCGATTCATACAGATTGGCATTGCGCTCTGCCACTGCAAGGTCCTTCTTTGCTTTCTCCAGCCTGAAATGTTGTAAAATTTAAGCCATTATATAAAAATTAAAAAAATAATTAATGGTAACACCAGAAAACATTAGGTTCAATATTTTAATGGAAAACGGTTTTATTTCAGATTTTTTGCAGTGTAGTGATCAGAATAGACTTGTAACTACAGAAGAGGACACGCGTGAAAGGAATGGGAAGGAGGGGGGGGAGGGGGCAAAACCTGAGCGAAATTGCTCATTCATCGTACACTTCCTTATGAATATTTGATCAGACGACCGAGAACAGCCTCATTCCATTGGCAGCTCCCCCCGGCCCGCTCTGCTCCTGGAGACAGTGACTTGTTGCGCGGTTCAGAGGCAACAGGTGTGACGGGGACCTGCCCTGCCCTGCCCTGCACCGCCCGGGAGCAGTGTCAGGTAGCCAAGTGTCACCCCCCCGGGCCACTCCCTGCTATGTAACTAGTCACACTTGCCACCTCATTCATTCATTTTTCATTTTCCTTTTCTTTTTTTTGGCAGGGCAACCTTTCAGCGAACAGTAGTCTGAGATACAGGACCGGTCCGTTCTCGTCGAACCCCAAATTCATCGTCCGACCGAGAGAAAGAGGGAAGAGAGAGAGAGAGAGAGTGGTGACGGAGGGGAGAGGGGACTTCCCTAACAAGGCCGGGCTGCTGCTGGGCTGGGCCACCTGAATAATCGGGCGGCTATAAAGAAAATGACCCGGAAGACGAAACATCCGAGCCGAGCGCCTCGCCTCGGCGCCGCGCCGGGCCGGAGCTCACTTCCGCATGAGTTTCCTCTCCTCGGGCCTAGGCAGCCTAGGCATGGCGAGCGGCCTCAAAGGATCGGCAGGACCCGCCGCCAGCCGCGCGCCTAGGCGCGGTGCTTATCTAGGGAGCCAGGCGCTGAGAACGGTAAGGCTGGCTGAGCTGATCACGCGGGCACATTCCAACCGCGCAGGCCAGGGCAGGGCAGGGCAGGGCAGGGACCACCAGGACGAGGCACACCGCGACCTGCTCGGGGGCGGGGCGGGGGCGGGGCTGATAAAGGTAGATAAGGGCGATGACAGTGGGTAGGTGCGGCGGGCGATGCCACAGGGTTCCCGCGCCCGGGGCCGGCCCTGAGCTGCTAGGCTAGGCTTGGGACGGACCTAGCCTCGAGGTGGACGGGTCGGGTGGGGTCCGCGAGAGCACCTGCCGGCCGCACCGCACCGCGCCGCGCTGGACGACACGGCCCAAGGCTCGTGCCCAAGGCCCCGCCCCGCCCCGCCTCCGCCAACACCGAACGTTTGGGCACGTTCACAGACCGCGGTGCGGCAGAACGCAAGGCTGAGGGGCACCTCCCGTGGCCCGTCTGCTCAAGACCAATCGATGCAGGACAGGGCAGGGAGTGTCTAGAAGTAGGACTTATTTTTGACATATCACAAATACTGAGGGGTAGAGGCCAAATTTTCATCTTTGCTAAGAATTTCCCATAAGAGACCTGTGTTAAACATATACCGCTCTGCGCAACCCCTAAATATTGTTCAAATTCGCTCAAATTTTTACACAGGGGTTCTTTTATGGATCCTCACCGGAAACCGAGCGCTCCCGGTCGGTACCATATACTTGCGGAATTTTTGATCACCCTACCACTGCCGCTGAGGGCCTACTCCTACTCTCCCCGGGGCCCCGGGCCTCACTCCAGCGTTCCCCGTCAAAGGTACATGAAACGTGTCTGGTGGAAGGGACGCACGGCAGCGCCTGGGCCTGGCCAGGCCGGCGAGCTGTTCAAACACGGGCACTTCATGCAGCCACACGCGTCTGAGTCGCTGGAGGGGAGCGGAGCGGGCCAGGGGGGAGCGATGCGGGGGGTGCACGGGAGGGAGGGAGGGAGACTTCCCCGGCCCCGCGCCGCGCACCACTAGTGACGTCATCCCGTCCCGCATACAATACTTCCGAGTGCCATCCCGCTAACCACCCGCCCGCACAAGGGTGAGGGTGCAGCATGGGGAGGGAGGACCAGGTGCGGGCGGGGCGGGGCAGGGCGGGGCGGGGCGGGGCGGGGCGGGCGGGAGCGAGGCACCCGGCTGCAGCGAGACTCGTAACCCACACCACGCCGGCCGCGGCCCTGGCCCGCCCTGAGGGGCAGGACGAGGAGGGCCGAGTGGGGGGGGGGGAACCTTCGACCCCGTTCTGGTCGCGGGGCCAAGCGGACCCCGTCCTTCGTCGCCTAGCGACGCTTGGCCCAGGACAGCTGCGGTGCGACGCGGCGCCGCCCTGCTGGCCCTACAGACCGCCCCGCCCCGCCCCACCCCGCCCCGGGCGCTTACGTTGGGGCGTAGCCGCGATCACCCAGGCGGGGCGGGGCGGGGCGGGGCGCAGACAGCCTGGCGCGGTCCGAAAATGAGAGACCAAAGGCCACCGGCATCACCGCGTCGCGCCTCCACTCCAGCCGGTACTGGCCGGGCCGGGAGCTGTGCTCTGTTCGGCGTGCTGGTGCTGGTCACTCATTCTCATTCCAGCGGCAGTGACCTCCCCTCCGGCCCCGGGGGAGGGGGAGGGGCGTGTCCCTGAGCAGACGCGCCGCCGCCACATGGAGGGACAGGCCGTGTGCCTCTCGCTCGCTCCCACACCATCTCTCTCTCTCTCTCACTGCGGTGGAGAAAGAGATGACGTCACTTCTATTTACGGCAGCGGCTTTACGCGCGTCCCCTGACCCCCCCCCCCTTCCCTCGGCCCCTCCTAGCTCGCCAGGCCAGGCGCGTGGGGCACTCCCTCCCGCCCAACGGCCCCACGGCCCGAACCCTCCGCGGCCTCCGGCACGGCACGCCCCCCCCCCCCCCCCCCGGTGCCAGCCCGGCCCAGACCAGCGGTGCCGGCTTTTACTCCTTTTACTCCGGCCCTTGACTCTGCCCTGCAGCAGACGATGGGAAGGGAATGGAAGGGAAGAACGTGAGAGGGGCCGGGGGGGGGGGGATAGGGCCAAGGACAGGGGGAGGGGGCTGTCCCCCCTCAACGCACACAGTGAGGCCCGCCCGGCCCGGCCTGCTCCGCCTACGCCGAGCCCTTCTTGGCCGCGCCGGGAGTGTGTGGACCCCGCCGCGCCGGCGCCGCGCAGGGGAGGTAACATTATGCAATTACTCCCCTCCCCCTCCTCCACGCCCACATAGTGGTCAAACCGACGCAATGAAATAGGTTGTCCAGGAGGACATGCCGTGCCGTGCCGTGCCACTCCGTACCGTACCCTCCAAGGACTCGCGCGGCAAGCAGGACACCAGCGACCACCGCGATCTTTTTCGTCACCAGATTTTCGCAGAAAATCGCTGATGCCGCTTGCCGCGGCTTCAAGCATGCGCGTGACGGGATTCGTGCAGAACTATTCCCTCTATACTGAAGGCCGAGCAGGACGCCAATGAATGGGAGGGGGTGGGGTGGGGGGGGGGGGGTCTGGGTCAGAGCCTACGGGTCGAGGCTGACGGTATCGTAGGAAACCCTTTTATCGGCCCCATGAAGACATACGCAGCACCTAACCTGCAACGTTAATACTTTTGCGCCGGGGGGGTGAATCATCGCGGGGGAGTGGCCATAAACCGCGTCCAAAACGTGCGATTAAAGGGCCGGAATGCGGCCCGTGGGCCGGGCGTGCGCTGACAGCAAAATGGGTGGGCGTAGTCAAAGGTGAAAACATAAGGCCATGAGGCGTACCTGATCTTGAGGTCGGCGTTCTCCTCAAACAGGCGTTTGGTATCGATTTCGAGCTTGGCCTTTTCCTTGGCAAGCGAGTCCAGGGCAACTCGTGTCTGGTTCAGCTCATTTTCGTACATATCCTTGATGTTCGAGACCTCCCGGGTGGTTGTCTCCTCGGAGGTCTGGATTTGCCGGTACAGTCGGGTATTTTCCTGTTCAAGTTGGCGAACACGGTCAATGTAGGTAGCCAGACGGTTGTTCAAATTCTGCAAGTCGGCTTTTTCTTGCAGTCGACTCGTCCTGGTGGGGCTGAGAGGGCTACCCGGCCTCGACGAGAGGCCGGGCGTGGAGACTGAGCTGCTTGTTGAACTCATGGATGTCTCCACCACTTTGGTGGAGCTCCTCTTCGACTTCGTGGCCATTTTTAACACGAGGCAGTCACAGAATCACGAATGCCCACAGTCTCGGCGGGGCTTGAAGTCGCGTCAGAGCGTCTCCCACGGCACTGGAAGGTTAAAATCGCATGGAGTTACTTCAAAACTGGCAGAACACACACGCTCGGCAACGGACGGAACGCGCAGGGGCACGCCGACAGCCGGGTCACGAACACGACTGCCGAATCTCGTGTTGCCGGAGCCGAACACCGATTCCGCCCCCTCGAAAAATGACGAGCTTTTCTGTTTGGTTGTCTCAGGGGGGCACGTCTTTGAAGAGATTTGAAAAGCAGACGGGTATCGTTGATCGGCGATGAGCGCAGAGGGTCTTTAGAGCATGTCGATAAAAACAGAGTTTGCCTTGAACATTTTCGTCTCTTGTGCCACACCTCAAATGTCGCGAGCCACCGTGGATGGGTTACTGGTAGCAGCAGTTGGTCATCCTCAAACAGGTACCAACAGCGTTTCTGTTTCTTGCCATTTTTAAATGAAAAATAAATAGTTTTAAATGCCCTTTAGACATTAACAATTGGACCATTTTTCAGAGACCTTAGGGTTTCTTGTGGGTTTTTGAAATTATTTGGGGCTTATATATGTTGTTTTTTGAATATTTTGGTTCTGTACGTTGGTGCTCGAAGCTTCGTTCTTTTTCTGTCATAATAACCTACAACGTCTGCTAAACTTCTGCTATGTTTTCGTTTCGCTATGCGGAGCGAAATATGCTTAACACGCAGAATTTTCTGCGACACCTCGTACTTTGAGTGCCCCAATTTCTTGAATGTTTTTCAAACATGCTGAACAGGCTGTCATCTGTACTGCAGAGCGCAGCAGACGCTGTAAGTGTCTAATTTGTTTTGGCCCTTTGGCTAGAATCTTTGATTGTTGTGTCGCATTTAGATTTTACACTCATTTTTTTTCTGTTACTTGGTTACGTCAGGTATCAGTCTAAGTTTTAGAGGTTTAGAAAAATTTTAAACTTTATTTACAATTCTTATAGAATAACTCTGATATTTTACTTGACTATGTCTAAATTAGTGTTGTGTTTACAAAATGTCTTTAATTCACTTTACCTTTACCTTACCTACAGCTGGCGCCCCCTCCACCTCCTCTAGAGGATTTAAAATATCACTGGAAGATGGTGATGAGGTTTTATGCTCAAAGAACCATTCAGAGCAGGTTTCCCATAGAAGAAACAAATATTCCCTCTCATCTTGAACAGCTTCTTAAAGTAATTAAATATTTTAGTCTGCCATAGAATTGGAATAAGTTCCCTATTTGTCAATAATATGATGTAAAAGTTATCTATTAAAACCTTATTTGTTTCAAACAGATCTTGATTGCAGAGGACACCTCCACAAAAGCTTCAACTGAAGGTTCATGTACTTCTGCTGGTCCTTGTCTTGAATTCTTACTGCAGCATCGTTTATTAGAATTACTAGTGTCCCTTGCTCGAGCAGACTCACCACCAGGAATGAGGAGGTATTTGCTGGGATATCTTCGAAGACTTGTCATTGCAATATCACCTCACCTGTTAACTCTTGCCAGCATTCATCTTCCACTTTTGGTTTGTACTCTTTTGAACAGAAAATTATTTGGGTATGAATCATATTCGCCTTTGCATAATTTATCTACTGTGTAGTCTATCCTGTATTTTTCTTATGGTCAACAGCGAATAATAGTTTTGTGTAGTCAGTCGAAGGCGTCACCTACTGAGGCTGAAGAAATTCAATTTTTATTGGCACTTTGTCAGATTATTCATAGGCAACCCTACCTTTCTATCATCTTCAATAAAGAGGTAACCATAATTACAATTTAAAAAATAACTTTAAAAAATTTAATTAATTTCTTTTTTCAACTGGAAATTGAATGATTGCACTACGTCATTATACCTTTCAGACAAAACCAAGTCAAGATTCTGGATCCAGTAGCAGTGTCTGTAGCACAGCACTTCCAGTGAGCTCACCTACTCAGGAACATTCCCCCGTTAAGAATAGTGAGGAAGCTAGAAAGCAAGTGGACCAAACAGGAAGCCAAACACAAGAAATTAATGTCCAGCCAGTTTCCTCAGGAAAAGAGATTTTATCAACCGTACCAAGTTCAGAAAAATATAAACTAAGTGAATCAGAAAAAATTGATCAGAGGTTGATGAAAGGATCAAATAAAAATGAAAGTGATCTCTCACGTGTTGAAAACACAGGAGTTAATAGAACAAGTAACGACCAGTCCCTCTTAAGGAACTCTGCTTCTTTAGTATCTGAAAATAGTGCCTTGCTAACTATGCAAGAGAAAAACGATGACTCAGACAGGGAAAGAACAGACAAAGTATGTAATACCAGGCAAGAGGAAGTTTTTAGTGATCATAGTCGAGCAACTTCTGGTTCTTGTACCCCAGAGCCCTTCCTTATTGACGATCTCTCAGACACAGAAATTATTGAGGGCAGTATTCCATTGCTTGATGCTGTGCTGAGCTTCATCAACAGTCCCGTAAGTTTCAAGTTGTGCTTCTAACACATAATACAGTTATATCAGATTTACTCCCTTCATTGAAGTAGCTATTAAAGAAAAATACACAATTTTCTGCTCTTTCAGGATAGTGGAACAAAGTTACATGTCTGTGAAGCCATTCTCATGCTTGTCTCTGTGGCTGATGATACATTTTCAAGTGCCATTGCTCGTACCTCAAACCTTGGTCTTGTAATGGCAGAAAAATTGACTTCTTCCTTTCAAGAAATTCCGGGAGATATTGATCCTGATCATTTTGAAGATATTCCTCAAAATTGGGGGTGAGAGTATTGCTATACAGTTCATATGTTCATATAAGTTTTCCAATTTTTATTTGTAAACAACAGCACTGCAATTTTATTTATCTCTCTCTCTCCTTTTTTTCCCAGACCCAAAAATTCACAGTTGTGGTTGGAGCATCATGCATTCCCTGGTTGTAGACTGGTAGCTTCTTTTGTGTCTTGGTTGAACTTCTGTGATCAAGTAAATAAAAAGAAAGTTGTGATTTATTAAATTTTACCAAAATTAGAGAAACTATTATTATTATTGTTTTTTTCTTTGTTTTAGCTAACTGTTGAAAGTCCTTACGAGGTAGCTGAATCAGTGGCTGCTGCTGTTCGAGCGCTGTTTTTTGAAATAGAACTAGAGTCTGAGCTCCGCACTGGAGATGCTGTGAGGCAACAGCTCATCACAAACATTATTTGTCTAAGCTTGCGCCACATCTCATCAGCCATGCTTTTATCAGGTCAGCGATCCATTCTCACAAAATTTAGCTAAGTAATACCAAAAGAAAAATTAATAAAAAAAAAATTGAATTACAGAAGTTCATGCCTGGTTGATGGGAGATATGTCAGAAGATGGCACTGAAAGTGAAGTTTTGTCTCTACAACAGCTTCTGTTAAACAACTGTCTTCATTCTGAGATTAATTTGAGTCTCAGTTCAATGAGACTCTTTGAGGTTTGGTTTCAATATTTCTAATTGAACTTATTTCGTGCTTCCCTTAAAGGCAAGTGTTTAAGGTGTTGTACTTTTTTCAGCTCCTTCTTGAAAACTGTGATGAACATGTACTGAATTTTTTAGTGATGCGCTATCTGAACAAGCGAGCTTATTATGATACATCATCCCATCATGATAAATCATACATGGAGTCGTGGAGTGATGAGGAAGACGCAAGAGAGCAAGAGGGGGTAAAGACCAAAAGTGGTAATACTTCAACATTAAAATAAATACACTCTTGTTGCTAAGATTCTTTGGAACCCGATTATTTACTAATATTTTGCTCTTTTTTCAACTATAGGTGCAGATTCCAGTGGCTTATCAAGCCGTACATTTGCACCAAGGAACATCCATAAAATTATTGATAGGTAAAATTCCATGCTATTCAACATTACATTGTATTTCTAACTTCTATTTTTCTCCCTATTCATTCTGGATTTGTTGCAGCTTTTTGCAGCTACTTCCTAGTGGCTTGAGATCTGCCACAGACTACCAAGACAGTGGGTACCATCAATATATAGCTGAAGCCCAGCGCCAGTACACCACAAATGTTCAAATGTGTTCAACTATGCAGTGGGGAACAGAAGCAACTTTCCCTGAAGTGGATGAAGAAAATGAAACAAACACACCATTTACTGTTGGGCCATTTTTGCAAATGATTTTTGAGAGATTAAAAGGATTGCCAAACCAGGTATTTTGATAAATAAACAAAATAGTGTAGTACTATAATCATTTTACTGAAAAAAAATTTCTTTTCAAGCCATACGAGATGAACCTCCAGCTGACTGCACTTGTGTCACGCCTGGCAATGCTTCCGCACCCATACCTGCATGAGTTTTTGTTGAATCCGCTTTTGCCTTTGGTTCCTGGTACCACATCTCTTTACTCAACACTTCAAGCAGTGGCAAAAGAAATGCAAACAGCTATGGCTGGCATTCCTAATTGTAAGAAAACGCTTGTCAGAACTCGGCAGGAGCTGCTTGGAGATATGTCTTACCACCATGATTCAACAAGGTAATAAATTTATTCTTCAAATATTTCTCTTGAACTGAACTTTAAAATGTCACTGCTATAATTTTGTTCTCAGGGGAGGCTCTTGTTTGTTTGAGAGTGTAGTTGTTCTCGAAGAGTTCAACAAAGAATTGGCAGCCATTGCATATGTAAAGTATCATCACTCTTCTTGAGTACACGACCCGCCCGCTGCATTTGTCCCCAACTGTCCTGCTTGTGTGGAGCAAATTCAATCAGAGCAGCGGGTGGATGATGAGGATGTGGTCGAAGTAGAGGAGGAGCCTGAAACAGACCACCTGGAAGAATGGAGTTGTGACGCACGTGAGCATTCCTCACACTCTGTTCCGATCCCACCCCTTCCAATTCCTGCCCACAACTATAGTTTAAGAGGTAGGATGTACAGAGTATGCTGCAGTGCGCACCAAGATGCGTGCACCTGCTCCTGATTTGTATCACCTTAAAAGACAGAGATTCTATCTCTATTTTACAAACAATGGGTCTAAACTCAATTTGATTTTTGAAATGAAGTTTATATTACTTCAAAATTACAGTAGCCAACTTAAAATGTTGATTTTACTTGTGATTCTGTAAAAATTCAGTTCTTGATTCATATTTGAATCAGGGCAAGTGCAATATAGGTTTTAGTGAGTGTTTGTATCTTATTAAGATAATTACCTTACCCTAGTGATTTTTTCAAAATAATATTATCACTATCCTGGGTCGTACCAGAAATAACAGATTAGAATATTCTCTCACAGTATCTGTTACTACAGTAGTACGGATGAAAGGAATATTGCACATTTCTTAAGTATTTTAGAATAATATAAAGTAATTCAAGTCAGTTAAACTCTGCTGTGAAACCTAGTGTATAAGAGTTTTAGGAAATGTTATTTTTACTATTTGATGCGGTAATACTTAGAAAGATAAAATTATGCTCCATTATGAATGTATCTTTAATTAGGTAGCTGTTAGTTATGTTCCAAACAGTTTTCCTTGAAATTTTTCTGAGCTGACTTAGAGAGTCATTTTAAATATCAATGTTAATATTTTATTTTATTATGTTTTTGTGTGCATATTTCAGCATTAGGGTTGATTTTTCTACAAGTTTTGGTTATATATGATGTCATGTACAGTATTGTGTGATTCAAAGATACTAGTCATTTTTAATTTTTCTTGTTTTTTTTTTCTAGAGTATATGAGAGTGAGCAAGATTTTGCACATGGGTTTGTTTCACCTAAATGTCTGTACATCTGAAGAAAATGTAATATGAGTGATTTGTGTGTGTGATTTTTTTTTTCTTTTTTTTTTTTTTTTTTTTTTTCTTATCCTGACAATGAATGATTTGGAGAGTATTCAAGATTCAAATTGTTAGTTATGATTTTAACAACTATTGTTTAATAGAGATCCCCTACGCCTATGACTATGGTGGTACCATGTTGGCAGAGAGATGGATGCTGAGTGAATAAGATAGGCAGAGCAAGTGAGGCCAAATGTGGAAATCAGGGAATTTAATCCAAAGCATGAAAAGAATTTTTCATACCATTTATTGGTGTCTTTAGACAGAAAGCTGTAACATCAATCGAAGAAACAGTCCCCACTTATTGAACATCCTGCAAAGTCTCTAGGAGCTTAGTCATAAAAATGTATAAATTCTCTTTATTCCTTGATGTCATAGATGACTTCCAAAATTGTAGAAATTTAAATTTTCAATTGGAATGATAATACTCTGGTAAACATTTTCCTCAATGTTTTTTCTTTAGCCAGCTGCAAACATTCTCAATACCTATGATGAAGGAAAACTCTTTGACAAAAAGGAACATTAAGCCTCTAACTGATGGAATGTTGAATTTCTATAGTTGAGCATACATACTAAACACAAAACAGTTACATTCAAAAAATTTAAATACTAACAACATCAACATGAAAAATTCCAAGAGGAAAAGGTAAACATCAAAAACTATCAAACCACTGAAACCCTCATAATTTGGAGAGAAGACACATCAGAGGAAAGGGTGCTTTGCTTAAACATAGAAAATTGCTTTTGTTGATGAACTGGATTTTTTCCTTTTATGTTTTAGTAAAATTAATGATTGAGTAAAACTAATGACGATGAACAAAGCATGCTTTTAAATGTAGGAATTGTATTTCCATTACATCAACAAAAACAACTTTTCTATTAACATTTCTTTAAATCAAAAGATCCTCATCCTCTATGTAGACTGGGTAAATCTGGGCTTTTCTTCATATCTCTAAACTCATGTTTCACTCTACTCCTGCCCTATATTACAAGAATTATTTGCAACTACTGCACCAAATTATTATGGAAAAAAATACAAATATAAAGTACAAATTTAGTTTTCAAGACCATCACGAATTAAGTCAATTATCTTGTAATAAGAAGTATTAGAAATGAACAATGTAAGACTACATACAGCAGTTCAAAGTATGTGAGAGTTACATCTCACACTAACCCATGCAAACAACACATAAAATTGCTTTCATGTTCTGCAGTTCCTCTCCTTCTCCAATACTGAAAAAGTATAAATATAGAGTCAAAAGACAACATCAAAAACATTTAATTACACAGATAAATTACCTAATATTTTCCCCTAGGACACATCGAGCACATAAAAGGCTATCAATGATATCGAAAAAAGGGTGTTTTCTAGCACATATGAAAGGCCACCAATGATATCGCATAACTAATTGATCTCTCGCAGAAAGATGCAGAGGCTAAATGATGGAACCCCTAGGCGGATAGGTATCACAAAAAACGTTTTTTTAGCAGCTGCCACACAATATGTTGTGAGGGTAGAACACCATCATTTTCTTTGACCCATTAAAAATTCGCGGATTGGTATCACAAAAAACATTTTTAGAATTTACCACACAATGTGTGGTGAGTGGAGTACGACACTGATATAAGAATCATCTGCATCGATTTTTTTTCAGGGAGAGTACCACTCACTGAAAACTTCGCGGATAGGTATCACAAAAACATTTCTATTAACTACCACATGGTTGTGTACGATGAGGGGTAGAGCAGCGAAAATGCGTTGCTTTAACAGTGTAGCACACATTGAGAAATTATCCTAAATTGCTTCGTCTCCGTGCTGGGGGGGGGGGAATAACACGGCTCAGCATTCACGCATCGACACAAATTACATATTGTCAGATAAAACCTTCGCCCTTCGCATTCCAGAAATCGCGAACGCCGATCACTTCCGAGTTGGTAAGGTTGGGCCTTCCCCGCCGGAGGCCTAGTCGTCAGGCTCCGGCTCGGGCTCCGGGTCATCGGCGTCGTCGCCGCCCTGGCTCACCATGCCCAGGTCCTCGGGCAGGATGGCGTCGTCGAAGCTGCGGTCGTTCCGCATCACCTTGCCGATGACGTCCATGAAGCGGTTGCTGGGGATGCCCATGGGGTCGGCCACCTTGACGCACAGGTCCTCGGCGGCCAGCGTGTGGCCCTTGGTGAGGTCGCGCGCCGCCACCAGACACTTGCCGAGCTTGAGCCAGCACGTGGCCTCGCAGGGCTGCACCTCCTTGAGCGGGCGGCCCAGGGCGGCCTCCACCAGCCGGATGGAGCGCACCATGCGGCCCAGCTCGAGCGGCTCCAGTGAGCAGCAGTGGTCCGTGCCCTTCATGGTCTTGTCCAGCGTGAGGTGGCGCTCCACGATGCGCGCGCCCGCCGCCACGGCCGCCACGGACGCCTCGACGCCCAGCTCGTGGCCCGAGTAGCCGATGTGCGTGTCCGGGAAGAGGCGACGCAGCTCCGGGATGACGCGCAGGTTGAGCTGCTCGAGGGGCGCCGGGTAGCTGGAGACGCAGTGCAGCAGCGCGAAGCGGGCGCGCATGCGCGTCAGGTGCTCGTGCAGCTTGCGCAGGTCGCGGAGGTTCATCATGCCGGTGGACACGAGCAGCGGCCGGCCCGTGGACGCGGCGCGCTGCAGCAGCGGCAGGTTGCAGTTGTCGCCCGAGCCCACCTTGATGAACGGCACGCCCAGGTGGTCCAGCATCACCACCGAGTCCTGCGAGCGGAGGGAGACCACCGGGGGGTAAGGCTTTTTGCACACGCTACGCGACTCGGAAATATTCAAGAAAAATACAGCAAAGTCCGAGAAAATGCCGAAAAATTAGCATCACTTGTACGCCAAAATTCAGAGAGAATTCGCCCCGATTCCACTGGACCGTGCTGGACTTCCCTCCGTGCTGCCGTGCCGGGCGGCGCCCGCTCATCCCTGACCCCTGACACGTGACCTCACCTCGTCCATGGCGGAGGCCGAGAACATGATGCCGACCTCCTGCTCGGCGTAGTCCTGCAGCTCCTTGAACTGCTCCTGCGAGAACTCGAGGTACTTCTTGTGCGCCCCGTACGTGTCGCCCCACGAGTTGGGCCCCGGGTAGGGCCGGCGCAGGGCCCGCCGGTTGAACTTCGAGGGCAGGCAGCTCTTTTGGAACTTGACGCAGTCCGCGCCGCAGTCCTGGAAAATAACGAGCGTCTTGTTGTTGAACTCGAGGAGAGGTCTCCTCGACAGAGGGGTAGGGGGGGGGGGACTTCTCTGTGCGGGAACCTCATTTTTCAAAAGTTACACACCTTGGCTATGCGGATCAGCTTTTTGGCCATGTTGAAGTTGCCCTGGTGGTTCTGCCCGATCTCCGCGATGATGAAGCAAGGCCCGGTCGCGGTGATGGCCTTCTCCGAGTTGAGACGAATGTCGTTGGCGGGGTTCAGCATGGCGCCGGCTGGATAGGAAAAGTAGTATATTTCTTTAAAATGTTGTATCGGAAATGAACATTAATTCCAGTACGGATTGTCTTGATGTTTTTTTATTATTAATAAAAATAAAGCATTTAAATCTTTCAAACAAAATTAAATTTTGCCGCGTTTTTACGATAGCTTTTCTCTTGTCGTCTGCATGCAAAGCTTTTGTGACCCAAAATCCCATGGACGACTTCAAATTTCATTATTTTCACCATAAACAATTTTCCCGTTGGAAATTGAAAACGAATATACTCTTTCACTGTCCCTCTAATTATTTTGTATCGCGCTATTTCTTCCGAAATCTCTAAATCACCCATCTGACGCTCGGCGCTTCATCATTTCACGTTGGCAGCCCTGAGCGCCTTCTACTTTTGAAAGTAGCGTTCCGTCAGTCTTCCAATGTTTTTTGAATGCGTTCTCGCGGTTATGACGGTTACTGTTTGGTAAGGGTGACCATTTGCACCCAAAGTTTGTTCAAGGGTAAGAGTGCGCGACGCTCGATTTAACGCCCGAATTTCAACCCCTGCTTATCTGTCATCGGGCGTAAGACCGTGTCGTGCTGACAGCGACGTTTGAAGGTGAGACTTGAAATTGTCGTGTTAGTTGGTGGCTGCAAGAGACAAGACGAGACTAGGGGAGGAAGAGAACGCGTACTTGGACCCTGACGGTACAGTACAGTAACAAAGACGGCTGCGTCACGGGAGCAGAGCAGAGGGATGACATCGGCCAGCAGCCCGTCCCCGACCATCGCCCCCGCCGTGTTCTACAAGACGTCCCCGGGCGCGGCCTCGTACACCGCCAGGGCGGAGCTGAGGGCGAGCCGCCTGCCCTTGGATGTGGAGGTGCCTCTGTGGCTGCGGTCCCTGAGCCACGGCCCCACACCGCGCTGGAGGGTGTTCAAGAAGCAGGCTGAGGCGCTCCAGTTCTCCAGGGCGCACGGCGAGGGGCTCATGACATTCGCAGTGCAGGAGAAGGATGGCACCAGGCGCTTCCTCTCTGCGCACCCTGTTCTGTTTTGGTTCTACGACAGCCACAAACCACCAGAGGACCGTTGCACATTTGAAGTTATTGCGGAGGGTGCTGTGTGCAAGCTTTATTTTGATTTGGAGTATGAAAGAGAGTTTAACCCAGGAGCCGATGGAGTAGTGATGACGGAGACATTTACCAAAATTGTGATGTATTTTTTGAATGAGGAATTCGGACTGTCATGTAATAGAACCCAAGTGCTGGATTTAGATTCGACTACTTCAGTAAAATTTAGTCGACATTTAATTTTTCAGCTTCCTAAAACCTATTTCAGAGACAATTACAATGCTGGAAATTTTGTTAGAATGATTTGTGATAAACTTAGAATGCTAATTCATTCCTTTGAAACACTCCTGGAATTTTCTACTAAATGTGGTGTAACTGCAGACAGTGTGAAAGCTCTTTTTGTATTTGATAAACATGGTGTCTCTAAATTATTTTGTGATGAGGCTGTGTACACAAAAAATCGCCATTTTCGGCTGTACAAATCAACCAAGTGGGGCAGAAATGCTCCGCTTCTTCTTAGTCCAGAAAATTCATTCATTCCAGATGAAGAGAAGAGAGAGCGTCTGAAAGAAAAGCAGTTATTTCTAGATTCCCTAATAACTCATATCAGTAATGCATCACAAGATATATCTATCCTAGAGTTTGGGTCTACAGATCAAAAGGTCTATGTTGTTAAATCCATCTCCACTCTTCCTGATTGCCCTGTTGTTCGTGAGGAAGGCTTGAGCTCACCACAACCAGTATTGGATCGTTTCATTAATAGGCTTGTTTCCCCAGGGACAATCCGTCGTTCTACATACTCCTCAGAACTTGGCAGAATAGTTTATGATATTAGTGGAAACAGATTCTGTCATAATGTAGGACGACCTCACAAAAGCAACAATGTGTATTATGTGGTTGATGTAAAGAATTTTGTTTTCTATCAGAAATGCCATGACCCTGATTGCTCTGGTTACCGTTCCATGGAAGAACAGCTTCCTCCAGAAGTTGTGTTCATGCTAGAAAATGAAGGTGATGCAGGACTTGAATCTGTATCCTGCATGTCTGATAAAGAACTTCTTGATGTATGGCATGCAGTGTCATTTGTGGCACTAACTGAAGAACCCCAATCCAATGCTGAGTCACTAAATCATTTTCCTGACTTTGATGTGTCTGATTCTGAACTCTTAAATTCCACTCTGTCAATTGAAAGTGACTTGTTAAACTAAATGAGGCATGTCTAAAGAGATTTTTCATTGTAATTAAAAAAAATCATGTTGCACTAATTTTTATATTTTTAAAAATGTTAATCGCTCTATTAATCATTCAGTTTTTTTACTTTCTGGAATGCCATTAAATAATGTTTTATCTTTAAAGGCTGCAATATTTATTTTTCATATTATTCCTGCCTTAATATTTTTTTTTTTTTGAACAAAATAGTGAATTTCTGCCATACAGTAAGTTTCTGTGTTTCAGAATGAACTGCTGGATTTTCCTTCTCTTTCTGCCTCTTTTTACAATTTTTCTGTTGTGATTCTATGTTTGAAATGAAACATATTATTCTGTTTCTTTTTTTTTCATGATCTGTGCTTGGTTTTTAAATGTTTGTGATTGTATTGAGTTAATTTGTAAACTGTATCATTTCTTACTCAGATATTTTTGCCCTAGGTACTTTTAAAAAGTTTGGATATGGATGAGAATGCTCCTCCTGGATATTTGTCACCTTTCGGGCTATTGGCAGGAATTCGCAACATGTTGCCTGGAGGTGGCAAGGATCTACGAACTCCAGATACGGAATCTCCCAATCGACCTGTACTAAGAGACGTTAACTCATCTGATGGGCCCAAGCCGAAAAATCTGCTGAATGTGGTGAGTTTCTCCTCACATCTCCAGTGATGCATATCTGATCGAAGATCAAAGTGCATCTTGTACGTAATTCCATAAGCATTACCCGTTCCCCTATTTTTTTTTTAAAATCGCGTTTACCCCTTATTGTGTTTTGATTTTCGAATGAGCCAGGAGTATAAATTTTCCAAGAGGCAAGTGATTGTGTATAGGCCAACCTACCCCCACTCAATGACAGGAGCAGCCTGCTGCACTGGGCCAGGGCCGGAACGGGCAGGGAGGGATGGACATTTGCAGGTTTTTTTCTCCCCCGCAGAGTTTGGAACTGCTCCCTCCCCCAAGTGGGCCGAGGCGCGGAGGCGCGGGCGCCCCCGGAGGGCACTTGGCAGAGGCCGGCGACGAGGGCGAGCGCCCCCGGCCCCGGTCCCCGCCCGCCCGGCCCTGCCAAGCCGAGGCCGCCATCGGAGCTCCCCCTGCGCCACGGCGCGCCGCCGTCGAGGCCGTGGGTGTGGACTCACCTGGGCTGTGCACCCTGAGGATGCAGACGAGGTCCCCGGTGGGCAGGGCCGAGGCCGAGCGCCTAGCGGACTGGCCTCTAGTCGATGCTGGAGCGGAGCGCGGCGGGCGGGGCGGGGCGGGGGCGTGCTCGACGCCGTGCCGAGGCCTGGACTGACTGACTGGCTCGGCTCGGGTCGTGGGCCACCCCGCTGGACAGAGCGCTACCCGCACCCTTCACCCCACCCACCCCTTCGCCGCCTTCCCTCCCGTCGCTCCCATCCCCTCCCGGCCCGCGCCGCGCGCGCGCGCGCAACTTTCAGAAAAAAACAGCCGATGTGAAGTCGTTCCTTTCACATTTAGCAACGTTTCGGGTATCTTTTGCGGGGAACTTAGGCTGTGAACAGAATCGGATTTAAGCTTTCAGCCCCCGTCCACCCCTGGGCCCCGCCAACCCGGGTCGTCAGCGTCAGCGCCCCCTCGCGGCGGCGGCAACCCCTCCCCGGAGCTGGGCGCCAGGCGCCGCGGGGGTGGTGTGCAGGGGAGGGGAGACGTCTTGTCTGGGGGTAGTTTCCGAGCGCCACCGCGCCGCGGCCGCGACAGGCTCGGCTCGCCGCCGCTCTAGTTCTCATGTCTGCCGCGGGGCGTAGCGGTGGCGCCAGTGTCGCTCCCCAATGCTATGGCGGCCGTGTTGTTGTGTTCCACTTTGTGGCTCGTAGTTTTTAAGTGCAATTCCCCGCTGGACGCCTCTTCTCTATGACGTCGGGCCTGGAGGTCTTCCCCCGCGCGCTCCCGTGTCGCGTTGTCCAAGGCGAGTGTCGGCGCGGTGCGGGCGCGGGGCGTGGCTCCTAGCCGTGGCCGGAGCGGACCCACCCGTGACATCTGTCAGGTGCGCTTATGTGCTGGTTATGTTGACTCACAGCTCTGACCTGGCACAGGGCCCGCAGCCGCACCTGTCCTGTCAGTGGGCGGCTGGCTGCTTCCTTTCTGACGGCGTGCCCCACGAGCCCTTGCACTGGGTCCCCCATAGTGGTGTCCACTGTTTCACGGTTTGACTTCCCTCGTATTATGTTTGTGGTGCTAGGTTATTGCTCTGGGATGAATGGAGTCATTGATTCTGGGGCCAACTGTCAGAAGTGGTTTCCGATGCAGGAATCAGAAGTATTTTGGTTTTACTGTGGTTTGTTACTAGAGAATTGTGGGTATCCTGTTAATACGATTAATTGTATGATGCTATGGACACTGTTAATTTACTGCCGAGAAAGTAATTCACACAATATCAAGTTTTTTGACAAGTAGTTATGTGGTCCCCGCTGAATCCTTAAATTTGTTTTATAATTTGGATTCTATTTTTTTCTAGTTCTTTCATTTTATGCCAATCAAAATTACTTCTGATCAAACATCAGAAACATCTTATATGTTGTGCCAAACTAATCATTTCAACTATACCTGCTTATTCAACCTGCCTTAGCCCACAGGAACCGTCTTCTACCGGGTTCCTTCAACCCTAACTCTGATTTTTTTGTAGACTTAAAACTCATAAAATTCAGAATAATTCAAAAGAATTTTATTACAAAATAAGACAGTCACCAAAAAAATTCCGAAAATTCTGCACCAAAAAGAAGTTAAGACATTTGTGTTTGAAAATTCCGAGTTGTTTTTCCAGCTACTTAGCGCTTGTCCTGTAGCTACCCCGCGGCGCCTGTAAGGCACGTGCTGACGCGTGCACGCCTCATGCGCCCCCTCCCTCAATGAGTGCGACCCCGACAGTGACCTAGGCCTCCCCTCCCCCACCCCTCCGGCGCTCCCCCTCGCCTTCCCCCTGCGGGGTTATTTTGGTCCGTAACGGAACAGGCGGGCTGGGCGGGGCGGGCGCGGCACGTCGCGGCGGTACTTAGGCCGGCCCGGTGCTGTGCTGCCGGAAGGAAACTCAGTCCGGGACTGGCGGCCTCCTGCTCTAGCCCAGCCCAGCCCTCCTCGCTCACTGTCGTCATGGAGCTGATTGCACGCTTACTGAACAGTGATCAACTCATGTCGGTGGCGTTACAGGCCCAGGGTCCGGAGGGCAGCGCGCCACCCAGCCCAGCCAGCCTGAGCGTGAGCGTGACAGGGGACTGCTCCCTCGTCTCTTCTCCAGGGTAAGTCTGTGCCGAGCTGTGCCTGCTGGAACTTGGATGTGTCTTTCAGAAGGACCTTGGTTCATTGTAGTTAATTCTGCCTGGGACCAACAATTTGTTTTTTTCTCTTGCTCAGCCAGGAGCGCAGATCTGTGGCCTCTGACACAAGCTTTGTCAGTGCTGTCAGTGAATACGGCAGAGCAGAAAGGCCAGAGTCTGGTAAGTTTTAATGTCGTCTATTTTAAATAAGTGCCTGTAACCACTTTTTTTTAGGGGGCAGGTAGTACATTTAATACTAGACAAAAGCCTGCTTGATGACAAACATTTTAGGCATGAAGCGGTAATCTTCTAAATATAATTTTTTAGCAGTTAAAATTTTAAAATTATTTTGCAAGGTTTTTTTTTTTTTTTCCTCTTTGTTATATTGTAGACTTAAAAATTTCAGTTCAAGTCTTATGGTAGACAATATTTTTTTACTTTACTTTCTGCTTGCTGTACATATGCGTTTTGCACTTGTATGTGTTAAACATTTTACTGGCCTCGCACCCTCAATGGCAGACAATCTAAAACAATCGGAAGTGAGCCCTACAAAACTTAATTAAAATTTAAAAAATTAAAAGATGTGATGGTGGTGGTCTTAACACAGAGCTCAAAACGCATCTTTGCTTGCATTGCTCTTGGTTTAGGGTAGCCTTTACTTTTTTGTTGCAGACTCATCTGACTCATGTTTTGAAAGTTCCTATGTTAGTGCAGCAGAATCAAGTGGAAATATCAGTTTCCTTGGTGATCAATTTTCAAAGCTTGTTCTGAATAGCCCGGCTCCTCATTCAAATTTCTTAAATGGTAGCTCAGAGAAACCATCTGTGAAGTCCCTCAATTTTTGGCCAGGTGAAGAATTATCTGCTGATGAGACTATCACTGTGGATAATGGTACAGCCTTTGGTCAGATAGAAAGGGAAGATCCTGTAGATACTCTGGAAGAAGCAAATTCTGTGACCATTAACAACCAGACTTGCTCTGGTTCTAGTTATTCTGATTTGGATGCCACTTTTGAAGATGTGCATGGAAATGATGATGTAAATCGAACTCAAATTCTTAATGAGAAGTCACCCAGCTTGGAGAATGCTTCTGAGAAAAATTGTCTAAATGGAACAGAGTTTGTTCCGGTACAAAGTGACCACGTAGAAGAAGCATCCGTAAACAAAACTGACCCTTCATCTGATGAAAGTGCAGTTGAAAGTGGTCTCAATTCCACTTTTACGGGCAATTCTGAAACTCCTAGTAACATTTCTGTTGGCGTTGAGGAGGTCACTGTCCAAGCTTGTAGTGAGGAATCTGTGGACTCTGCTCAACCTATCACAACAGAAAACCCTGGTATCAATGTTACTTTTGATGGTGTCCCATTAGGCGTTGAAGAAAATTCAACTGGAAATGAAACAGTCTCAACAGAAGATCTAAATAATTCTGAGTGGCGAGATCTTGTGAGCGCAAATCAGACTTTTTCTCCGACAGTGCCTTGCCAAGATGAAATCATCACAACAGAAAACGTGAATGTTAATGTTTCTGCTGATGTTGTCCCAGTAGGTGTTGAGGAAAATTTTACTTGCAGTGAAACCATCAATACAGAAGATCTAAATAATTCTGAGTGGCGGGACCTGGTGAGTGACAGTAAATTTTTATCTGAGGAGGATGTTGGCCAGGCTGAAGAGGAAATTGACCCCACTCCAAGTGATAATGTGAATGATTGCCAAGACGTTCCACAGCACAGCCAGGGTGCTGACGAAATTCCCCTCCCAATTAGGAAGCCACGCACTTTTGAAGAGATCCTTGCTGCTGAGTTAGCCGCTCAAAGTGATCCAGAAAACGCTGTACCGTCTTTTTCGGATGAAATTCCAATCAAAAAGCCGCGTACTTTTGAAGAAATCCTTGCTGCTGAATTAGCTGCTCAAAGTGACCCTGAACAAGCTGCACCATCTTTTCCTGAAAATTCAGAAACTCCAAGTGACATTAATGTTACTTCTGTTAATGTACCAGTTGGGGAAGATACAAATCTTACTGAGGAGGAAAAGCATGAAGCTTCTGGCTTAGAATCTGTGAATTCCGCTTTACCTGGCCCAACAGAGCATTCCAGTATCAATGTGGCTTTTGATGGTGTGTCTGCAGGAGATCAAAAAAATTTATGTAAGAACGAAGCAGCAGCTGCAGTTGACCCTGTGAGCGAGCCTCTATTTCATCCACAGGATGATGTTTGCCAGGCTGACAAAGAAACAATTTCTCATCACTCTGATGCTGTAAGTCCTGAACAAGACTTTCCCCACCACGATCAGAATGCGGATGAAATTCCACTCCCAATCAAGACGCCACGCACTTTTGAAGAGATCCTTGCTGCTGAGTTAGCTGCTCAAAGCGATCCTGAAAACGCTGTACCGTCTTTTTCTGATGAAATTCCACTCCCAATCAAAAAGCCGCGCACTTTTGAAGAAATCCTCGCTGCTGAATTAGCTGCTCAAAGTGACCCAGAACAAGCTGTGCCATCTTTTTCTGCATCTCCAAGAAAGTTGGATGAGTCCTTTGCTAATATTATTTCAGCTGATACGTCCCCACTTGAGTCTGAATGTGAACCAGAACTGGTATTGGATTCAGTTCCTGCAGAGTTGGACTCTGAGGCTGACAGTGGCCTGGAATCTCTAATTCAGCGGGCCAAGCAGCAAGAGAAAGATCTTGAAGAAAACTTACAAAGTGTTTCTGAAGAGGCCAGTCAAATCTCTTCAAGTTATTTAAATGAGTCAGAGAGAGCTTGCAGCATTACATCAGAGGAGCTTGAATCACCTGATTGTGCAAACCAAACTGTCATAGAGTTACAGGCTGATACATCCCGTACTAACTCTGAAGTAGCTTCTGAAGTTCAAGCTCAGGTAATACACAAGGCTTAAATTGCTTATTGCATGTTGCATATTATGCACTGAAACTTCTTAACATAATTTTACTATTCATGGGAATTTTCATTTTTATGCATGGATGCAATACAGATATATGGCTACCTCTGTGATCCTGTTACATTTCATGTGTCTCATAACCAGTAACTTGTACTGTTTCGAGTTGCAGCCTCAGTCATCAAAATTTAACATATGCTCAGAAAAATGTAGAGATGGAATATCCCTGTCTCTTTCATAAGCCGAAGTGTTTTGAACTTAGGGTGTGCCAGAAAGCAATAAATAAGTAATATTTAATTTGGTTAAATTTTCTGTTGTAGGTGTCTGCATCTCTAGGTGACTCAACTGAGGGTGAGAACTTGGATGCAGAAGAATTTGAAAGTGGAGACGGTACATAGCTATACTTAATGATTTATCTGCATCACTGAATATTTAATCTTTTCTGTTAAGGATGTATTAATTTTATTTGCAGCTTTCAAAGACCCATCAGCATTTGACTTTTTGTCTCTACACGGTTGCACCCGTAGTGCAAGGGACCTTCGCAAAGAGAGCTTGTATGTGAAATTTGACCCTTTGGTTGGCTCTTACACATCTGACACTCGTGGTGATAATTCTCTCATCATGCATCCAGAAAATAGGTAAAAATATACTCATCTGGTTGGAATGTTACTCCACTTTTAAATTTTTATCTCTTATCATTTTTTTTTCTTTCAGTTCTGAAACACAAGCTGGTGCAGCATGTGGGCAGGAACAAGCTCTCAACACATCAGTGAAACTTGTCTCTCTAAGTCCATCAGCCTCTAAGCAGCAGGTATGTTTGTCAATGTTTCCCTGGTAGGGTCCCATATAGCCATGGAAATGAATCAAACACTCATTCATTGTTGGCCTTGTTGTTTGTCCATGTTAAGCTTCCCCCCCAAAAATCAAAATAGTAGTACAGGCATTGTAATTTTCTGTGTGACAAGCTCTAAAATCATCTTTTTTTATGCAATGTTGAAAGGCCTCCTATTTGTTGAATGTGCTTTGTCCCACTTTCCTTCTTTGTGTTATAGACTTTTTAAGTGGTCTGTTCTACGGGTGTGTAAAAGTCACACATTTTTGCCCTTCACTTTTTTCTGAGGAAGTAGTCTATATTTGCATCCTATTGTAGGCTGAGGAAACTGCTCAAGATGCAACGCTCATAACACCAATCAAAACCATGCCTTCGAGAGGAACCCCTGTCAAAACTCCTGCTCATATCATGCTCAATGAGACGTTGGAGAGTATCGGATCCCGCGGGACTCTCGTTAAACAGGAAGATCTGATAAAGAAACTGCAGGAACATCAAGCAGTTCTTGAAGAACAGGATAAAGCATACCAGGTAAAAAGACAAATCATTTAAATTCAGATCTCTTTGTAAAAGTAATTTCTGTGTTGTGTCTTCATTCACATATCTTATCTTCTTTTTCATTCAGGAAAGAATATCAGAACTTGAACAAAGACTTCAAGAAATGGATATTCGTCGGGCTGAAGAGAGAGATAAAGAAGTTAAAGAGAAAGATAAAGAACTTCAAGAAAAAGTCCAAAGCCTTAGCGAGTTAAAGTGAGTATAACAAGCTCATTTAATTCCAATTGCATATACTTCTAATAACTGGATATCTAGCTATTAATTTTCTCTATTTTTTTATTATTATTTTTAGTGTGATTATGAAAGAATATGAGAAGACAATTTCAAGGTTGGTTGCTGAGAAAAGTCAAGAGAAAGCTGCCCTTGAAGAGAAACAGGTAGAATTAGTCAAGGACAGAGATCAAGCACAGCAGCACCTAAATAACATGGAAATAGCCTTCTCTGATATTCACACGTAAGTTTCACAGTATATGTAGTTTTTCAAGTTGATTTGGTAATTCCAGCAACAAGTTATTTATCTTTTATTGTTTATCCCAACAGGAAGTATGAACGGTTGAAGTCAGTTGTTACTGCCCTCAAGAAAAATGAGGAAACTTTAAATGCAGCTCTGGCTGAAAAACAAGAGAATTTTGATAAAATGCAGAACATGTATGACATGCTTAAGTCGCACGCTGTATCCAAATTAGAAAAGTATGTTGTTGTTTTTCCATATTTTTTTTTAACATGATATTACCATTAACAACCTGAGTTGCTTTTCAATGTTATCTGTTTGTTTTCTGCAGAGCAAACCAGGATTTGGAATCAATCAAGCAGAAACACCAGCAAGAAAATTCAAAACTGAAGGCAATGGTTAAGAAATTGGAAGTCAAAACAAAATCACTCGAAGAAGCTTTGGAGCAAAAAGTTAAGGAAAATCAGGCTCTTACTGCTATTTGTGATGAACTCATAAATAAAGTAGGGGAGTAACAACAAATACTCTAACTTAAATTTTATGTACTGTAGGCACAAAGACCATTTTATACTAAACTCAACAGTGTATTGTCTGAAGTTGCTATGAAAACTTGTACAGTTAAAATCCTGTACTGATAAATTGTTTTCAAACCTCTATATTTATTGACAGTTTTATGTTTTAGGAAGAAGTGTGAGCTTTAAGAGCTATCTCCTTTTTTATATAGTTTAATTTATTTTTTTACTTGGCTTTATAATACTTTACAACAAATAATAATTTGATCATTCCTACCCTTGTATTTTTTAATTTCCCTCACATTCTAATTGAATGTTATCAGCTTAAGTAATTGTTCAGGGTGAAGGCTGTTTTTATTGCAGTGGTAGACAGTAAGCTTAGACAAAGTATCAATATAACCTGATGCATTGGCTTTTGTGTAATATGAGTGCTGTGTACCTATGTAATTGCTCACTCCCTGATTCATTGTTGTTATCAAGAAGCAGTTAGACTTCTAATGCTACCTGGTATATTTGCCACCACAAAGGTGCTATAATTAGAAACTATCATAAAATTTGATCAACAAGAGAGATACAAAACAGAATTGTTTTAGGTCATTGCATAGTTCTCTCACAGTAGGTAGCTTTGTACCTTACTAGTGCTGTTACTAGCTTTCTTGATGTGACATGTCTATTTGTCATGGTGTTTTCTTTGTTGATTATTGCTGAATGGCTTATTTAAATAGACAGTAAAAGCAAGACCATCCCCGTCCATTTAGTAATAATATGAATGTATTGTGTGTCTTGGCCCAATTGTATGCACTCTCATTCGAAAGTGCCATATGTGTTCTTGTGATTGGAGTAGTATTAATCTTGTTGCAACAGCTCTTACTTAAAACATGTTATCATGAAGGTAATTGTATTTAATTATGTACAGATCATTCATATATGATATATTTCAGTGTATATATTTCCAAAATAAAATTCTATATTTTGTACATGAAACGGTGTAGGTTGAGCAAATCTTACTTTTCTGGCTGCTGCACCGTTCTGATTTTACTTTAGAAAAAAAACTGCTAACTATTATAAACATGTACTTATTTACTTTGTGGAATAAAAACAGTAATACACTACAAAATGACTCAAACTAATTGCTAAGAAAAAATAGTTCCGTAGAATCATAAGGACTACAATTTTCATTTTTTTAATTTTTAAATCAAGGTTATTTAACATTTTAGAAAATGGAAACAATATTTCTGTGCAGAGGACCTCCCCGTCCGGATCCACACTTGTGAACATACACTAAAAAACCTGTCAAACAATCAAATTTCTTACTACTTAAAAACATGCAAACAAAATAATAATAACAAAAGTGTCAGAGTAAACACAACTCAAAAATTGTGTTTCTCTGCCATTCAATACTATATTTTGGTAGTAACAAAGCTAGGGTTATTTTTGCTCCCTCCAAAATTATTGCGATTCAGTACAGGTTTCCGCGCGGGAACACAGACGCGAAGGGAATGCCCTGGGCGTTGGCCGGTGCGTTTGGTGGCGGAGGCCTGACGTTGATCGTGGCCACGCCGCCGCCCTGGCCGAGGCCTTGCATGCCCTGCAGCTGCTGCAGCGCCGCCCTGCGCTGCGTGGCCAGGGTCGCCATCGAGGACCTGGTCAGCAGCACGGACTGCTTCATGGACTTGTCGGCGTTGACCTCGGCCAGGGCGCGGCGCATGTTCTCCTTGGCGGTCTGGCCGAGGCCGCCGCTCTTGCCCTTGCCGCCGCCGTTCTCGGCCGCGGCCTTGACGTCCGACACGGCGTTCTCCTTGCGCTTGTAGTAGATGACCTCGACCCCGAGCGTGATGAGCGCGAACAGCAGCCCGCACAGCGTGGCAATGAACACGCCGCCTGCAACCCGACAACCCGACAGAGAAGTTACAGGTGAACGGCTGCCCAATTGAAATAGAGTTGGATGGAATCGTTTAAAAAAAATCTGCAAACTTTCCGGGTATTGGGGTGGGGAGGTTTGAAAAAAAATAATACGGTAAAGTAAGGAACAAGTTAAGAAACTGGGCAGAACGGCGGCCGGGCCGGGCCGTTCCCCGCCGCACCCTCACTCACTCCCTCACCCAGGCTCTCCAGGGTGATGCCCTCGTTGTCGCCGCCCGAGTTGCAGTCGCCCAGCAGGCTATAGTTCCAGTACTTGGCCGTCAGCGCCTCGAAGTAGCGGTCCTTTTGCAGCTCCAGGATCCTGCGTGAAGCAGTGTGCGCAAGTCAGGCACTCCGCCTGCAAGGTAGGCAACCCCGGCGCCCCGGCGGGCGGGCGTTGCCTGCTGCCTAGCTGTCAGGGTCAGGCGCCGGCCGGGACGAGACTCACTTGCGGCTGAGCTCCTCCTGCAGGTAGCTGCCCTGCTGGATGGCGATGGCGTACGGCTGCTCGGCGAACACCTCGCCCACCTCGGTGAGGTTGCAGTTGCGGCTCACCTCGTAGCGCACGTGCGCCGCGTTGTGGATGAAGGCGAACTCGGCCTCCTCGCTGTCGAGGACCTGCACGTGCGGGACCAGGCGGGCTTAGCGACCATCTCCGAAATACAAATTTCCAGCTCCGCGAGGGGGTAACAACGCTGAATTTTGTTGTACAAATGTCGTGAGTTTCACAAAAATAATATTTTTTGTAGTTTTTGCTTCGATTTTTCCTGAGTTTTTCCGATAAAAAAAAAACAACAAAAAACTCTCGGTTTTTTTTCTGAACTACAAAGAATACAAAAATCTCAGAGTCGTTTTCTACCGTCTCCGTCACCTTTTGGAAGCCGACGCTCGCGTTGGGGAGCGTGCCGGCGCGCTCGATGGCGAGCAGGACGTGGCCGTACTGCTCCTTGATGGGGTAGTCCCACACGCGGTACTGCGTCTCGTCGCTGCTCGCGTTGAGCGTGATCTCCTTCCACACGCGGTACAGCGTGTCCTCGGCGTGCTTCATGTTGCTGAAGTACTGGTGCGTGTCGGAGCCCTGCACCACGGTGTAGTTGATGCGCGACTGGCGCGCGAGCTGCTCGAGCGACTGCACGGGCGTCTGCATGCGCTCGACCGTCAGGAAGGCGGCCAGGTTGGCCGTGAACGTGGCGAGCATGAGCACGACGAAGAGCCAGTACGAGGCGACGAGCGTGCGGCCCGAGAGCGCCTTGGGCGCCTCGCCGCCGCCCTGCGGCGTGAAGGACGTGAGCGCGAACCAGAAGCTCTCCTTGAGCGTGAACTCGCGGCACGGGTACGGGTACTTGGTGTTGCGCGCCGAGTAGGGCGAGAAGCGGTCGAGCAGCCACACCATGACGGCCGTGGCCACGAGCGCGCCCACGATGCTCATCCACACCTCCAGGCGCAGCACCGTCATGAACTTGAACAGCGACGTCTTGCGCACCGGCTTGCGGATCACTGCAAGACAGAGTTTCAGCTAAATTACGCTAACCATTCTTAATTTTTGGGAGATTTTCGCGATCGGCGGGGTACCTATGGATATGCCCGACTGCTCGAAGTAGGGCGGCACGAAGTCAATGGCCTCCTCGCGCTGGGCCGTCATGGTCAGGTCGGCGATGAGGATGTCCGTCCTGGCGGACACCAGGTCGCCCAGCGCGCCGCTCCACTGCCCCGTGCGCGTGTCCCGCACGCCGTACCCGTCCCCGAGGACGAACTCCAGGTCGAAGTCCATCATCTCGGACAGCCTCTTGGCGAAGTCCACGCAGTACCCCGTCCACTCGCCGTCGTCCGCGCGGTACGTCCACGGCACGCTCTGCGGGCCGGGGCGGGGCGGGGGTCAGGTCAGGGGGTGAGTTTGAGAGGGGTCGGTCTGGGAACAGGGCGGGGAGCAGCAGGAAGCTGACCTCCACGATGCCGATGCGGAAGAAGCGTCTGAAGGCGGGGCCCTGCACCTCCGCCCGCGGCGCGTACCCGCCCGTCGTGGACCACTCGCCCACCACGTCGCCCTCGGCGTCCCCGGCGCCGTCCGCCATGGGCACGACCAGCACGTCGAGCACCAGGTCCGGCACCAGGGCCGCGTCGGCCAGGTGGTCCAGGGGCTGCAGCAGGAGCCCGGGCTGCTGCCCCACCACCTGGCGCAGCAGCTCGACCACGGCGCTGGTCACGTTCTTGACGGGCGTGTCGCGCGCGGCGGCGCACACGGCGGCCGCGTCCTGCTGCGCCTGCGGGCCCTGCTGCAGCGGCGCGGCCCTGCGGCGCGCCTCGGCCGCCAGCAGGCGCAGCAGGTCTGCGACGGCGGGCGCGAACAGCTCGTGCAGGCGCTGCGGCCGCGCGCAGGTGCAGCCCCCCGTCGCCGTCCCGGTGGGAGCCCGGCCGCGGCCGTCCCCGGCGCCGGGCCTCAGCGAGCAGCACAGCGAGGCGCGCGCCGTCAGCACCGTCACGGGCACCGTCGTGTTGTGCAGCGGGCGCGCGTCACGCGTCTCGCCCGACACGGCCGTGTCCACCAGCATCCAGCGCGTGTACCTGCAGCGCACGGGCGCGCGTCACAAGAGTTTCGTGAGCATTTCGTGATGATTTCCGCCTCCATCTGGCGGCATTGGGCTGACCTGCCCACCAGCCCCGCGCGGGCGGCGCGCTCCGCCATGGTGTCCACCTCGGCGGAGAGGAGCACGTGCATGCTGGGCGTGGGGCGCATGGCGGCCAGGCGGCCCGCCGCGTCGCCGTCCAGCCCGGGGAGCACCACCACGCGCAGGCGCGACCGCCCCACCAGGTAGTAGATGCCCTGCGTCAGCTCTGCGCGCCGGGTTACACGCGTGTCTAAGTCACCCGGTAATCCTTTGTCACCCGGATGCTCTCCGCTCACCGTCGTCGTTGTCAAAGACGAGCGCGGCGTCGCTGACGTTGAGCTGGCGCAGGACGTCGTCGGCCGCCTGCAGGAAGGGGCGCACCGAGACGTCGGCCTGCAGGTAGGCGACGCCCGCGGCGTGCGCGAGCCAGCGGAGCCGCTCCCACCCGCTCCAGGTGATGTCCAGCACCGCGGCGGACGACACCAGCGCGCTGCACACTACACCGCAGGGGGGAAATTAAAAAGTAGCTGCAGCTAGAGTGGAACTGCCGAGAGTTTAGTACACCAAATGAGTGAAAAGAATACGCTTTCCCATGAGTGCGAGAGAGATAGATAGCCTACTCTTTCGGTGGGACGACCATATCGTATCAGGGGGATGACCATAAAGTAGAGGATCGTCCATCCCCCTCCCACAGATGACGTAGTCGCCGACAGGCGATTTGAGCCAGGAACCATTCCGGTGCACATTGGTTGTCCGACAATATTCTTATTCTCAAGCATTCTCGCTTCGGTTGGAATTTTACTAAGTGTCGGTTCGAAAAATTATTCACACAAGACATACTTTTTTGGCGCGGGAGTGGTTGGTACACCTGGGCGACACCAGCGCCACCAGGGCGACATATAATCCGTCCGAACGAGCTCTCGTGAGTGAGTGTCACGCGGTACGGCTGAGCGAGCGGAGGCCGGGGCCGGCCGGAGCCGGCAGCGCGCCGCGCGGAGTACAGAGCCCACCGCCGCAGGGCTACGTCCGAAGGTGCGCTACGTCAGCGTTTCGGTTCGGCAGACCAGTTTCTCGTGCAAGTGTCCGTGTCCTCTCAAGTTTTTCGTCGCGATATGCTGCGTCCGCGTTTCGGTCCGGCAGTAGTGTCCAAGTGTCCGCGTTTCGGTCCGGCAGTAGTGTCCAAGTGTCCGCGTTCGCTCTAGTCTCCCGTCGCGATCCGTTCCGTCCGCGTTCTGTCAAGTGTTCCGTCCGCGTGGCGATATTGTTTAGAACTTGAGCTACATCTTCACATCTCGATATTGCCAGTAACATGGTGTTGCTGGCTACTTCGACGCCGGGCAGCCGGTGCAGTGTGTGTGTGTACGTGTGAGTGGAGTGTCAACAAAGTCAAATGACATCGATAATGGCCTGTAAAGTGAATCTCCCTGTGAACAGGGCTTGTGAAGTGAAGTGAAGTGAAGTGATTTGTGCGTGAAGTGCGCAACTACGAAAGTGCTTCGCCATGCTGCACATGGAATACGCTGCCTCGCCGGTTCAACGTGCTGTGGTGTGTGTGTGTGTATGGAGTGTCAACAAAGTGAAATGTGATAATGGCCTGTTAGTGCAAAGTGAATGTGTCCCAGTGAACGCTCCGCGGAGCCTGTGAAGTGAAGTTAATAGTGCTAGTGCAACTACGGAAGTGCTTCGCCGGGCTGCATTTGACTACGCTGCTTCGGCGGCGCGGCGCGGCGCGTCGCGGCTTCCCTTGGGGTACACCCGCTGTCGTACCTCGACAACACGTGGTGAGTGCACAATGACTAACCATTTATTTTTACAGGGTCACACTGTCATCGTTGTTGAATATTGCTTGTCCTCACCGTTGAGTTAGGATTATCGGGATATTAGGCTAAGATGATGGGATTCTTCCCTTACCCTTCCCACTCTCACAGCAACACACATGGTTTATCACTTGTTTATCATCAATTTTTATAATCGGAAAACAATAATTTACCGGAGACGTATGGAGACTTATGTTTAACAACATCGAATAATTGTTGAAGAATGAACAATTTCTTCGGAGATTAGGGTGAGTACCATAAAGTGACCTGATCGTTTATTAGCATTGCCCAATTTCTAATATTTATTTTTGTTTCAGGCTCATAAAGGTAAAGGTAAAGGTACGTACTTTTGGGGGGAGTTTTTAGGGCGGTTCAAATCCCCCACTACCCTAACTGGTCCTGAGGATTAATTTAAAGAGGGCCTATGACCCTCTTTAGGTTTATCCTGTGGGCTTGTCAGGGTGCCTATCCGGGCCTGTATGAAACAGTGATATATGTTTTTTTAAAATAATGTCTAAATGATGTTATGAGGATGTCGCATGTCTTTCAAAATGCGTCATATCAGCAATATCATTTTGATGTCATTAAAAAAGAACATTTCTCACTGGGTAGTCAGGTGAAGGGCGAACTTGTTTGCAACCTTCAGTGGTAACACTCCGTAGGGGTTTTCTCCTCCCTTGACTGACAAAGTGTAACAACTTATGTGTAACGTAAACTAGTCAAAAGGTAGGGTAAAGTCAGTCAAAAAACAAAAAAAAAAAAAAAAATCATCACCATCACCAAGCTGTATGACGCTGTTTCCACTGGAGCTTCGCCCTGTTTGTTGCCCTGCTGACGGTGATCGTGACCAGCTCAAGACATTTTGGTAAGTAATCTTTTACTAATTCTGTCTAACCATACTGTGCCTTTTTGAGGTCTACAATTTTCAGGGCAGGGGCACGCAGAGGACCAATAGAACAAGATAGTCAACACCACCAACAGGATGGGAGGACGCTGTTTCTCTCTCCTATTAGAGCTTCGCCCTGTGATTGTTGCACTGCTGACGGTGTTTGTGACAAGCTCAAGACATTTTGGTAAGTAATCTTTTACTAATTCTGTCTAACCATACTGTGCCTTTTTAAGGTCTACAATTTTCAGGGCAGGGGCACGCAGAGGACCAATGGGACAAGATGGTCAACACCACCAACAGGATGGGGTCAGTCGCAAGTCGCACCACGGTGGACTCTGGCGGCCGAGCGGCGGCTGCCTCCAACCACCACACCCACTCCCCCCCTCGCCCTACAGCGCCTGCGGCCAGTGCGTAGGCCACCCAACTGGCTGTCCTGTGAAGTCTGGGACACCCGATGGCTCCGTTCTGCCTGTGCTCGTGGCGGTGTACACAAGTCGGACGAAACGGAAATAAATCAGAACTGTTTCAGTAACATTTCTAGAACACAGCACAGTTTAATATTTTAAAAGCCACAATTTGTTGTCATATACCTGTCTATTTAGAATTTTCTTTCCTTGTCTACTTTAAAACCAGCCATCAACTAGAAAATAAAAGTAATAATTTTAAAAAAATAATATTTAATGCTACATTTTTTTTTATCTCAAAACAATTCCCCACACATGTTTTTGCACTATATGTTGGTTCTGGAGAAAAGCAAGAGAGGTTTGACCAACCTGAGTTGACCTGAGATGGTTGGGGGCAGTCCTGAATTCTTCCGGTATCTACAAAGTTGATAAATTAGCAAATTTATAAAGTAATTTTTAATTTATTTATAAAAAATATGTCCTCTGGAAAATTTATATGTTTTAGAAGGGCACATAACAAGTCCAACAAACTTGGAACGACCAAAATCTCAGCATGGGACTTAGAGTTATAAGAGTTACGCTTTTACTGAAATTATTAGGTTTTTTGAGATTTTAGAACTATTTTCGACTAAAATGGGACATGTGATACCATTTTCTGAATCAGAGGAAGGTAAAAGCTATATCCTAACTGTATCAGAGCCATAGTTTAGAAGTAAGACCTAATTAAGTGTTTCTCATGACATTTTGGCACCTTTGGGTATCCCAGATGATAATCAACCATCCCCAACTCAAACTAAAAACCATCGATTCGGAGCTTGTGGTGATTTGGTATGGAATGACCCAGATGCCATCGCACTACTCCTCCCTTCAGAGACACTGGCAAGGTGGACTCTAGCGGACGAGCGGCGGCTGCCTCCAACCACCACACCCACTCCCCCCCCCCCCCTAGCCCTACAGCGCCTGCGGGGCCTGCGGCCAGTGCGTAGGCCACCCAACTGGCTGTCCTGTGAAGTCTGGGACACCCGATGGCTCCGTTCTGCCTGTTCTCGTGGCGGTGTACACAAGTCGGACAAAACGGAAGTCGGGCCAAAGGAGGCCGGACAAAATTTGTGGCCGTATCACGAGCGGCAGAAATTCGGCCAGGTCGGAGAAACAGAGGTCGGACAAACGAAAGACACCCAGCCGTTCCCCCCGCACTTAGGCTACGATTTCGACAGTTTCGGCAACACGGTTAATTACCCGGTGCCAATGCATCTCTAATCAGCAGTCCTTTTGGTGGGGTGGGGCGGGGCGGGGCGGGCGCAGCCTGGAGACGGTGTGTCAATGTGTTGACACTCTAGTTTAGCGGACACGCTTTCCGCCGCCAAGGCTGCGGCATAGCGGGGCGGGGCGGGGCGGGGCGGGGTGGGGCCAGTGCTGCAACGCTTTCACAGCTGATCGGTCGCGCGGCGCTGTCGGCCCGGACCGCCCTGCTCTGCTCTCTGGACGGACGCGGACACGGGGTGCCTGCGGGCCGAGCCGATTTCCACAAGATTCCCCCAAAGACAAAAAAAGAAAGAAAAAAACAACTAGCGGTCCTCATGTAGAGCTATTATTTTTTAGCCTAGGTGATTTGAGGTAGCATCTGCTGACGATCGCCAGTAGATGAGCGGCCGGTTCTGTTCTAATCTTACCGCCGCTGATGCTGGTGGCGGCCGAGGCCGCGCCCTCCGCCGCCTCCATGTCGGACTCGCGGTCCACGAACACGACCTGCGTGCTCCAGGCGTCCGCCAGCCCCGGCGCGCCGCGGAACACCTGCGCCACGGCCTCTTGCCCCACGTCCGCCACCACCACTGCAAAAAATAGTAGCGCAACTTTTATGGCAAAGTTTTCACTCGCAAGATACTCTAAAATGATTCTAAAAAAAAAATAATGCGGTAAAGTTTTGCAAAGAGATGAATTTTCCGTGCGGAGAATGCTGAAGGATCTACTTGATATTTTCACGAGCGCTCACTCACGCAGCTTGGGCAGGCCCTCCTCGTCGGCGCGGGCGCAGCCGGCGCAGCCTAGCAGCAGGAGCGCGGCCCAGGTGAGCGCGCAGCCGGAGCACCGGCGCAGCCAGGGCCGCGGCCAGCTCAGCCAGCTCAGCAAGCATGGCCTCCTGGACACACAATACGTTTCTGAACCGAGATCTCGTAAAAACGCGACAAGCAGAGTCCAGCGGAATTCCCTTCTTGCCTTGTGACCGACGTGCAATATCAATGGAACGAGGAAGAGATCTTTTTTTTTAAAGGGATGATTTTCAGGAAAAATAAAACGAGTCAAAAGTGATAAAACAATTATATTTACACAAAATTACATTTTATTTACAATTTGAAGTTAAAACTACGATTGGTCGATTATTTTATTTTTACATGTATTGGATGTCCTGGCTTCAGGCACATATTATTTTGTACATTTCGAATAGTTTTCGTGCTGCCAAAGTTTCCGCGCGCGATCCCCAGAAATTTTTACCAAAATTATTCATATTAAAATTAGTAGTGACGTGCGCCTTGGTGTTACCTGCGCATGTTGGTGCGGCCGTCACGTCGTCGCGTCGTCACGCCGCGGGTGTCACGCTCGGCACTAGGAGCGCACCGCCCCGTCACGTCACGTCACGTTGTCGCGTCGTCACGCCGCGGGTGTCACGCTCGGCACTAGGAGCGCACCGCCCCGTCACGTCACGTTGTCGCGTCGTCACGCCGCGGGTGTCACGCTCGGCACTAGGAGCGCCCCGCCCCGTCACGTCACGTTGTCGGGTCGTCACGCCGCGGGTGTCACGCTCGGCACTAGGAGCGCCCCGCCCCGTCACGTCACGTTGTCGGGTCGTCACGCCGCGGGTGTCACGCTCGGCACTAGGAGCGCCCCGCCCCGTCACGTCACGTCACGTTGTCGGGTCGTCACGCCGCGGGTGTCACGCTCGGCACTAGGAGCGCCCCGCCCCGTCACGTCACGTCACGTTGTCGGGTCGTCACGCCGCGGGTGTCACGGTCCGCACTAGGAGCGCCCCGCCCCGTCACGTCACGTCACGTTGTCGGGTCGTCACGTTGTCGCGTCGTCACACCGCGGGTGTCACGCTCGGCACTAGGAGCGCCCCGCCCCGTCACGTCACGTCAAGTTCGCCAACGGCCGCAAACTAGACCGCACAGACCTCCTGCTCCCCTCGTCTCCCGTCAAGTTACCTATACCGGGCCCTGATGTGTTGCCGTTTCTTCCCCTCCCCCTCTCTCTCTCCCTCCCTCTCTCTAAACTCACAACCCCTTGCCTCTCACCCCGCCCCGCCCCGCCCCGCCCCGCCCCGCCTTGCCCCCGGCGCATTGTGGTGCGCGGGATCCAACCCCCGCTCGCCACCCCACCTGATTTCCTATTCTCTGTGTCTGCGGGGCGGGGCGGGGCGGGGGAGGTTTCCACCCCATGACGCCGTCCCTCCCATGTCACTCCCCGCCCCGCCCCGCCCCGCCCCCATTCCCATGCCATGTTCATCCGAACCCCCCAATTACTGGTGCCTAGCTCTGTGTGTCTTGGACTGGCAGCAGCGCGCTTCCCATGGGCTGGGCGGGCGTCTTGCCGACGACAACTCAAGCTGGTCGAAACTGGCCGGCTGGCACAGTCCCAAGAACCAATCTTTTAAAAAATTAAATAAAACCGTTCTTGGCGCGAATTCGGCTTGGAGTTCATAAGAGTTTCTTTGAAGTTCACCGCGGAAATCTTTAAACGATGTTTAAAAATGAATGCTCTGAAGCTGGAGGCCGGGCGGTGCGGGGCGGTGCGGGGCGGGGCGGGGCGGGGCGGGGCGGGGCGGGGCGGTCAGCCCCAGGAGTAGAAGCCCGGCTCGAGCCGGTACTCGTCCCGCTCGTGGCCGTAGCCGTGGTGGCTGGCGCTGTTGTGGTGCCGGCCCTGCTCCACACCCTCGCGCCCGCTGTAGTCCATGGCGTGGCCGCGCTGCCCGCCCCACGCCTCGCCGCCCTGCGCGCCGGAGTAGTGGCCGGCCTGGCCGCCGCGGCCCGCGTGCTGCTCGTGGTGCCCCGTCTGCAGGACAGGCCAGGCACACTAGGCTCGTCAAAAAGCTCAAAAAATTAAAAAAAAAAATGTGCTCCATGTCGACGAACCTTTTTGAAGTTGCCGGCCTCGTCGCCAGCGTCGTTGTCGTAGTACCATGAGTCGTCGAAGCCGTACTCCTTGGTCGCGCCGTTCTTGCGGCCGTCGCTGTACCACGAGCTGTGCTTGTGCGACTTGTCAAAGTTGTACGCGTCCCTAAAACCCTGCGGGCGATACAAAACAGACCTGTGCGGTTATTACTGGTGAGCGACTTTCGTACACTTCTTGTCTTTCCGGGGATACTTCAGCTCGACTATAGTCACACCGTTCTGGTGTGGTGGCGGCCTACAGCGGCCCCGAGCCCGCCCCGCCCCCGCCCCGCCCCGCCCCGCCCTGCCCCGCCCCGCCCCGCCCCGCCCCGCCCCGCCCCGCCCCCGCCGCTCAGCACACACCTTTTTGTCGCGGTCGTGGTGGTGCTTGCCGGCGTGGTGGCCACCGTGCGCCCGGTGGCCCTCCGACTCCTCGTGTGCGCCTCCCTTTTTCTCACCTTGGTCCGCCTCGTCCTCCCACTTGCCTCCCTTCTCCTCCTCGGAGCTCTTGTGGTCCTCGTGGCCGTGGCTGCCCTTGTCGGCCACCTCGTGGAAGTCCTGGTTGCCGGCCTCCTCCAGGGCGTCGAAGCCGGCGTCGCGGAAGAGGCCGTCTGCAGGGGGAGAGAAAGAGAGAGACAGACAGAGAGAGGCACAGACAGAGAGAGAGAGAGAGAGAGAGAGAGAGAGAGAGAGAGAGAGAGAGAGAGAGACGAGGGGAGAGCGAGCGAGAAAGAGAAGGGTGGGCGTCAATAACCACACTAGGCAGCTCGAGGATGTAATTGGTTTAATGGCTAAATATGTTGGTGTAGTTAGAATGGCGCTGACATGAGTGAAGCGGCGGACGGCAGTGGCCATATGGGCGTCGAAGTTTTTTTGAAGAGATGTAACAAGGGATGTCGTCAGTTTTTTTTTCTTTTCTAGATTATTGCCGTTTTGATATAATGTTGTACCATCTGGACGCAGCCGCCTGCTCACCGTACAGATCGTCGAGGTGCCCGCTGTGCCCGGTGGTGTCACGCCTGGTGCGCTCCTGGGGGTGGGGGCGGGGGCGGGGCTGGGGGAGGGGCACGAAGGCGGCCCGCATGCCCAGGTGGCGGTAGTCGCGGCCCACCCCGAACACGGCGGGCACCTCGACCATCTCGGACGGCGGCTGGTCGTGTCCCGTGCCCGGGGCCCATCGCGGCGGCCACCGCCAGCCCGAGGACCAGGAGCGCGCGAGGTGCGGGGGGAGGCGCGCGCCCAGCGGCGAGGACAGCGGTGAGGACAGCGGCGAGGATGGCGTGGACGGCGAGATCCAGCCGGCGCCCTCGCGAGGGGCCTCCGTCACACGGGGCACCTTGAGCGCGCCCTCGTCGTCCTCAACGGCCTCATCCTCCTTGGCCGCGGCCGCGACGCCTTCGTCGTCCTCCTTGGCCGCGGCCGCGACGCCTTCGTCGCTCTCCTTGGCCGCGGCCGCGACGCCTTCGTCGCCCTCCTCGGCCGCGGCTTCGACCTCAGCGTCGTTTTCCTGGGTCGCGGCCTCACCTTCGCCTTCGGCGGCGCCGGTGTCGGGGGCCTGAGACCTGACTGCGCCCGCCCTCCCGCCGCCCCCACCCCCGTCCTCCCCCTGGCCGTCGGGCGCGTCCTCCACCGCGGCCGCGCCGTGGTCCTCGTGCTCCTCAGCGTCCTCGTCCTCCGCTGGCGGTCCCTCCGCCGCGTGGTCCTTGGCCTCCTCCACGTCCTCCGCGAGGGCCCCCTCCCCCGCCGGCTCGCCGCCGTCCTCGGTCGCCTGCGCCTCCGCCGCGAGGGCGTTGTCGTCCTCCTTACGTTCGTCGTCGCCGCCGTCCTCCAGCGACTCCTTGTCGGCCTCGTCGTCGTAGGCGTCCTCGTGCGCGTCCTGCTCGCGCAGCTGGTCCTCCTCGTCGTCCTGGTGGTGCGCGTCCTGCTGCAGCCGGCCGTCTTCCTCGAGCGCCTCGCCGTGGTCGTCCTCCTCCGCCGCCGCCGAGACACCCTTGTCCTTGTCTTCCTGGACGTCGCCCTGCCCCACGGCCTCGGCCTCTGGCCGGCTCTCCGCCTCCGACTTGCCCTCGGGCGCGGCCTCCTTCACCTCCCCGGCGCTGCTCTTGTCGGTGACGGGCAGCTCCTCCACGGCGGGCAGCGGCGTCACCGGGCCCGGGTCCGACACCTCCTTGACGAGGACCGTCTCGTGGTGCTCGGGCGCACTCGCGCTCGCGGCCAGCACCAGCACGGGGGGCGCGCGCGCCGAGTCCTGCACAAGACCCGCACGGTTCTGACTCAAGGAACTAAAAACTAACCATTTTTGACGCCACACAATTCAGAAAAAAAATTAGGAAAAATTAGAAACATTTATAAAAACATTTTTTTTGTTAAATATAGATTTAGAAAAATTGAAAATGTTATCAGAAACATTAAGAAAAATTAAAATAAATATTATAACGGTTTAAGAAAAAATTAGGAAAAAATTTCGTCGTTTGAACACTAAAATTCAGACTGGTTCAGAACGTTCGAAGGACTTATCGCAGGGCAGCGTACCTGTCCCTGGGGCGCGTACAGGACCGTCCTCCTGGAGTCCAGCAGGCCGAGGCAGCCCGGCAGGAGCACCGCCTGCGGGGACACGCACAACAGTGAGCTCCTGTCGATGATGATTCCAGTCGAAATAAAAGAATCGTCGTAAATAAATGCGATTATTTAAATTCGCTGGGAAAACCTTTCATGGATAGGGTAGTGCTTCGCGGTTTCTCCAGCGTCATTATGGGGAGGGGAAGAGGGGGAGCGGGGATCACGGCGCCCCGCCCCGCCCTCGTGTCTCGCAGACCGCGGGGGCTCGATACGACACGATACGTCACCCCTCTCTCCCCGGTGAAGTACGAGGGGGAGGTGCGGGGCGGAACAGCCCGATAGGTAGGCAATTTGCGCTACAATCCACCTGAATAAATATTGAAAACACACATCACGCCATCCCCCCCCTCCCCCTCCGTGTGCGCGCGGTGGCCGAGGCCGGGCCGCGCCGCGAGGGCCGCGAGCCAGGGCCCCCCGGCCGCCGCGCCGTGCCGGGCCGGGCCTCGGCCACCTCCTGTTGAGGTTGCGCGCCGCTTAAAATTGTGCGAAGCAACAGTTTGCGCGTGGGTGTCCCCACGGGGGGCCCGGTATCGACCGAGAACGCGCGGCGGGGCGGCCGGGGGGGGGGGGGGGGCGTAGGGTAGGCCAGGCCGCCCGCGACACTACGTCATGGGAGTGGGTGAGGCCCCTGTGAGGTAGGCAGGCCCGCCGGGCAGCGCTGTCGGGCGGGGTGGCCTACGCGCCGCACGGCAGGCGCTCTGCTGCTCTCGTGGCTCGCTGCTGGCTCCCCTCCCCGCGGGGGGCCGCGCCGCGCATCTCTCTGGCTCAAGATGATTATTTCTCTAGGATAGGCTAGGGCCTTTCTCTACACACACGCACACACACACTGCATACACTGTTGCGCAACGGTGAAATAATAAGTGCAGTCGCGCGCTGATCTGATGCGGTAGGTTCCGTTGTTCCTGCTGATTTTACACGCTGTGCATCCAACGCGAGAGGGGAAACAACTCTGAAGTGTTTGTACATGACGTAATTGAGAAAAATTCAGATAAAAAATTCAGGAAAAAAATTAGAAAAATTCAGAAAAATAAATCGAAGAAGAAACTGCTAAAAAAAATTCAATAAAAACCCACAAAAATTCAGGAAAATTCACACAAATTCACGTCACACCGAAATTCAGAAGTTGTGTCCCCCTCGCTGGCCGCGGGGCTGGGACTCACCCAGATACACGCCGCACGCACGGCCGCCACAGAGGAGGTGCAGGAGGGCCTGTGCATCGTGGGGCCAGGCCAGCTCGACTGACTGCACACCGACTGACCGTTGGCCGGGTCTCCGTCGCACTGGTCATCCTGGGGCCTGGACCCCGCCGTAGGGAGCGCCCCACCCCGGGCAGGGCCGGGCCCCGGGCCGGGGGCAAGAAACAGACATGGCACATCTGCGGTGAACAAACGGGCTGCAGACCGGGGCGGGGCGGGGCGGGCATGAGACAGCAGATAGACACCACCTGGCCGGGGACCAGGGAGGCCCGGCAATTAGCTAAGACTCGGATAAAAAAGGCGGGAAAACCTACGGTCCCTTTGCAAGGACTCAAAATTTTGCATTCCAAAAAGAGGTTGAAAATCTATTTATTATTTAAATGTTGAAGTCATAATTTTCCCAGGGCGATCCCGCAACAACTCTGCCCCCTGTATTGCTAGTGTGTCCATCGCTGGCGACTTCGACCCACGCGGGCCGCGGGGTAGTGTGACGGATCCTCCGGAAGGCGGCCGATGAAACATAAATGGAGCCATGAGTAGGGCTGAGCCGTGCCGGGCTCTACTGCCAGTGGTTTGGGCCCGCTTTTACAGTTTGTTCGACCGTCCACCATGACCGCCACCCTTACATGCTTCGTGGAGGTTTTTTCCCCCTTCATTCCCCCACTTATGATTTTCTATTTTGTTAGCCGCTCGCAGGGGACATGTGCCTTCTCGATTGCGCTCGATTATCGACTTGCGGTTGCATCAGCATCGTTGCGTGGATGCTCCTTACACAAACTAAAACTGTTGAAGAAACTCGTTTTATTATGATGGTCTGCTGGCGGGGCCGCGCGCACTTCCGCCCAGGCCGAGGATCGCGTCATGCAGATAGAGGGGTAGGTGAGCCGTTTGACTAGTAACGGTGCACGACAGATTCATTTCATTTTTAAAACTTTAAAAGTCTCCTTTCTTGAAAACTTTAAAAGGTGCAGGACTTTGACGTAGTATTTTTAAAACGCCAATTTGTGTTGCGTTGTTCAGCGCCCCCTCCCCTCTCAAAAAAGGGATAAGTGAGACGTAATTTTGTAGAAACATTTTCGAGAGAAAGAAGGAGAGGGAATCCCATTCACTTTTAAACTTGGAGAGGTAAAATAAATGCGGACTGGACAGGGATGGGGGGAGGGGAGGGGGTACCTGAGGTGCGCTATGGAGAGGGGAACGCCTCGCCTGGTACCGCCTCACCCCGCCCCGTCCCGCCTCACCCCGCCCCGCCCTGCTATAAAAGGCTGAGAAGCCCGAGCCTCCGTGCTCACTTGCTGTCGGCCGTCACTGATGGCAACACCCTCTCCTCGGCAACATGCGACCCGTCCAGGTAAGCGACAAGCCGCCCCGCCCCGCGCTCCGACATCGTGCCGAAATCTTCGAGTGAATAACTTTTTCCAACGTACTGTTTTTTTTTTTTTTTTTTTTTTTTTTTTGGCGTGTGATCTTTGACCAGGATTAAAATTTTATAGGTGGTTCAAATTGTTCCATGTTTTTTTTTTTTTTTTGGGGGGGGGGGGGAGCGTTTAAGTTCACGTTCCATGTCATCAGTTTCAACCTGTTCTTACACTTTTTACCATAGAATTTTTTTTCAGTGCATTTCATTTTTTAGTTCTTAGTATAGGTGTTCAGTTTCTTTGAGTACTAACAAATGGTTCATTTCAGTTCAGACAATGCTAAGTTAAATACCAGTTGGAATAGGTTTGAGAGAGTTCGTTGACGGCAAAGATTTAGCATATTTAAAGCGGCAGTGTCTGCGAGAATAAAAGCACCGCTCCTCCTCCCGGAAGTTTCTCGCCGCCACAACAAACGCTCTGGACTCTCATAACGCGGAGCGGGGCGGGGCGGGGCGGGGCGGGGTGGGGCAGGCGCCAGGGCACGGGCGTACCAGTGCGTACCCCCATGTGCCCATCTCGCTCCCGCCGCCCCGCCCCGCCCCGCCACGCCCAGGTCCGTTTTCCGCTCCTCGCTTTGCAGCTGCCGTCCAGGAGCTCAATGGAGCGGAGCAGACTACTTTGCCGAGGAGAGGGGCGAGGCGAGGCGAGGGGGCACCTTCAGCCACACTGTCTCTGTGAACGACATGGAGCAGTTTAGCAAATTCTTTGACGAATCGCAGTTTTAAAAAAGTGACACGACATAACCCCAGGCCTATAATTTACCTCGCGACACATTAGAGTAGATCTGGTGTACGCACCTACGTGTTTTTTCTTCTTCAATTGTTTTCGTTTTTCTCCCGACTGCAGTGCATTTTAGTCGCGCTGACTGGACTGCTGAGTCTTGAGTCATTGCCCTTCTGGTGCAGCCCCCCCCCCCCCCCCGCTGCGCCACAGCCCGTGACGCAATGCGCCTGCCGTGCAAATGAGTCTGCTAACCGCTTCCCTATCCTCATCCTGTTGCCCCCTGTTGCAGCCCCTGCTGTAGCTTAACTGTCCTGCTGTCCCCTGTTGCAGCCCACGCGGTAGCACACTGTCCCGTTGTCCCCTGCTGTAGCTCTCTGTCCTGTTGTCCCCTGCTGTAGCTCACTGTCCTGTTGTCTCCTGTTGCAGCCCCTGCTGCGGCTCACGGTGCTCTTGGTCGCCGCGGCGCAGGGGCGGGCCCGGGTCCCGGAGGTCCCGGACGACGAGAGTGACGCCCCCAGCCCGCGCCTGGCTCCCCGCTATGACTTCTCGCGGTACTTCGGGGGCGGCGGCGGCGCTGACCCCGGGGGCGGCCTGGGGGCGGGGCTGGGGGCGGGGCTGGGCGCCAAGGCGGCCGCCTCCAGTCCGCAGGAGGACGACAGCGGGGCCGGCTTCGTCGACGCTGTCGACTTCAAGTCCTTCTTTGGCGGTAGCGGACTCAGCGGCCAACAGAAAAATCAGCCCTTCTACGGGTGAGTGAAAGGACGAAATAGGGGCCCAGAAATAAATAAATACAAAACAAAAATCCGACTTGGTTCATCCCAGCCCAGCTCGAAAAGTTGGCTGCTCGCGTTTCGCGCCTTGTCTCGGCTCAGGAACAGGTGTTAGCGCAAAATAAAAATGTGCCGGTGTAAGGCACCTATACCTCCCGGGGCCCTACTGTCATAGCCTTGACCCAAATCATCGGGAGTCGGTCGGTAGTGTCGTGGTGGAACTAAAGGCGTGGCCCTGCCCCTCCCCTCCCCCTGCCCGCCCGCAGCGCCAGCGCGCAGTCCGGCTCGCGGCTGCCCTTCGGCTCTTTCGGCGCGGTGGCGGCGGCCTCCTCCGACGAGCAGGACGACTTCGCCGACTTCAAGTCCAAGCGCGGCGCGGGCGCGGTGGGCGCCTCCTCCGCGTCCAGGGCGCGCGGCGCCCCCGCCGGCGCCGACGATGACTTCTTCCACTTCGACTTCCCCGAGGGCGGCGGCGACAAGGCGGCCGACCTGCACGACGAGGACGCCGACGACAAGGACGAGGCCGACGAGGACGACCGGCCGACCGGGCTCCACCGTGAGCGGGCGCAGCCGCTCAAGCAGGCCGGCAACGCCAGGTACCCAAGGGGGAAACAACTCGGAAATTCAAAAAAAATTAATAAAAATTCAGGAAAAATCAAAGAAGAAAAAAGAAAAAAAAATAATAAAAATTCAAAAGATTTAGGAAAATTCACGACATTTGTACACCGAAATTCATAGTTGTTTCCCCCTCGCCTCGCAGGTACCCGTCGTACTCGTCCTACTACCACACGCAGCCGGAGCAGCTGCGCGCGGCGGCCGGGGCGGGCGCGGCCGGCGAGGACCAGGACGACGACTACGGCTTCGACGAGGACGAGCCCGCCGCCGGGCTGGCGGCCGAGGACGAGCGCGGCGGGGGCGGGGGCGCGCGCGGCTCGGGGGCGGCCGCCACCAGCGCCGAGGCCTACGACAGCCGGCCGTTCCAGGACGGGCGCGGCGGTGGCGGCGGCGGGCTGACGGGGTCCTCGTACTCCTCCCCGTCGGGCCCCGCGCGCTTCAACCTACAGGGCGGCTTCGTGCCGTCCCCGGTGGACCCGCTGCGGACGCAGGCCACGGCCGCGCAGGCCGCGCACACCTCCAGCGCGGCCAGCCACGCCGCGGTGCACGCCGCCGTCAAGGCCGCGCACCGCGCCGCCTCCAAGCACGGCAAGCCGGGGGCGGGCGCGGGGGCGGCGCTCGCGCTGGGGGCGGTGGACTCCCCGGGGGCGGGCCGGCCCTTCAACGTGCGGCGGACCCGCGAGGAGCCGGATGACGCGTTCTTCGAGTCGTTCACCGACGACCGCGACTCGGACGACTACAAGTTCAGCCCGGAGCACTTCGATGAGGAGGACGACGGGGAGGGCCACGCGCAGCAGGCGGCCGAGGCCGAGGGCGACGACGAGGCCGGGCGCGGGGGCGGGCACGGCCAGAGCGCCGCGGCCAGCGCGGGCCGCTGCAAGAAGGTGGTGAAGAAGGGCGCCGTGTGCATGGTGTGCGCCGACCCCAAGACGGGCGGCAACTACGAGCAGTGCCAGTACGCCACGGAGCCGGAGACGCAGTCGTACTCGTTCGGCCGCTCCTCGTCGTACGGCAACCCGCGGCCCGCCAGCAGGAGGCGCCGGCGGCGCGAGGAGGACCGCGCCCGCCAGCAGCAGGAGCAGGACTCGTCGCAGCAGGACTCGTCGCTGCAGGACTCGCAGGAGCAGCAGGACAAGGCGGGCCAGCAGGAGGCGGCCGGCGGCGAGCCCGGCGGCATCGACGCCTTCGGCGAGGCGCTGGCGGACAGCCACGAGAAGGACCACGCGCAGATCGAGAAGGAGCTGGACAGCTCGCTGGAGCAGCTGCAGGGGCCCAAGTACGAGGACTACTTCAGCTTCCTCTTCCCGGAGCTCTCCAAGGAGAAGAGCCAGGAGAAGAGCAAGGACGAGAAGAGCGGCGCCAGCAAGAAGAAGAGCAAGAGTAAAAAGAAGAAGGGCAAGAAGAAGAAGGTGGAGGCGGAGGAGAGCGAGGACGTGAGCAGCCTGCTGTCGCCGCTGGAGGACGACGAGGAGGACCCGTTCGCGGCCGAGACCACTTCCGGCTCCGGTCTGGCGGACCTGGGGAAGAGCGGCGCCGCGGACCTGTGGCTGGGGCCGCCCGAGAGCGTCGGGGCGCCGGGCGCCGGCGTCGGCGTCGTGCCCAAGAAGGACCTGGAGCGGATGCTGGGCGAGTTCCAGCAGAAGGACAGGTCGGACTGCACCAAGGTGGAGAAGGACAAGATGACGTGCTACCAGTGCGTGGACAAGAAGGGCATGCAGCACGAGGAGTGCATGTTCGTGGCCGCGTCCGAGCCTAAGCAGAGCCACCTCGCCTACCACCAGTCCTCGGCCTTCAAGGCGCCGGGGCCGCCCCCCGCGGCGGGCTCGGGGGCCAAGAGCAAGTCGGCCGCCCCCGCCACAGCCTCCCCCGCCCCCACCTCCGCCCCCGCGCAGCGTCCTGCCGCCTCCAACGCCGCCCCCAAGACCGCCCCCGCTCCGGCGCCGGCCTCCAAGGGGGCCGCCAAGTCCCGGCAGCAGCGCGCCGCGGAGCAGGCCAAGGATGACGACCAGGAGGATGATGATGAAAAGGATGATCTGCAGGATGCGGATGACGAGGGCGATGACGACCCTGAGGGCCCGCAGGGCCTGGGGCAGGCCCCGGACGACGGCATGTTCGTCGAGGAGACCCGGCCCGTGTTCGACCGGGCGCTCCGGATGTCCCTGCCCAAGTACATGCTGGAGAGGAGCGAGCACGAGAGGGTCTTCGACGAGGCGCTCGCGGCTGGGGTGTAGCTCCAGCAGCTTGTGTTTGTAGTTTACTCTCTGAGACTGATCTATTGTAGAGCCAATTATTGTTATTGAAAGTTTTTGCTATTGTGATTGAGAGCATCAAGGCTTCGCTAAGTATCTGCCCTCCCTTTGTGATATGTTTTCTTTAATTTAAAAAAAATTGTTAGAGGTAATTTAAGATGGGAAAATGTCTTGAGGTTGTGCACACTCTAGAACTGATCTCTGGACAGGTTTTGTAAATTTCTCTTATACCTTGTTTTCCATGAAGAGAAGTAGCTTAAAATGTGACAGTGTGCCCCTTTGCAGAAGTGGCTGTTCTTAATATTTTTTTAAGAGGCATCTTAATGCTTCAGATTGTTGTTACCTCTTCCCTACTGTTTATTTTTTAACTTCTAGTTTGATGTTGTTGATATTGTTAAAGATTTTTGTTTATAATAAAATGTTAGGAAAAATATTGATGTCTTATTTTTCCTGCAAAGTACAGAAAAGGAATTTGGAAGTTTTAAAAAGGACACGCATATGAAGACAAGTACGAAACGTATTTATTTTATTGATAGCTGTTTGTGGATAATGTGCAGAATCGTAGCCTAAGATTATCATGGTGTAGAATACCTAAACCAAACCAATCATAGGTACAATGAAAGAAGATTAAAAATACTTAAGGATGAACATCAAGATAATACCTAGAGAGTAGCAATTATCATAAGTAGACTTATATCACAAATACACAGACAGTAGAGAGAATCTCATCTATTCTCTTTATCACAAAAGAAGTATTTTGGTGAATCACCTAAAGTTGCAGATGTCTAAAGGCCACACACATGATAAATTAAATTTAATACATCATAAAATTTCATGATTTAAAACATAAGCACAGGTATTGAATATTCAGTAATAACACTTGATTCACCAACAATATAGCACAGATATCCTAATAAATAAGTTTTGGGGAAAACTTTCAATAGAACTGAGAGTTTATCGGCAGTCACTCAACTGTAAGAAGTACCAAGTTAAGTTTATCAATGAGTAATAAATATGAGAAAATGTTCCGTAAATGGAACTGGTAACACAGATTCACAAAAGTGGTCAAATCAAATTCAAGATGGAAGTCAAATAGTAAGAACTGTTGTTGGTCAAAAAGCAGAGCCCTGAGCTTGATTACTTCATAGCTGGCCATAAAATAGTTTAACGCATTATGTATGCTGTTATCTTCACAAAAATTCAAGGAGTTCTGACTTGTTTTGTCATGGGAATAGAGGTCTACTCTCGAGGTAAGCCTCGAATCATTAAGTAGACCTTTGATAGCTGATGTCAGACCATATCGCATACCACAAGCCGTCTCTCAGGAGGAACAATTGCATTCATCATCACTTGTCGTTTCTTGTCTTCAGCCATAGCTTTGCTGTACATGCGAAACACGTCATCCTGGATTGTCCACACGTCCTCCTTGTATCTCCCCTCAGCCTGGAGCTGCATCACAATCTGCTGGGCATCTGCCTTGCTGACATCTATATAAAAAATAAATAAAATATTAATAAGAATAATATAATTTAATATATGCAAATATTTAATATTTGAAAATATGGAACTCAGTACCTTTATACTTTGCTATTGAATCAACAATTACACCTAGCACATCCCTGGCCATACTAAGAGCATCACCACAAACATAGAAATATGCATCCTCCTCAAGTAACATCTGGCAAACATCTGTGCTATTTAACCTTATATTATCCTGCAATGAAAGTTTATGGTTAATTTTATTTTCAGTAGAAAAATCCTTTCTACTGAAAAAAGATTTGATGGAAAGGGTACCTGGACATATTTTGTAAAGGATCGATCTCTTGAGTGGGCTAAAATGTATTTGTCTAAGGTTCCATTGGAGAGATGTCTCTTGATTTCATCGCTTTCATTACATCATTAAAAATAAAAAAAATTAAAGTTGTTAATGTAAGATAAATATTTTATGCAAGAGAGGAATACTTCATATCACAAGCATATACCTGTACACCATATCTCTTTGAGGGTAACGACAGCCGTAGAACAACCAACACTGGTTTACATTTACTAAATTTGCATCCTTTAGCTGTTTTTCTCTCTCCTGCAAAAATCCTAAAAATAGGACAAAGGAAGTTTAGAACCACTTTTTGACCAGATGTGACTTGTGGATAATTTTATGCATTACTGACCAATGAATGGAGCGACTCCTACACCAGGCCCAACCATTATTAGGGGCCGACTAAGATCAGGAGGTGCATGGAACCCACTACTGACGCGCAGAAAGACCGGTATCTGAAACATAAAATCAGATTCAGCATCATAGTGCTTTGTGTAATACCTTTTGAGAAATGGAAGGCCTTTAAACAAACCTTTATTTTAGATTTCTCTGATGAGATATTTAGAGCTTCAACTTGACTGCACAAGGATGCTGCACTGTCACCTACTGGTCGTAGTTTACTGGTAACTTGCTCAAGCCAACCTGAGCACACACCTGTCCTTTTCCCTCCATCCACATAAAACTGAATAACTGAAAATGCTATATGCAAGTGTGTGTTGGCTTCTCCTGAAAATTTATTTGGTGTAGAAAACAAGATACTAGACAGTAAGCATTTAATGGGAAAATGCCCTTAAAATATTTACCTGACAGAAATGCAATTGAGTATGGTCTTGGTAGTAGTCGTGGCAAGTGTTCAAGAACAACATTAATAGAGGGAAGGCAAGAAGGGTGGTCAATGAGAAGGGCTTCAAGGTAGCTGCGTCCTGACGCTATCCATTCAGTGTACTTTTCACTTTTACGTCCACAAAGGCTACTTAAACTCTCATGATCTTTTGGATCTGATGTATATTCCAGTAATGCCCGTATAAAAAGCTAGAATAAATCAATGGAGGCTAAATAAGAACGTTTAAAAAAAAATATATATTGCTTTATTGAGATGGGAAATGAGGTGTGTTACCTTTTTGGGCACTGCATGAAGATCCAGACAAGATTCAAAAATTTCTCTTAGCGTTGAAAACAATGGTATGTGATTAGGCACAGAAGCATTTTTCTTTCCTGAATTAGCCTTAACATTTATGTGACAAGCAATATCCATGTGTTCTTTAACACCAAGTCTGTCTAATAATTTTTCCACCTCGTCTCGATCATTTCTTGGACATATACCTATAGTATCGCCCGGTACAAGTTCATGAGGAAAATCCTAGTCAGAAAATATTTTAAAAAAGAGGAATCAACAGATGAGTATTTCACCCTTTAAAAATAAAAGAAATTTGGGAGTAGCACAGCGTTACCATACCTTCATATCCAAAACCAAGTCATAAATGTTTTTTACATCATCTCCATGTGAGAGACAGTTGGCAGAAACAACATCGGCCCAGAGTATCTCAGAAATAGCAAATGGAAGTGGTGCTTTCACCTGATTAATGGAGGGAGGTGGGGAATGCTGCAACAGCCACAATTTAAAATTAATTTCCAATTAATGGAATAAATACTTGAGTCCAAGACTGGCATAATTTTGATAGAACAGTAAATAAAAGAGTCACATTTAGAAAACCTTAGTTTACATTAACGTACCATAACAATTTTGAATACAATTTTCTCATGGCAAAATAAATGAGTAATCGTTCAGTGACACACTCTAGTCCTTAGCCTAGCACAACATTTGTTTTAACCCTTACACAAAACAATTTAAGAACTAAAAACATGATGATTGACAATGGCATTCACATGAGGAGACATAAATGCATAACAGTTTGAAAGCAATAAAAGTGAAAAAAATATCTCGTTCGTAAAGAAGTGCATAGAATGAAAACAATGAAAAGGAGCCTGTAGATGAGTTGATCTCTATCGATTGCTTACAACACCACGACCTACCGCACTTACCGGTGGTTCACTGACATCGTAGTTTACTTCTAGGTACTCCAGTGGAAGTTTAGGCAGGTCAGACATTGTTTGCGAGGAATGAACACCACCGGAGACGTAAAAACAAGCCTCAACACAAAGCCAACTTCGCACACGCGTGGTGCAACCGGAGCAGACGGCGACAGCAGCAGAAGACACGCTCTGCCAATACTTTTCGGCTTCTAATCGCACGCACACCCAGACATTATTCGCAGACTAAGTGTAAGCACAGCACGACCGGAGGCCGGAGTTCTGGGCGCTTCAAGATTTTGATTGATTTAGGACTTTTATCCACGAAAGCATTACCTAAAAATGTCTGACGTCGACGACGATTTCATGTGTGACGAAGAGGAGGATTATGGATTGGTGAGAATTTAAACACTACTGTATGCATGTTGAAACATTCCTGTGATCTAACCTGTCAATGGATATGACGTTTTTCCAGTCTACATTTTTTATTTACATTAAAGTTTGCTTTTAACTTTAATTATATTATTTTTAAATTTTCCAAACGTATTTGTTTTAAAAATTTCATTTTTTTAAATGGATATTTTTGAAATGGCAGGACACTTTTATATCACCTGTATGCATCAGTGTTTTAAAAACATGACAATGAAATAAAAACCAGTTCTACATGTCATTCAGTTCTCGTTTAAATTTATAATTAAATTTAAAAATTTTTATGTACTGTGAATTGTATGTACAAGCCTTATGATTTGCCCTTTTAGGAATATTCGGAAGACAGTAATTCAGAACCAGATGTGGATTTAGAAAATCAGTACTACAACTCTAAAGCATTGAAGGAAGAAGACCCCGCTGCTGCCCTAGCTTCATTCCAAAAGGTTCTTGAATTGGAACTGGGAGAGAAAGGAGAATGGGGATTCAAAGCTTTGAAGCAAATGATTAAAATTAACTTTAAACTTGTAAGTTATAACTACGTGACAGTTCAAAGAGTTTTGCTACATTTTTTTCTGTCACTAATACTTCACTGTTCTATGTTTGTGTAGGGTAACTTCACAGAAATGATGACAAGATACAAGCAATTACTTACTTATATCAAAACTGCAGTAACAAGGAATCACAGTGAAAAGTCTATTAACTCAATTCTAGATTATATCTCCACCTCAAAAAATGTAAGTTTTTCATTTTGGAAGTTGTTTGTAATTTCTTGAGACATTTTCTAAATTTGGCTACAAAATTAATTTGGTGTCTTCTGTTTATCTTCTCTGTAGATGGAATTACTCCAAGATTTTTATGAGACCACTCTCGATGCTTTAAAAGATGCCAAAAATGACCGTTTATGGTTCAAAACAAATACAAAACTGGGTAAACTTTATTATGACCGAGGAGATTTTAATAGATTGGCTAAAATTTTGAAGCAGCTTCATCAGTCATGTCAGGTAAGTTCTATGAAAGATAAATGAGGATGAGATCTATGTCTAAATGATGTGTTGAATTTGTATTTTTTAGACAGATGATGGGGAGGATGATTTGAAGAAAGGTACCCAGCTCTTGGAAATATATGCTCTAGAAATTCAAATGTACACTGCTCAGAAGAACAACAAAAAACTAAAGACCCTCTATGAGCAGTCCCTCCACATAAAGAGTGCTATACCCCACCCTCTGATTATGGGAGTTATAAGAGGTAATGTCTCCAATATTTTTACTAAAGTGTTATCCAACTTGTTTTTCTTTCTTGTTTTCTAAAATCTACCACACTTATTATTACAGAGTGTGGCGGTAAGATGCACCTTCGTGAAGGAGAGTTTGAGAATGCTCACACTGATTTCTTTGAGGCATTCAAAAATTATGATGAATCAGGGAGTCCCAGAAGAACCACATGTTTGAAATATTTAGTTCTCGCAAATATGTGAGTTTTAACACTTATAAAAAAAAATTCTGCCTAGTGTCCTTCCTAGCATCTTGAGTAAAGTATCTATAATTGTTTAGACCAATAAAGAATTACAATGTTTCAATTTTGCAGGTTAATGAAGTCGGGAATAAATCCATTTGATTCCCAAGAGGCCAAACCGTACAAAAATGATCCTGAAATTCTTGCTATGACAAATCTAGTTTCATCGTACCAGAATAATGACATAAACGAATTTGAATCAATTATAAAAAAACACAGAACAAACATCATGGATGATCCCTTCATCAAGGAGCATATTGAAGGTATAAAGATTATTACAGTACTATATTTTACAAATAGTGGTTGCATCTGTTAGTTATCTCCATGTATGAAGTTTACTATAGGCAATTGGAGTGTATTTGAATATTTGTTTTATTTTCAGATTTACTACGGAATATACGTACTCAAGTCTTGATGAAGCTTATTAAGCCTTATACTCGAATCCACATCCCATTTATAAGCAAAGAACTCAATATTGATGTCACAGATGTGGAGTGTCTTCTGGTGTCTTGTATCTTAGACAAGTATGTTAGCAATGGGGCTCAATACCCACTATCAACATTCGGTACTTTGAATACTAACTAGGTTTTCCCCCTTTTTAACAGCACAATTCAAGGTCGTATAGACCAGGTGAATCAAGTATTAGAGTTAAGTCAAGAATCTACATGTGGAGCTCGTTACCAAGCGCTGGACAAGTGGACCAAGCAGCTGGGAGGTCTTCATCGAGCAATCGTCAGCAAGATGGCTTAGCCCAGCTCAAGAAAACTTGGTTGCAAAGAATGTAGCCCTGCCCAAATATGTTTTTGGATTGTGATTTGATCTCTGCATTTTACCCTGGTGGCCACCTAACCACTGTGGAGGCAAAATGGCTCAGAGCTATATATGTAAGTGGAGGGGACATGTCAGTCCTCAAGCAGGCAATGAAAATGTCAAATTCCTTTTAACCACTATGTTAACTGTAATTTATTGGTGAACTGACTTATAGTTCATTGTGAATAATTTTGTGTAAATCTTAACACCCAGTTATCCTTTTTTCCCCAGAAAGGTTTTGTGTGATTTGTCTGGAAGACTTCATGTAAATCATAATTTCTATAGGTCATAGGTTCTCTGTTTTTAATAAATAGGCTCAAATGGCATTGTATGTTCTTTTGTTTATTTTTTTAAAATTCTTCTTGTGTGTTGAAAGTTTGAAGTATGACAAACAATCTTATGTGTTATATCAGAAAAATAACAAGAGCTCTACCGATCCAAGTTACTATTCATTGCATCAGATAATTTTGTATTTTCAACTCCCTTTAACAGTCAGGCTGAAAACATAACTTACTTTTCAATAGGGGAGTAAGATAGAAATTGCTTTAGATTTTGCCAAAACAACAGAAGCAAATCAGTTTGTCAAATCCAGAGTCAAATCTGAGTTTTTGGATAGATCAAGCGTTTTCTTGCCTTGAATCAAAATTGGGGCAGCAAATACTTAACAATGGAACTAGGGAGACTTGCTTTGATTTGTAGTAATTGCACTTACATAAATAAGACATTGTAATGACCTGCATCATCCAATCAGTAAAGTATCTCTTAAAATCACATCATGACTATCCAGTCTTACCAATAAGAAAGATCACAGAAATTAAGGGAAGCTGCTACTGTTGCCTTGAACAGCACAGAAAAAGCGAGAGACGTGAGGTAACTTTTACGGGCACCCTGTTAGAGGTGTTAGTTACACTCAAGAGCATGCAGCATTACATTCCTCTGATATAAATAAATACTTTGTAAGTACATAAAAAACAAATCAACTATCAGTCCTACATTTGTTTGGGAGATCAAAGATATAACAAAACCAATTTAATAGGAAGTTCTATCAAAAAGGTGGCCCACAGAAATTTTCTGAAGGACACAATTGTTTTGTTTGATTTAGAATATATTCTACTGTCCTTTCAATTTATTATTTGATTCTCAATAATTGAAAATGGATGGCACCCGAGGAAATAAATAATTCATTGATAAGTCATAAAGAGAATTTTGAGATTTTTCTCGCAAAACAAACATGATCAGCTTTAACTTATAAATACATCAGTTACTATAATGTGACTTATTTATTAAAACAATTGAAAAGAATACCCATTTAAACTGATAAGACAATTTTCCATTCAATTCGAGAGTAGGTCCACATCTGCTGGAGTGATAGTGTCTGTTTCAAAGTTTAATCGAAAAAAAAAAAAAAACGGGAAAAAAACCAGTAATAATCCCAATTCCAACAATTGAATTTCACCGAAATTGAGTTGACACTACCTTACAATAACTGCATCTTCACAATCTTCACGATGCCTCTCTCTTTCTAGATTTATTGGAATCCCTCACATAATTATGCGATAATTGATATGGGTGTCCCGGCCTGACACGTGCTGTGGTGGGTCAGGTTTGCCCCTACCCTCGTGTTGAGAACAACGGCGCCAAACGATTACCAAAAATCCCTGTCACCAGGCCGATCTCGCTCTCACCTCCCCCGCTCAATGGTACCCAGAAACCCCCCTTCTCTCTCCCCTCCCTCCCTCTCTCTCCCTCTCCTCCTCTCTCACAGAGAAGACGCCTCCTCGTCAGGGATGTGGTTTAAGTGAGCCGACTCCCAGTGGTACATGGGCGGCCCCTCCGTGAAGCAGTACTTGACGTCCAGGGGCGTGGTACCCTCCACCCAGTACATGAGGTAGAAGTTGCACATCTCGTCCTTGTTGGTGGCCCTGCAACGACAGCAACAAGTAACGGTGAAAACTTTGCCGAACCTTGCCATTTTTTTTGCCTTTTGCCTCTTGCCTCTACCCCGTCGGGTTATCGAGCGACTTTTTGGGCGGATCATACAATTATTCATAATTTGTTTTGGTTAATTTTTATATTAAAAATATTTTTTTAGGACCGAGCTCCCCTTTGGCCTCACCCGATCATGGTGTAGTCGTCACGCGTGCTCTCCATGGTGCAGCGGGCCGCGAGCTTGTCGCCGTACTCGATGGTCACGTTGTTGGTGACGGGGTAGAACATCTGCGGGGTGAGCGGGTCGCGCTTGCCCAGCAGGGTCCAGTGGTCCTGGCCGCGGCGGTCGGAGCGCACCCGGTAGCCGGACACCACCTTGCCCAGGGAGTGCGTGTGCGTGCGGTAGGCGAACGGGTGCACCGTCTTGTGCTCGCGCAGCTCGCACGAGGTCTCCATGTGCTCCTGCGCGTGCGGCGCGATGCGCCCGCCCGTGCCTAGCAGCACGACGCCCGCCAGGCGCGGCAGCCTGGAAATTACAGGCGTGTCTGTGAGAATTACCTGCGACCTACCGTGTACGGTTTAACTCGAGGGGCCCTTCACTAAAATTCAAGCGCACACAAATTTTCAGCTTTTTCGTGATATTCCTTAATTTTTCTTGACAATTTTTTTCTGATTTTTTTTTTACCAATTTTTAAAGGGTGTATACTGATTTTTTTTAATTTTTTTTTTTGAGTGAAGGGCCCTTCGGTTTAACGTGTAGCTTTAACTTTGACACACGGCACGTACGGTCTTTGGGTGTAGTGCAGAAAGATGCCGGAGTCGTCGGTCGACCCGTCTGAAACGAATTAAAAAAAAAAAAACTCAGTGAGAACACAACTACAAATCTGAGCGCGTCGTGGTGAACGTGTTGAACGCGGCACTCACCCTTGAACTTGTCGATGTGCGCGTAGTGGACCTGGAGCACGAGGTACTTGATGTCCGAGTCACCGCCCACCTTGAAGCCGACGTCCTCAGGCAGGCTCAAGGTCGGCGCGTCGCGCGCCCAGGCGTACACGATCTGGACGCATGCGGGCGAGCATTATTTTCGGGTATGAAAACCATGAAACATCGACCACCCAAGGTCCATCACGAATTTTTATATCGTTCAAAATAATTTCTAATAAAAAAATCCTATTTTGGGGTATGGTCCTCACCTCGGAGCCCGTCCCCTGCTTGCACGGGCTGGAGGCCTCGTACCCCGTGTCCTCGGAGGCGGCCGCCATCTCCCCGCAGTTCCTGTCGACACACAGATAACGCCATGAGGCTCCCTGCCCCGCCCTGCCCGGCAGGAGCCCCTGCGGAGCGCGGGGTAGGCAGCCCCGGGGCACGGGCGTCGGGCGGGCCGGCCTACCCTGCCCCTGCCTGCGCGCCCTGTACGTACCACACGGGCTTGGCGCTGCCGGGCTCCGAGCAGCCGTACAGCAGCATGTGGTGCGCCGTGGCCATGGTGGCGTTGGGCTCGAAGCCGACTGGAACACAAGGCCGAAATATAGCGTTCTCAAGACACAAATTATTTTTTATTATATATTGAATTTTTTTGAGTAGGCGCGAGGCAAGCTCCCCGCCAGGCTCTGCTGGTCTTACCTATGTAGTACGGCCGGGTGGGGTCCACCTTGACGGGTGTGCACAGGTACAGCTCCGGCTGCGAACAGGAGAATGGCACACACTTAAATTGTCATCTGGAGTAGTACAGTCAGGTATACCCGAACGGCCTAATAAAGTCGATCTGTAGCTTGGCATTTGCAATAACATCTGTAAAGGTAGGCGAGGGTGCCCTTCGGCCTGTGGCCCGCGCCGGGCCCGGGCACCGGGCCTCCGCGCTCCCCTCGGTGGGGTGACGTGCGCATGACGTCACTGTGCGGTGCGGGGCTAGAGGCTGGGGTGGGGTGGGGTGAGGTGGGGGAGGCTACAGTGGTAGGATGGGGGGCTACAGGGGTGGCTGCGAGGGGCGTGAGAGCGGCCACGGCGAGCCGCCCCGCCCGCTTCGCCCTGCCCCGCTCCACCCCACCCCGCCTCGCTGAGTTGAGGGTCCTTCTGAGGTACGGTTCTGTTTGCATCGCTTAAAGTGCCTGCTGAAGTGCAGACAGACAAACCTTGCCAATGTCAGCGCACAGCCCGGCCGCAGTAAAAAAATATTTCAATTTTTTTCTCAGCCACTAGGGTTATTCTTTAGGGTTGTCGGAAGAGGGTGCAAGGCTCGCTCCAACAAGAGCGGGGGCGGGGCGGGGCCGAGTGGGCAAGGTGTTCAGGGGCGTGAACAAGGCCTCGCGAAGCAACACTCTACAGCTTGCTGCGGGTGGGAGGGGGCGGGGCGGGGTGGGGCAGGGGACATGACCGAGGGTGGGGCTGGAGGTGGGGCTGGGGGCGGGGCTGGGGGCAGGGCAGGGGGCGGGGCAGGGGGCGGGGCGGGGGGCGGGGACATGCAGGGGCAGGTGGGGCTGGGGCGGGGCTGGGGGCAGGGCAGGGGGCGGGGCAGGGGGCGGGGCAGGGGGCGGGGCAGGGGGCGCGCGCCAGGCTCCCGCCGCGCCGCGGGCAAACGTGCCCACCCCAGAAAATCGATAAGGAAGAAGGCAGCCGGCTGAGGCTCACGTCAGCCCGACCCAAGCGCGGGGATGGCGTCCAGCTGCTCGCGGTCACAAGGCTCTGCTCAGCCGTCTGCTCAGCCGTCTGCTCAGCCGCCTGCTCGCTCAGCCGCTGTGCTCTGAGGGGCTGCCCGGTCTGCTCAGCAGAGCTGGCTCACTGGCTGCGAGGCGGCAGCCTTGGCCACTTCCTCTATCCCATCGGTCTCCAGACCTGATAACACCTCATGGCCTAATGCTGTTTCATATCTTTCTAAAAAGTCCCTTCATGCTAATGATGACTGATATAGTTGATCCCTACAACAATAATTTTGCTTCAATCAGATTTGTTTTATTTTACGGACAGGTGGTTTAGGGCAGTACAGGGCGCTGTCCTGGAACGCCTCGACTACTGCCTTGTCCCGTTCCTGTGCAGCGACCCCAACAACAGGTAACTTGGGTGGCGAGCATGTTCGTCGCGAGCATGTGTGACTATCGCCATAACGCTCCACGGGTGCGCGAGTCGCCGTCACGATCAGCAGTCGATGGCACATCGTGACAGGTGACAGTGACTCGTCAACTCGTGACGCGTTGGTGATAGTCAATAAGTCGTGACCGTTTCCCCGCTCTCGGTTGTGGCAGACCACTTGGATAAAGTCACCCCCTAAAGGAAAGCACTCGGCTGCGTCTTTCTAGGTGCCGCAGGCAAACACGCTATGGCCTACTCCAGCGAATAAGTTCGCACGTCACAGTAGTTCCAGCGAGGAGGGTGACGCCTAGATAGTGAGCGAAAGAGGACGGCGCCGCGCTCCTCGCAGAACGGGAGAAGCGCCGTCTAGAAGGCTCGTCCCAGTCGACGTCACCCATGCCGTCATCCAGGCAGGTGGTTTTCCGCGTTACTGTCGGCCATAGAGACCTACAGCCCTACAGGGGTGGGCCGGGCCGGGGCGGGGCGCGCTGTGCAAACACCAACAGCTGGCGCCGCGTACAGCAGATCATCCGCGCCCCGCGCCCGCGAGCTGGCGGACAAAACCCGCCCCGCCCCGCCCCGCCCCACCTCACCCCACCTCACCCCACCTCACCCCGCCCCGCCATGCCCCCGGGCCGCTGCGTGACGCGTGATACGGCGTATCCCTGGTCGCTACCCGCGGTTGTTTTAAAAGTGTTATTTTTACACAGTTCTGGTGGACACAACCACAACGAAACAGAATAAAAACTACGGCATATGTTGCCCCTGTCATACTCCTATGGTCACGTAAATCTAACCTCTGTCACGCGACCTAGAAATAAAGATGTGCTTCATAGCAAAATTCTGAGCTGTTGACAGCTGGAGCTGGACGCTTGAGATAAGGCGTTCTGGTTTTCAAGACTGTCGCTATGGACGTCGCACACTTGTCGGTGTGTGAATTTTAATTCGTGCACTTGCGAGGGGGCAACCACTCCCCATCCTAGTGTACACGGGATTTCTACTGATTGCACAAGATTTCTCTCAGATTTTGAGAGGTTTCAATGAGGTTTCATCAGATTTCTCAGTTAGAGGATTGCATCGAGATTTCCGCAGGTTTGAACACAGGATTTCGCGAGTGGTTGCCCCCTCGTGCACTTGTCTACAACTCCTTATGACAATCCGCACCTTCACTTGTTCCATTTGTGCGCACCTACGAAACAGTGCGCGGACACACACCTGGGTCCCCAGCCAGAGTGAGTGCTGCGCGAGGTGCTGAGAGCTGTACTCACCACGGTCGGCCTGACGTTGGGCATGAGGAAGGAGAACTTGTTGACGCCGTAGCCGCTGGCGGCGGGCGCGCTGCTGGCGGCCAGCAGCAGCACCAGCGCGAGCGCGGCGAGCGCGGGCCTCATGGTGGGGCGCGGCGCAACGGGACAGCACAGCCTCTGTGAGGGGCTCTGGCACTACTGAGCCGAGCCGGCCCGGGCCGGGCCCCAGCCTGCCGCCGCTGCCGCGCCCAGCCGCGCCGCGTCACAGCCCGCCCGCCCCGCCCCGCCCCGCCCCGCCCCGCCCCGCCCCGCCTCGTCTCCGCGCACCGCGAAACGGTACGCCCCCCGCGCCCCTCCCCGCCCCCGCCCCCGCCCCCGCCCGGCGCGGCCCCGGCGGCGGGCACAGAGGTGGCGCCCCCTTCCCGCTCGGCTCCAGCTCCAGAGAGAGGGGGAGGGGGGCCCTCCCGGCGCCCACGCCCGCCACTGTCCGGCAATGTCCGGCTCCGTGCGCGCGCGCACGCCAAGCGTATCCATGCGCTCCAGCGGACATGCCGCGAACCGACGACATCTCCCGACGACTGCTCGAAAACAGGACATACTCCCTGTTCCGTGAGACGAGTAATATTTAAGAATGTTTGTAGTCGCTTCTCTTAATCTACAGCTCTGTGCGCGCCCTGCGCGCGTGCGCGCACCGAGGCGTGCGGGCGTGCGGGCTTGCCTATCGTCGCTCACCGAGGCGCCGTGTGTGTATGCAACCCGCCCGCACACGTGCATGCGGTACAGTGTAACTACGAAAGTGCGCGGGGGTTTTCAGCCACCTGACCTGGTACAGACACCCGGCGCACATTTTACCGCGCGGAAGAGCTGTACTCCTCCTGCACGCTAACGTCAGGTTTGCACCTGTAGAGTTGGGTCGTTCACCGCCCTGCCCTGAAGATATTAGAGGACCTTACGCCGGGGGTCAAGCCCAAATACTACGATAAGGTCACGGGGTGAGGGGAGGGGGGGGGGTCAAGCCTAAATACTACGATAAGGTCACGGGGGTGAGGGGGGGGGGTCAAGAAATCGCTAAATGATAATTGGTCCGTAGTACATGGGTACGCCCCGAAGTGGAACGTCAACAGATCCGCCTGGCCCGCCTGCCACGCCCGCGTGCCTACAGAAATCAATTACGATAAGAGAAAGGTGTAGTGCGGGCGGCAAAGTGCAGGACGGCGCGGCGAGCCACCCGGGAGACAGTCCACCGCCACAAGTCTGGGCGCGCCGGGCCGAGCAGGGCCGCAGCCTGGAGGTAGGCCTCGAGGTAGGCGATGGCGACGGTCTTATTCAAGAAGACGGGCAAGGTCGGCGGCGGCGGTGGTGGCGGCGCCGTGGATCCGGCGAGGCTGTTCGTCGTGCTCAAGCCGCTGTACTACTCGGCGGCGGCCCTCGGCGTGGTGCCCGTGGCCTTCAGGGGATGTGAGTGCTGCTCCACCAGCGTACACTCGAGTCGAGGACCAAACACTTGTCAATTTTACTGTTCAAATAGCGTGTAAATTTTTCTCCATTTTCCTGATTTTTTTCTGGAATTTTCCCAAATTTTCTGAGAGTTTTCTAAATTTTTCTGAATTTTTTCTAATTTTTTTCTTGAGTGTTTCTAATTTTTTTTCTGGAATTTTTATACACCTTTTTCTTCAAATTTTCTCGAACTCTCCTGAACTGCGTGACGTTCACATTTCCTGGGGCTGCGCCTGCGCGCCAGGGCCGCACGCCGCCCTGAGCTGGCACCCGCTGCGCTCCACGCTGCTGTGGGCGCTGCTCGTCCACGCCTTGTCGCTCGCCTCGCTGCGAGAGATCTGGGCGTACTGCTCCGCGGCGCTCGGCGGGGGCGACGTCGTCCAAGCCTTCTCCAACTTCCAAGCCCTCATCTCGGTGGTCCACAGCGCGCACGCCCTGCTGGTGGTGCCCCTGTGGTGCGAGGCGCACCGCCGCCGGAGCGTCGTCGCCCTGGCCGGGACGCTGGCGGTGCGAACTCTTGAGGAGGCGATGGGCGTCACTCGAAAAATGTTCGCGTGGTTTTCTCGTGCAAAGCCCGTGCTCTCGTGCATTCCCGATGCTCGCCGCAGGACTCCTTGGACGACGAGATGCTCGGCGCGTCCTGGCCTCCGCGGCGCACCCTGGGCTTTTCGTGGTTCTGGTTCATCATCATCGCCGTGGCGTGCCCCGGGGCCACGGTGCTGTGGAACCTCAACCTGGTGGCGACGCCCCTGGATGCCTTCCAGCTCTACGCCCACGTCATAGCCAACGTGATGGCCGGGGTCATCGTGTCCACCACCTGTCTCGTGTACTACGTCATCGAGGACATCGCCCTGGCCCTCGAGCAGCACTTCATCCAGGTTGGCGCAGGCATGTCAAGACAAGCGTTTTGAGAAATTCCAATAAAAATTCCTTGGCATTGCTCTCGGCCCGTACCAGACGAACTCGAAGAGCACGGCCTGCGCAGAGCTGCTGCGGTACCGGCGCGCCTGGCTGGCGCTCCGCGACATGCTGCAGGAGGTCATGTTCTCGCCCGTCACCGTGTCGCTGTCGTCCGCCCTGCTCGTGGCCAACTCCGTCATGTGCCTGTACCACACGCTGCTGACCGCGCTGGCCGGGGTGCCGGCGCAGGTCATCGTCGGCATGCTGGCCGTCAGCTTCATGCAGCTCCTGCTCATCTTCCTCTCCATGTGCGAGGCCGCCGACGGCGCCGTCCACGCGGTGGGTGAGCCGGGCCGCCGCCGCCACACCTCCCCACGGTAAAATAAGTTTCTTCAAGTTCAAGACCCGGTCTTGGATGCCATTTGGCGTTCTCCATAAGATCCAGGACCGGGTCTTGAAATTCAAGAAACTTATTTTACCGTGTCGTGTTTCTAGTGTGCGCGGAAACTCGAAGGAATGGAAGACGCCAGCAAATATTATTTTTTAGGCAACGTTGTTTTAACTTTGTACGGCAGGAAAATGCTAAAGCTTTTCGCCTTTTTTAGGTCGCTAAATTTTCCAAGGCGTTCGAAAAAGCCGATCCGTGCAACAGTTTCGCGCGTGAGGTAAGTTAAACTAATTAAAGTAAAAAATAAAGTAAAGTGCTGTTAAGCTAAAGGGCATGCACTCTCTGACGCGCACCTGACCTGCAGGTTTTCCGGGAGGCGCTCTCGTACAACCCCACCCCGGTGTGCGTCGCCGGCTTCTGGTACCTCACCAGGGGGACCGTCGCCTCCGTCTGCCTGATGGTCATCTCCTACATCGCGATGCTCGTCGAGTTCCGACAGAAGCAGCAGGGCTCACCGCCGGCAGCGCCCGACGGCAGCGTCAACGCCTCCTGTTCTTGCGTGCCGACGCACTAAAACTACTTCACTTTTTTATGAATCAGTTTTTCGTGCTGAAAGAAATCGGTTGGGATTTGAACCACTGGCCACCTTCTAAGCCGCCGGTGGTCACCGAGAGGGGGGCCGTCCCGCGCCCACCCCACGACCTCCGACCCCATGGTGGTGATCGAAGCCCTCGGTTCGTCTGCGCTCATTAGGTGGGCAGTGGTTCAAATCTCAACCGATTTCTTCAGTTTTTGTTTTTTTTGTTCTGTCGCTCAGCTTTTCTTAAAATTGTAACCACCGTCGTTATAAACGTAATCCTATTATTGTCCGACCACAAAACCATCGCGCGACTGAGCAAAAAAAAAATGAATAAAAAAAAAAATAACTGTTGTTGAACTACTGCCCACCTACCGCTACGGGCAGTGTCGATACCAATGACGCTACGCGGCCGGCCTAGCAGTGCATGGAGAGCAGGCGTGCTCATGACACCGGGTTCGTTTATTCGGTGACTGTGGCTTCTCGCGCAGCATGACTCCTAGGGCAGGGGGCATCGTCTGCCAGAGCCTAGAGTCCTGGAGTCCAGGACTTTAGCCGAGCACAGGTCTGCGACAGGACAGCCGCTGCTCCTCCGTGACCCCACGCGGCGCAGGGCGGGGCGGGGCGGGCGAGCCGCCGCAGCCGATGTTCCGTGGGGCGAGGTGAGGAGGTGAAGTCGACCGTCGCCTCGGCTGTCGCGTCGCGTCGCGGTCGGGTCGGCTCGGGTCGGGCAGGACAAGCTGCAGGCGGGCAGGCCGAGGGGAGGGCGCTGCGCTGCGCCGCTCTGCGCCGAGCACTCCGAGCGCCTGGTGCGCCGCCTGTTTAGCTGCTGCTCGCTCGTTACAGATGGGGGGGGGGGGGGGGGCATGCCCCGTGCCGGTGTGCCCGCCGAGGCTGCCAGCTCTGCCTGGGCGGCACGGCACGGCGTGCGAGCGCAGGCGAGGCGGCACGCCGCTGCAGCCAGCCAGGCGGTGTGTTCGTTCAGCCTGAGCCGATCCCCGAGCCTGCCCTGGCCTGCCAGCCGCCAGCCAGTCCAGTGCCCGCCAGCATCCTGCAAGGAGTGCTCCGCCGCGCTGCGCCCCGCCCCGCCCGTCAGCTCGCCGCCGAGCCCACAGCTCCCTCACGGCCCCCTTGTCCGTCTGGTCCGCGCCCTCCGCGCGGGTGCGCTGCTATGCGCTAGCGCCCAGCTCGCCTCGCCCCGCCTCGCCATGCTGCCCGAGCTGCTGATCGTCGCGGTGCTGGCCGGCGCGGCCGCGGCCGCCGCGGGCGTGGTGCACCGGGAGCCCGCCTGGTCGCACTCCACCTACCTGGACGGCCCCGTGTCCGCGCGCGGCTCCGGCCGGGTGCGGCTCAGCTGGCGGCCCCGCGAGAGGGACATCATCTTCCAGCTGGAGGCGCCCACCCGCGGGTACGTCGGCCTCGGTTTCTCCGGCAACGGTGCCATGGCCGGCTCCGACATCGTCGTCGCCTGGGTGGACGACGCCTCCGGGCGCGCGCACTTACTGGTGAGTCCGCCCCGCCGGCTCCTCGTCGTGGTGAGCTCCGGGGACATGGTGGCTGGTCCCGAGGACACAGTGTTCTGCTTCATGCTAGAGCTGTTAGAGGGTCCTCTAGAGAGCGGGCCAGGGCCGACGCCGACGTCTCGCGGATCGCGAGTGTGGGGCTGCTCCTCCTCGCGCACCGGGTGGACCGCGTCCGCTGCACGGGGAAGAACCCCTACCCTTCTCGTTCCGACCCCGAAGCTGTCATTTTAAGCAAACGTGTCGATCTTTTCATGCGTTTGACTGTATCGGCGTGCGCGTCCTCGGTCACTGGTGCAACCCCGGTTCAAGGACACGTCGGCCATGGCCTCCATCAAGGCGTCAGAGAGACAGAGTCACTTGCCGAATACGCCCGCTGTCGCCGTCCAGCTGTTCGTTCACGGGCGGGGCGGGGCGGGGTGGGGCAGGGCGGGCATCGAGCCGCTAGAACTGAATGGCAGGCGGGAAGCAGGGATACGCGGTGCCGCCGGCGCGGAGCCTCACGGGATGCCGGAGGTTTTACAGTTATAGGAGGCCGTTCACATCCCCGGGCACGCCGTGCACGGCCCCGCGCCGCCCCGCCCCGCCCCGCCCCGCCCGCGGCACAGCCTGCATCCTGTCGCGGCTCCGGGCCCCGCCCCGCCCCGCCCCGCCGCGCCGCGCTGTTAAATTCGGCCATGAGTTTGAGCGCGGCGCGGCGGCAGGCAGTGCTGCCAGAAAAGTAGGCAATAAGTCGCCCAATCACCGTGGAGTAAAGCGGGCTGCATCTGCTGCGCCTGCCAACCAGAAGGCAACATGTATGCACCTGTGCTGGGGTGCTGCCTAGCAGGCAGGCGCAGATGCAGCCCGCTGTGTTCGGGCGAATTATTGCCTACTTTTCCGGCAGCACCAGGGGCAGGCCCGGACCTGCTTCAGCTCCGGCTGCTCCGCTCAGCTCCGGCCGCCCTGCTCGACTCCGGTCATTTACCGGGTCTTTGCAGAAGGTCACCGCGCCCGCCCGCCCGCCCGCGCGCTCCGGCCCGGCTCCGGCCCGGCTCCGGTGGAGACATTTCATTCAGCGCCTTCTGGGAGGAGAGACATGTACTCCTCGGGTCGGGAGCGCGCGCGCAGCTGTTCAGGACGCTCTTACCGCTGAGGGGACGGGAGGGGAGTCGCCGAACCTTCTCGACAACGACGCCTTGCGCAAGTTCGCCCTGTTGCTGTTGTCCGTTGGCAGCAGCACCCCACCCCACCCTGCCCTACCCCACCCCGCCCCGCCACACCCCTCGATTAGTCGCCACCCCACACCGCTCGCGGCGGCGGCGGGGTGGCCGTTGGGCGGGTTAGCGGGCGGGGCGGGTGCTGGCCGCGGAGTGCCGGAGCCCCGCCCCGACGGCTACCAGACGCTGAAAAATTGTTATGACTCGTACAAAGAGAAGGAAACCGGGTGTAATATAAAAAAAATTAAAAAAAATACATGTGGGAGGGGCGGAGGTGTTAGTGTTGCACATCAGGCACGTGCGGGGGCGGGGGGGGGGCACGCGCCCGCCGGTAGGGGGGAGGGGGGGGGGGCGACAGCTGCGCGCCGGGGCCGGGGCCGGGGCGGGAGGACGGGGGCAGATGTCTGCCGCTGGCGGGAGCGCAGTGAGGCCTGGAGGAAGGGCCACGTGCGGCCCGGAAGTCTGTCTGCCTGTCCGTCCGTCTGTCTGTTCGTTTGTCTGTCCGTTTGTCTGTCTGTGTGTGTTTCAGACATCCCCCCTCCCCCTTCCTTTCCCTTATGAATTACCCGCCCGCCGCTCCGTACGGGCGGCTCCAGCACGGGTCTCAGAGGTGCGGGCCACGGCCGCCCCCGCCCCGCCCCGCCCCGCCCCGCCCCGCCACCTGCATTCCACGTACGCCTGCCCCTGCCCCTTTGTTCGGCGGGGTCGGCCCGGCCCGCAGATAAGGCAGCGCAGACACCCCGGAGCACGCTTCCTCTTTATTTTTATTTCTTTTCGCCCCGTCTAGGGACACGATAGCAAAACGCCACTGTATACAGGTGAGGCGCGGCGTCCGAGACATCCGTCCCGGCCCGGCCCGGCCGGGGACCAAAAGCTTCCTGCCTGAAATTTTCAGGATGAAAGGATGCCTTTTGTTTTGTTTTCCTGAATTCATAGAGCTAGCCTGCTGATGTGAGCTGGGAGCCAGGTGTGTCCAGCCGGGCTCAGAGCTGAGCCGAGCGCGCCAGCCCAGCCTGTTCCTGCCAGCGCCTGCTAGCTAGGCAGCCTGGTGGCACGAGAGTGCTCGCGCTGCCTAGCGACCGGGCGGGGGCTGCAGGCGCCACTGCTAGGCTAGGGGAGGAGCCAGTGCTGCCAGAAATATCTGGGGGGGGGGGGGGGGGCACGCCGAAGCACACCTGCGCGCAGCGCGCCTACTATGGCCTGTTACTTCTCCTGTGCAAGCCCTCCTAACATACTCTCGTCTACTTCTGCAGGATTGCCATGCAACTTCCAATGCTGCCCCGATTCTTGACGACCAAGAAGACGTCAAACTCATGTGGGGAAAGCAGAATGGAACGCACACATGCATACGGTTCCGGAGAGCCTGGGATACCTGTGATCATCAGGATATGGTGCTTGGGGTAAGATATCATTTTTTTAAAAACAATAAAATGTATTACTAAATTAATAGATTTATTTGAAGTCTATTGAATTTTTTCTGAAGAAATTATTCATAATATTCAAAATATTTCTATTTTTTTTTCTTTTTCTTTTTTTCAGGAAGACACAATTCGAATTATCTGGGCCATGGGTGAGAGAGATCCTGTCATAGATGACATTATTGGTGTTTCTGGTCTCGAGTGGCACGGTGCTCAAAACAGAGGAAGTCACTCCCTTCACTTGAGGGGACCCCCTGCAGTTCTTGAACCCCATGGGACTGATATCTACTCCTGGGATGTCAGGCAGGAAGAGGTATGTAGTGGAAATGAAAATTTATTGTATCAGTCTTTTTAGTCATGTTTCTTATTTGATGTGATTCATTTTGCAGTTCATTGTACCTGATAATATGGACACAGTTTACTGGTGCAGAATCTTCAAAGTACCTGGCCTTACTAAGAAACACCACATGCTTGGAGTAAGCTGCTAAAATATAATAATTCTGAACTTATAAAATACTGGTTGCTAAACCTTGCTTTTTCTTTTCAGTATGAACCAATTATCACACCAGACTCAGTTCGTCATGTACATCACATGCTCCTTTATGAATGTGCTCCTAAGTCTCGTCAACAGCCCTTGCTGGAGAAAGCTGCTTCGGAACGTGGTGCAGCGTGTTACTCTCCTGCTATGCCTCCAGAATGGGACTCCTGTCTCACTCCTATTGTGGCTTGGGCTGTTGGTTCTCAAGGTTTGTTTTTATCAAACAGAAAATTGATTTTAAATTTCCAATGTGTTCGGGTATTTATTTGTTAAAAAAAATTGTTGTATAGGTGAATTCTTCCCTGAACATGTTGGTGTACCTATTGGAGAGGGTCATCGATCCACCTATTTCATGCTGGAAGTTCATTACGATAATCCATCCCTCAAACGACGTAAGTCTAGCAGACATCAGATCCATTTGTAATTTTCTGGATTTCCTCTCTTACTTTCAGTTTTTAAAAAATTTATTTATTCCAGTTAGAGATAATTCCGGACTTAAAATTTACTACACTCCTAATCTAAGGGAACATGATGCTGGAATATTATCGACTGGGATTGCTGTTTCGCCGTTGCATATGATTCCTCCGCAGCAACCAGACTACAAAACCTTTGGTTACTGCCCATCTCAATGTACTAACAAGGTATTTAGTGTAATTAGTCACTCATAGATTGACATTTTTGTTAATTAATTAAAGTGTTTTTTTGAATACAATTTTTAAGTTTGTAGTTCTTAATGCTGATTTTGTTTTTAGTTGCTGCCTGGTGGTGGTATCAAAGTGATATCTGTTGTACTACACTCTCATATGGCTGGTAGCCGGATGGAGTTGAGGCACTTGAGAGATGGAAAGGAACTTCCTCGAATTGCACAGGTATTTTCCTCTGCCAGAATAGATCTTAAATGAAAGTGAAATGGAATGTATGCTTAAGTGTCCAATTTGTTTTAGGACAAACATTATGATTTCAACTATCAACAAGCTCGACGTCTGCCTCGAGAAGTGACAGTTCTTCCTGGAGATGAATTAGTTACAGAGTGTGTCTACAAAACCGTAAATAGAAGCTACCCGACATATGGTGGCTATTCTACGAAACAGGAAATGTGTCTCTCTTTTGCTCTTCATTATCCCCGGACTCCTTTATCTGCCTGCCATTCCATGACTCCTGTGGAATATTTCTTTTCTACATTGGGAGTTGAACAATTTTACGGGGTAGACATGCCTGCAGTAGAACGACTGTTCCTTAAAACAGGATCTCCTGACAATGGGTAAGGTGTTTTATTTATACCATCTTGATGCTGACAGCCCTGTGCAGTCTATTTCATTGATCTGAAATTTTCAGGGCTAGTGATGAAGAAAAACTTCGTCAGCTTGTTAAATCATTCAGAACCACAACCACGCCTACTCCTAGTGTATTTGATGCTCCAGTTGGTGATGAGTGGGATGATGAAGCTAATCAAAGGGCTATTTTAGCTCTGAAAGCAGCTAAAGATTTCACTATCGAGGGCGAGGGTGACCCCGAAGGAGCAGGTGCAGGCCCAGGTGGCCTCTTCGCTGACCTTGTCATAAAGGAACCTACCCAGTTCAGAAACAGGACATTTACTGAGCATCTTTTAGCCTTACCCTGGACAGAATCTGATTTTACGTCGAGGCTGGAAGAAGTTTTGAGTAGCCATCACATGGCTTTCTGTAGACTAATGGATGATCAGCTGGCAGTGGTAAGTATTCTGAAGAAGTATGAAAGCAATTTTCAACTGGACAAAACGCTCTTAAAAATTATTTAATGTATTTTACAGCCTGCAGATGTATTTGAATTAAAGAATACAACAGCTTTCTTAAAAGAAACAGAGCTGTCTGCATCCCAGTGTCAACATGAATTTAGAGAAGATCTGGACCAACAGCATCTATTTAGTGGGGCTGCATGCAGACTAGTCAGGGACAATTCATTAGTCTTGTCAATTTGTCTATTAGTCTTAGCTCTTTTCTGATTGAACTGAAAAAGGAAGAATAGCGTAATGAACATGAATGGACTATTTTTTTCTGTAGTAAGACCTTGTCATCAAATGTTTACTTAAGTAATGCTTGAAAGATGCATTATCAGCAAACATTGTAGCTGCTTGTTTTGTTCGCACAGAATAGAAAGTCTGATTTATTTTTAAGGCGTGCTGTATGCTTTTTGGTAAACATTAGGCGTACTAAAATGTCAGCAATAGACAGTCTTGCAAGAATCTTGTCATAATTCTTATAGGATTCGCTATTAGGGCTTCAACCAAAGATTCTTTCTGCAAAAATTTTAAGAGTATCCTTCATTATTTTCCCCCCCTCTCTATTCATATTGTACCAAAATTTCATTTGGTTTGTCATATTTTAGGTATATGTTTGGAGATAGTAATGAAATACGAGTAGCTACAGAAGTATTATTTCATACCCCTCATGTGATATTTCAGTTTTGTAAATATTTATGTGGTCTGCCATTGTGTATATATTTAACGTTTAGTTTATGCTATTAATATTTTGATTACCTTGAATAATTCTAACTCAGCACGGCTGGGCAAGCATGCAATATGATCTGCAACATGTTTACTGTATCATTTCAAATTGTACCTTGTGTAATCTAAATTTCATTTCAATTATTTTTTAAACCCAAGATGTGCTCTATCATAACAAAAAGAGGTCAATTTGTCTTCTGAAAAGTATTTGGCAGTGTGAGGTAATTGCTATGATACAGTAGACAGGTTGAAATAAATTAAAAGGAAGCGTGACTCGTCAAAAGCCGCAGCCAGAATTAGAACAGAGGCTGTGAAATTTTTTTGTCATTCTAATCTTATGAATATTTATATTACTTATGCTTAGTATAACTTGTCATAATGTATAATCGAACTGTGGCCTTTTTGAGGGTTTTATCAACCTCTTATTTTTTTTATTGAGAGTTTTTATTTAGTTTTGTACTCTATGTGAAGGTAAGTGGTAATGTGGTTGGACATTTGGTCTCATCAATTTTTATAAGACTGTTCCTTAAATTTAATTTATTTTCATCTTTTTTCCATTCCCTTAATTATGCTTTTGTGAACATACTAATACCTACCAATATATCAATATTTTTTTCTAAGAAAAAGAGAGAGAAATCCTTTAACATCCAACAATGATTCTGGTCAGCTTTAGTCGGCAAGCATTTCTGTAACATTCCAGTCATGGTGTTAAACAGATGTTCATTTACATCTTTTTTAAATTTTCATTACAATAAAAAATAGTATATATTTTTTTAGGGTGAACCGTTCTGATATGTTTTGTAGTTTTAATTAATGGTTACACACAGCTGTCGCCTGGTATTTCATTCACTGTTTTCCTGATGGACACTGAGTTTGGAACCACCTAAAACCAAAGCCTGACCAAGTTAAATTTACAATAAAACAAATTTTGTACAACTTCCCTTTTTCTTTTCTTAAAACAAAGCTACTTTATTCTAGACATACGAGTTTGAAGTTAAAAGTGGTGATGATGATGGAGCAGCGGGTGGCGGAGTCGTCTGGTGAGCGCCGTGCCCAACACAAACCTCTCTAAATCCGAATTTGTTGGTGAACTTACACAAATTCGGATCTACAGGGTAGGCGCGGAGCGTGGACAGGGTGGGACAGGGGCGGGGCCGGGCGGGGCGGGGCTGAGCGGATGTAGCCTCTGGACCGCTCCGCAACAGGGCGGGGCTGGGCGGGGCGGGGCGGGGCGTCCTGTGGTTGTGGCAACACGCTCAGAAGCCCCCGAAGTGCAGAGCTGTTCTCCCGAGACCAGACGCCAGAATCCAGACGCGAGCCGGGCAGGGCTGGGCGGGGCGGGGCGGGGTGGCTGCGGCGGCCGCGGCCGGGACTGGTCCAGCGAGCGGGGCCGTCACCCTACGAATGCACGCGCCTCCCGCCTCCCCACGCCCCTAGCCTCGCGCCGCCCCCACCCCGCCCCAACCCGCCCCACCCCGCCCCGCCCCACCGCGCCCCCGTCTGCGGACCACCCTCCCCCGCGCCGCTGGTAGACGCAACCGTACCCCTAGCCCTACCCCTACGGTATACACCCCCGCCCCGCCGCAGCCCCAGCGCACTGCGCCCTACCCCACCACGCAGCCGGCTACGTCAGCCCGCCCGCGCCGCGCCGCACCCGACCTGCTGCACTACACACCCTTTCTCTTGTTCTGCAGCTCCTCTGCCTCCCCGACGACGAGGCTCAAGAAGGAAACATTTTTTTATCCCAGCTGACGAGTTTCGAATCCCACAGCGAATGAGGGGGGAGGGAGTAATAAACCGCCTGGTGAGTAGGCCATGGTATTTCGTCGTGCGACTCGGGGGCGGTGGAGGCCAGCGGCCCGATCCAAAAGAATCGATCCCACCGCGCGGCGGGATGGGCTGGAATATCATTTCTCGGACTGAACCTACGCGGCGCTGGGCTGTATCCGCGCCCGCGCCTGAGGCCCGCAATATTATACCCCTGAGGTAGACCCCCTCATCCCTAATCACCTCAGGGAAAAGTGCACCCCAACAGCCCCGGTATATAAACCCTAGCTGCCACGGGGGGTAAAAGCCCTGTGCCTGGCGGGAACCGCAACCTCCTTCGGGAGGTTTACTGCCGCAAAATTTTTTCCATGTTTTCACGCCACCCTTTCACTTGCAGAGCACGTACGTAATTTTTCAAGTTTCTTTTTTCAAGTTTCCCATGACTGGCGCGGGAGCCGGTCAGTGCAGGTGTACCAGCCGCACGCTTAGTCTCCCGCAAAAACCTTCTCTTCCTGCTGTTTTCTGTCACCGCCCTTTACCTTCCCAGGTGTGGCGGAGCGGGGCGGGTCGGGGCGGGTCGGGGCGGGGCGGGGCGGGGCGGGGCGGATAGAGGCCCCACACGCGCCCCAGCCCCAGCCGGTGCGGCCCCGGGGCGGTATCGATCCGGACGCCGGCGGGGCGCCACCAGCACGGGCCTTACGGTTGCGGGGCGGGGCCACCCCCGGCCACCCCGGCCCGCCCCGCCCCGCCCCGCCCCGCCCCGCCGCGGCGCCCGGCCCACCCCACCAACCCCCCGGCTAGTGCCCCGGGTCACCGCGCGGCCGCGGGGGCGCTGGCGCTGGCGCTGGCCTGCCGTCGGGCTGGCATGGGCCATGGGCCATGGGCTGCCAGTCCAGTCCATGGAGGCGAGGAGGGCGGGGCGGGACACCCGCGCCGGCCCGAGGCGGGGCGGGGCGGGGCGGCGCGGGCCCGCAGCCCTGTGTGTACTGCTGTACCACCGGCTCATTAGAACCAGCCCGCAGGGCACCGCAGGACACCGCAGGAAACCGCAGGGCAACCGTGGCTGCATGTCCTCTGCGCTATGCGGCTGCCCCTGCACCCCCCCTCCCATACGGGTCTGCTGCGCACCCCCTCCCCACCCCCACCCCTGATCGCCGCGTCACCCCAGGTAAGCGACAAGCGACGCTTTTCGCCTCCGAGTAGTGTGTGTTTCTGGTGTTAGTGCATGTCGCCGAGCTGTCTTGTCGCGGTCTGCCGGCCGGGCTGGTGGTCTCCTTACTCGTCTCGTCTGCGGCAGTGTCGGTGTCCGCAGCCCCTCCGGCCGCAGCGCAGGGGGCGCCGCGCCAGCCTGCACCACCACGTTCGCTCGATTCCTTTTCCTGACAAGCACAACACTTTTCTGCTCCCAAGTACACTCCTGGCACCGACATATGTGGAGCTGGGCGCCAGCACTAAACAATTGGGTGCCAGGAGTATACTTGGGATGATTAAAACAAAAGTATTAGACTTGCAAAAAAAGGGAAAACAAATCTCAGTGTTTGTGGGTCTTGCGCAACCCTTGTTATTTTTTCGCGTTGGCCAGGGCACGCCCCGCCTCTCCACGCCTGCCTACCTCAAGGTCACCCCGAGCCTGGTCCCGCCGGGCCCCGCTCCCTGCTCCCCGCTCCGGGCGCCCTGCCCCACGCGCCCCCGCGGCCCCCGCCGGGGTGCTTGTGCCCCCCGCACCCCCTCACCCTCCTCGGCGGGGTGGCTCTCCTCGACCGTCCCATGACTAAAGTAACGGGCACACGTCAGCCGCCGCGCCGCAGCCGCACTGCCAATCCGAAACAAGATGGCCGCCGCCAGCGCCGCCGCGTGGACTCCAGCGGGGGAGGGGGGGGGTGCTGACGTCACCGCGGGGTGCATAGGGGAGGCCCTCCACAGGCCTGCGCGCCCTGCGGGGCCCTGCGGGGGCCCTGGGGGTGGCGCGCCGCGGCGGCCTCGTGACCCACAGTAGTGTTTTAGGCAGCGTCAGCTGTGGGCCTACCCCGCCCCTGCCCCCCCCCCCCCCCCCCAACCCTCGTGGCCGCCCCCGGCCCACCCCCCATAGCCCTCGTAACCGCCCCCGCCCCGCGCCTGTAGTCTACTGCTGAAAAAATAATCGCGAAATTAGCACGATTCAAACTGAAGAAGTTCGCGCTGCAGCTCAACTTTATGCACCTAGAAAAATCCGTGTCTTGATCGCGGAGGTTCTCCTGGCCCTGGCCTGAGGTGTGTTCCGTTAGACCTGGTCCTGCTTCTCCCCTGCGCTCTCGCCGCTAGACGTGTGTAGTGGTAGATGGGTAGCTGTAGCCCCGCCCCGCAGCGATGCACCTACCACGTGCCCGGATGCTGCCAACCACATTTACCCTGTGGATCCGACTTTGTCGGACACTGGAACAAAGTCGGATTTGCAGTGGTGACAGTGGAGGGCGGCCACAAGCACCCCTGACGCGCGGACGACGCCAATTGCCGCTCCCCGCTAAGTAGCTGGCGGTGTGTTCTGCGTGCTCTGGCAGAACAGAGGCGCAAAGCGAAGCGAGTCGGCGCCCCGTAAGTGGATGCTATGGATGTAGTATACAGCTGTACGCAAGCGCTGCTTCGCACCACGCACATTTCGGTTTCACCAGTTCTCGCGAGGGCGGGGTCGAAAACAACGCTTAACTTTGTTAACCAAATTACTTTATAATTGTCACGCGTTTGCTTGCTACTGGCCACTGGTATGCGTGGGGAGAAACAAGGGTGGGAACGATGTCAGAGCGATACTCTGGAAGATCTTCGATCATTAATGCGAATAAATCGCTCGATACATCGTGCGATGCAGCAGCAGCGTTCCGGTGAGTACGATGGAGACTTCGCAGGTGCGAGGGCGCCGAGGAGCGCCGCACTTCCCTGCCCAGGCCTCGCCCTGCCCTGCGTTGGCTGCGGCAAGGGGTGTTTCCTGGGTTCAGTCCGCCTGCTTCCCTGCCAACGCAGGGCAGTGCTGGCCAGCAACGCCGTGCCGTGCCACCTCACCTGCGCTGCCCACCTGGAACCTGGAACTGAACTCAAGAGGGCCGCCTCGCGCTGACACTGGAGTGGATCTGATTGGCACTTCACACACGCCAAGGCTTCTAGGAAGCCTCCCTGGGCGTGTGGGTGCCAAATAGATACGCCCGGACATACACCCCCTCCACCTCCACGTCGAACGCCTTCAGGAGTATGGGCGCACCGCAAGGACGGCAGCATGTTTTATTTGTATTTATTGAATTATGATTGGAATAAACGACTTGTGTGCCATATGAATTCTTTACTTTTACTTTTATTGAGGTTTGGTTTCACAGCCTCATTGAGAAAAGGATAAGATCGTTTCTCTTGAATTGCAATAATTCACATTAGAAAATTAGATTATACTTTAAGTACTAGCAACTGGTCAGTCTTTTCCTCTTCACATGACAAACGCAAAGGCTCGGCAGCATGAACGCTACTCCCCGGTGATGACGTGGTCGATGTTGACGTCGAGCTCGGTGGTGGGCAGCTGGTCCACCACCTGCTCCACGAAGGCGAGCGCGATGGTGGTGGGCTTGGGCCCCGGCAGCGCCGAGAGGAACTTGTCGTAGAAGCCCATGCCGTGCCCCAGGCGGTCCCCCGCCGGCGTGAAGGCCACCCCCGGGCACAGCACCAGGTCCAGGGGAGGCAGCCCTGCGCCACAAAATTGCACCACTTCAATATTTAAAAAAAAGTAGCAAAAAAAAAATACAAGTTGTACCAACCACCGCATCGTAAGCTCACGCGTAGAAAAAGGACTAAAATATTAGTTAATTTCAAGGCAACAAACCTTGCTGGCCGGGTTGCGGGCGCGGCTCGTCCATGGCGGGCTGCGGGATGCCCCAGGGCGTGGTGGGCAGCGCGCGGAAGTCGTCCATGTCGCGGAGCTGCACCATCTCCATGGCGGGCAGGCCGCGCGCCTCCCGCTCGCGCCGGGCCGCGCCGTACGCGTAGCGCGGCACGAAGCAGGCCGTGCCCGCGGCCAGCAGCGCCTCCAGCACGGGCGCCGTGTCCACCTCGGCCGGCGTGCTCAGGTACACGGCCACGGAGCGGGCGCGCGCGTAGGCGGGGTGCGCCAGCAGCTGCAGCAGGGCAGGGAGGGACCGTACATCATGGTTCAGACGACAGTTTTTCATTTTCCCGCGCACTTAAAGTGGCTCGACCGCCACCCGGGCGGCTGCCCTGCGCCGCGCCGGTTCGCCGCGCGATTTGAATCGACTGTCGGGCGCGCGGGCTTTTCGAAAAGCGCGCCCAGCCCGACATCCGGTTGCGTCGGGTCGGGTCGGGCCGGTCGGGCCGGTCGGGCCGGGCCGCCGCGCCTGCGCGGTGGTCCCCACAGCATTGTGGTCCGCGCCGAACGGCCATTTTCGTATCAGGGGGTGTAGCTCAGATGGTAGAGCGCTCGCTTAGCATGCGAGAGGTACGGGGATCGATACCCCGCACCTCCACTTTTTTACACGAAGTCTCAGTCTTTTGAGGCGGGCATTATTATTTTCCGGATTCACCTTTAAAAACAAATGGCAACTAAAAAGTGTCTTTGAAATATCCCTTTTCCGACCTCCATTCTAAATGAGTCGACCGTTTCTCGAGGGAATTCCCATTTCCACCTCCTACTTTTACACCGCTTGAACCGAGTAAAAAAGTGGAGGTGCGGGGTATCGATCCCCGTACCTCTCGCATGCTAAGCGAGCGCTCTACCATCTGAGCTACACCCCCTGACGGATAACGGTGTCTGACGTATGCGATCCTATTCGTTACGAGCGCGATAACCCCGTCTCGCTGGGCGGGCCGATGCCCGCCAAAACGGGTCTGGCGAGACAGGAGAGTCGAAAGGGGGGAGGGGGTGTCGCAACCAGCTGGCGAGAAACCATTGAGAGCTTCTCGATGAAAAACTAAAAAAAAAATAATAATCTGACGATAGACGATACAATAATGCAGTCTCGCGACTTCTAAATTTGAAATTTTTTCCAATAATAGGTCGGCTCCACCGCAGCCGAGCCGAACGACCGCAGGCCACATCAGGCTGATGCTCTCAGGAGCCGGGCCGGGCAGCTGTGCTGTCAGCCACAGCGGGAGCCCGGGAGGGTAGGCAACCACGCGACGCCGGTGCGCAGCGGGTGGCCTACTCTCTGGAGCGCGGGGGCGCCAGCGCCAGCACATGCCTCCGGGCCGGGCCGGGCGCACGGTCTCGGTTACCTTGGCCAGCACGCGGCTCGACTGCGCCGCGCGCGCCTCCGCCGTCATGGACTGCAGCCGAGCCTCCACGGCCTTCCTCACGGCCTGCTTGGCGGCGCGCATCGCCTCTGATGGTGGCGGCGACTCCAGCATCACTGCGCAAACGTCACACAACGATACCGTATCAGGATCAGGGTCGAGCTGCTGACCTCAGGGTGATACTGCTTATCACGTGTCTGGTGTGGAGGCCCGAACCCGAAATACCCCTCAGGAGGACTGGACTTTCTTCCCGTAAAACAAGGCCCTACAGCAGAGCAAAAGGGGGAAGGGGGGAGGGGGAGGTCGCCCCTGCTGCCGGGGACTTCCCTCTGAAAACTTTTGCGACATTCACTGCGAGCTGGAAAGCAGGTTGGCGAGGGCGAGCGCCAGGCCAGCAGACGACAGGCCACACAAAAAAAAGTGGACGGCTCAGCGTCTGCCGGTTCCTTAATTTCGTAGCACAATTAAAACAGCATTTTTTCCCCTACAAAATTTCGACTAGAAAAAAAAAACACGTCTACATACAAAACACGTCTGTACTCACAAAAATAGTGGGTGGAGAGGAGGAGCGTGACGGTCGTTGAACGAGTTCGAATGGGTACGAGGTACGAGACAGGCGACTCCTGTGCCTGTGCACTGCGAATAACCTCTCTAAGTCTCCTCTTATTTGCAGTAAGCACTGCACTGATAACGATCTGCCCTCCCCCCACCCCCTCCTCCACAACGTCAACACCCCACCTGTCAACAGGCTGTCGCCAAAATAAAGCACTATTTTGTCCTTTCTGTGCATTCCATGGGGATGTTTACTCTGAAATAGTAGTCTTAGGGTAGGCCACCACACTCGGAACAGCTGGCCTGAAGTTTTAAGTCAGATCAATGAGTATTTCTCCGGACTCGGATTCGCCTCTGAGAGGTGGCTTAGGGGGTTAGGCGAATATGTAAGCACTGTTTCTGAGTCGCCGAAAGCTGCCTTTCACCTTGTCACGACTGAAATTATCAAGCACGCAGGTACGCTACTGAATTAAAGCGTATACATTTTTTTACTCCGTGGAATCCTCTTTCGTTTTTGTGTCGTATATACTATGTATATTTCTAACAATTGGTTTTGTCCAGCAAAATGCGGACCCTGTTTCTTGTTTTGTTAACGTCGCACCTTGGACGTGGTGTCATGTGGAACCCTAAAACTCAGGCTGCACCTTACCCTGATGCTTTGGGAAGCCCTAACTCAGATTCCGCTCCGCTCAGACGGAGGCCTGCTCTGGATTCCCTCGCCCCAGTATCTGACACTCACCGTAAGTGTTTGTACTTCCCCTCTTTGATAATTTTGCTGACGTAAACTTGTAGTATTCATTTTAGTAACCTGATCATTTATATATTTCAGAGCTTGTGTGGTCAGAGAAATGGCCAGCTCCCAATGTTCACTTTGGACAAGTTTCAGCTGTATCAGTTGACAAGCACGGGCAAGTGGTTGTGTTTCACCGTGGATCGCATGTTTGGAATGCCCAAACTTTTGACTACCAAGACAACTACCTAAGAAAAGAAGATGGCCCTGTTGATGAGGATACTGTAGTAGTGTTAGACCCTAATTCTGGTTCTATTATTAAAAGTTGGGGGAAAGGAATGTAAGTCATCTACTACAAGGTAGTTTTGCAGGTGTTTCAAAATTAGTTCCTTCTTCATTTTTCTCTGTATCATTTTGTTACAGTTTCTATATGCCTCATGGGCTAACTATAGACTCTGAGGATAATCTGTGGGTTACTGATGTCGCACTGCACCAAATTTTTAAATTTCCCCCACTTTCCTCTTTGACTCAAGAAAATAAAACACCATTAATGGTGAAAGGAGTACGGTTTCAGAATGGAAATGATTACTCACATTTTTGCAAGCCTAGTGCTGTGGCTGTCATGAAAAATGGAGATTTCTTTGTGTCGGATGGGTACTGCAATTCTCGTATCGTAAAATATGACAGGGAAGGTAATCTCATATTGGAGTGGGGCAGAAGTTCATTTACAGGTAAGCTGGTCAAATTATTTATGTTCTGAAAGAAATATAATAATATTATGGCAAAGTTAAGTAATTTTGTAATTTTTATTCTTTAGGTAGCTATGGAATAAGACCTGGACCCTATCAGTTCAATGTGCCACATGCTCTTACGCTAGCTGAGGATCTTAATTTAGTGTGTGTTGCGGACCGAGAAAATGGACGAGTTCTATGTTTCAATGCTCAGAATGGAACATTTGCATTTGAAATATCCTCTGATGAGATTGGCCCAAGACTTTTCAGTGTTGCTTACTCTCCAGCCAAAGGTAAGGAAAGAAGGCTTTTATTATCATTTTGCAAATATTTGTTAAACTCAATGAATCTATTTTTAATGTTTGACTGCAGGATTGTTTTACATTGTGAATGGTCCAGCTGAAGCATCACAACAAGTGAAAGGGTTTGTAGTGGATGCTAATACCCATAAAACAATTTCCACTTTCCAAACGGGAAGCTCTCAACTGTCCGACCCCCATGATGTTGCTGTATCTCCAGATGGAGAGAGTGTGTTTGTTGTTCAGTTAGACCCTCACCGGGCTTGGAAATTTGTTTCAAAAGGTGCATAAAAGTTCTTGAAAGTTAAATGATAGTCATGATTTTGTTACATAAATTAAGGGCATTTTTCTATCTTGTCTAAGGTCTTGCAGGGTCAGATAAGGAATCTATTTCTTCTAGCCTTCCTAATCAATCAACCTCACCAATTGTAAGCTCATCTACTCTTGCATCGTCCTTAAAACCCACTGTTAAATGTAAGTTAACACTCCATACCCAAGCTCTGAACTATGTATCATAAATTTTCCATCTCATTCTTGTTATTTCTGATTTCCAGCTGCAATAGAAGCCACCAATTCCTCTTTACCGGCAGGTTTGAACCTTATGGCTAACAACACAATTGCTAAGGCAATGTCTGCACCAATGGTAGCAGTAATTTCCTTGATGGTTGTTCTTTTGTGTGTCACTGGAACTGGAATTATTTGGTGTATGCGAGTGCGACGCCAAGGTAGGCCGCCAGTTTTGGAATTTGATCTGTCTGAGCCTGGTTATGAGCGAAACAGCTTAATGCATGATGATGATGAATAAGAGACATTGTGTAGAGTTGAATTTTCTTTTTCTTTTGTTTTTAATGTAGTTTTTCTTTGAAGCTTAACTTTCTTTCAAAATGTCATTGTTACAACCACTCCACTGGTGTATTTTGATAGTTTATATTTTTAAGAATGATTGATTCTGAAATCTAATCTACATAAAGAGTCATAATTTTATACGTATCATTTTTTCCCAGCAGTCTTAAAACTAGTTTTATGATTTGGTTGTTTACCTGGCTTCAGGACTTTTTGTTTTGTTGTGCTTTTGTCTATTGTATTGTAAATTAGTTTGTGTTGCAGTTTTTTTATGTCTTGGCTGCTCACTCAATTAAGCAGGATAAAATTTATCTGAATCTCTTTTGATTTTCCTTTTGATAAAAAAATGAAAGAAATTTCTTGCTGCTACAAGCTTATAGTTTGGCATTTATAAACCAGTAGTAATTGCCAAGCCTTCTGTTGTGTAGTTTGTTAAAGTGTTTTGAATTTTCATGTGCTGTTCTATTTTCTACTGTATGTCACACATCTAGTGCTACATAATTTTGTTTTCCTTTTTTTGAATTTTTGGTCTTGATTGGGGTAGGCTAAAAGCTGGTTTTATTATTGCGCTAAAGGATAGTGATGTGTTGTTGACATTAAAATCTCATGAAGGTAGACAGTCATTTGCAGGATGGGTTTCCTCTGAAGATTTTAGGTAAATGTTTGCTTGGTACTCCTGATTGGTAGTGTATATTTTCAATTGAAAATTTAATGTGTTCCGTCCAGTTTTCTTATTACTACTCCAATTTTGGAGGTGATATACTTCTGTGATAAATGTTAAAATCTGCAGCTTTGTAAAAAAAAAAATATATATTATAAAAAAAAAGTGAGTTGGGAAGACTTATACTGTAGATACAGATTTTCTGAAGAGAAGAAGTTTGTTAAGACTTAAAAGATGTACAATAGCTGAAATGTTAGTGATTCTGAAGACTGTGATAGTGGTGTAGCATTGTAAAAGTATAGGATTCCCTACTAACCTCTTTTGATTGAGTAATAATTCTAAATAACCAGAATACAATCAAATTTAAATGTAAGTAAAATTTTCAAATCCCCTAAGTTTTCTAGTTTTAGAATCTGAATTTTATTTGTCCTTAATATTTTAGATCCTCAAAGATTAAGACCGCCTTTGTTTTAAATTAAGACTCCACTATCAATGTCATGTTTTTCTTATATTTATTAATTAAATGTGAATGGGTTTTAATTGTGGACCTACTGCAGTTAATGCTTAGAAGAAATAGATACCATTTTTTTTTTTTTTTTTAAATGTGTTGCACCTGATAGATTTACAATTGTGCACAAGTGTATTTGTATTTGATTTGGGGTAGTTTGAGATTATTATAAAGTACATACTTTTGCACGATAATTGTAGTGTACCAGCTGTAATATTTAAAAATGTTTTGTTCTTATATTTTTTATGTAGCATGAATTCTTAGCCTGAACTGGCTTCATGGCGATGTATTCTTATCTCTGTCGTATGCTTGCATCGTTTGTCTCTTCTAGTGTCTGACACCAACAGGGCCTACATTTAGTCATTCATTATTGATTCATATTTAAAGTTTATACCTCGGCTCTAAGCATCTTGTCTTCTTCATACAGCCTACCCTGCTATCCCAAATGATGGATTCAGTTTGGGTCATTTGCTGGCATCACATAGCCGAAGAGGATTTGAACAAGTCAGTACAGAGGAAAGTGACGACGATCGAGCAGAGAGTGACCAGCCAGCCTGAGCTGGATAACTTTGTTTTGAAACTTAGCAAATTTTTTAATTCTCTTCTGTACTATATGTGCAACAGGTTGACAATGTCACCAAATTTTTTCATATCATAGTGTTATTATTGTGCCAGCTATTGACAAGCTGTGATGACTGTTTGGTTTGACTCGGGTGCCAAGTGTTATTCAAAGTCTGTTATTTCATGTTATAGAGTGCTGTGCAGAGAATTCCATAACTACTTTTTAAAATAAAATAATTTTAAAACCTCCATCTTGCAATATTTTATATTTTTTCTAATTTGTCTTTTTCCTCGTCGCACTGCAGCCGGGTCGGCGGTGTCGGCCCCGGCCCCCAGCCCGCTGTGCAGTGCACCAGCGTGCACTTCCCCTCCTGGGAAGGGGGAAGGATTCGACTCGGCTCCACTCGATCTGCATGCTCGGCTCGACGCGGACCGGCACCGGCCGGACTCGGGCCGCGCCGCGCCCGCGCCCGCGAGTGCGAGAGAGAGAGAGGGAGAGGGAGGGAGAGAGAAGGAGTGAGAGCCGCTCCCGGCACCCGCCCCGCCCCGCCCCGCCCCGCCGAGCAGGGAGGGAGAACTGGACGGGACGGGCCTAGCCGTGCCGTGCCTCGCCGCGCCGCGTCGCGTTCGTTTCGTTGTTCGTTCCTCCGTCCCGTCAGTTCAGTCAGTCGCCCAGCCCACAGTCGGGTCCCCGCAGCCCAGCCGAGCGGAACTGTCTGCCTTTCGTCACCGCGCGCGCAGACACGTGACGGTTGTGACGAGCACCGCGCCGGGCCGGGCAGGGCAGGGCCGGCTCCGAGTGTGACAGTGTGTGCCAGCTTTGCCTTCTGCAAGCTCATCTCCTCATCTCCTGACGGCTCTCTCCGCGCCGCCACCGCCGCCGCCGCTGCCGCGGCCTCAAGCGACGCCGACGCGGCCGGGGCAGCCTTACGCCCCAACGCCGCGGTGCGCGGCGCCAGAGGAACAGAGGACTAACTGCTGAAAACCAAAGGTGCGTGAGCGTCAGCGCCAACAGACCCGCGTGTTGTCTGCGCGCCTCAAGGTTGCGTCGCCGGCGTGACGACGACGACGACGATGACGACGAGCATGATGACGGTGACGATCGCGACCAGCATGGTGACGGTGACGATCAGGATGATGACGGTGACGGTGACGATCAGGATGATGACGGTGACAGTGCTCAGGGTTTCGAGCGATGTGTTTCGCTCGCGCGGGCGCTGCGCTTGCGCGACGGCCCGTCAGCTCGGCCCCGCGGTCAGGTCGGGCCGGGCCGGCCGCCGGCCAGCAGCAGCTGGGTGAAAGGGTGAAAGGCTTTGGTGTCAGAGTCAGGTGCGGCCCAGGCCACTCCACTCGCCGCTCCTGCAGCAGCAGTGCGGGTCCGCGAGGACGAGATGCAGTGCACATGGTCGGCGGCGGGCGGGGCGGGGCGGGGCGGGGCGGGGCGGGGCGGGGCGGGGAATCAAGGCCAATGAAATAGAAGCGAGTGGCCGGGCCGGGCCGGGGCCGGGGCTGGGTCATTCCCTCTCTCTAGCGTCCGTCCCGCTCGCCACAGCCAAGATGTACGGAAAGTCGTGTCTCTGCGCGCGCGCTCGTTTGCGTGTTGTGTTGAGGTCCTAATTGCCGCGCACGTGACCTCCGCGTGTGTCCTGGCGGCGCGGCATGTCCTTGTCGGCGACCTGGCGCCCGCACAGTGCTGGACGGACAGCGCAGCCGGAAAAGTAGGCGATAAGTCGCCCGAACACAGAGGAGAGTAAAGCGGGCTGCATCAGCGCCTGCCTACTAGGCAGCACATTAGCATAGGTGCGTGACACGTTGCCTAGTATGCAGGCGCTGATGCAAGCCCGCCACTGTGTTTGGGCGACTTATTGCGTACTTTTTCTGGCAGCACTGTCCTCGCGCCGGCGCCGGCGCCCCTGCAGCGCGTAGGGTAGGCCGCCCGCACTACCGTCCTTGTCCCCGGCCCCGCCTAGCAGGGTCACCTGCTCGCTCAGCCCTGCCCGGCTCGGCCGGCGCCGTGCACCAGGAATCCCAAAGGTTTCCCCGGCACCTTTCACCTATGCCCGTCCCGTCTCAGCGGCGCCAGGCCCTGTGTGTAATGCCCCGTCTCTCCGGGCAGTGTACTTGAGCTCGCTCCTGAGGAGCGTTCGATGCCCTCCCCCTCCTCCTCCTCCTCCTCCTGCTCCTCATCCACAGGCCCATGTTCCTCGTTCGACTTTGAATCACCCGGGACGGGACTACTGTACACACTGGTGTGTTCGGCTCGGAGTAGCATGAGCACCCGTCCCGGGCCTGCTCGCCCGCGTCAAGTGAACCAGACCACGAGATGGATAATTACCCTCAGGGAATCACTCGAAAAAAAAAGGTAGAAGGTACTTTTACTCGATTTTTTTTTTGTAAACTTTCGAGAAGAGTTGGTGCCGGTAAAAATTCCAGAGGTCAACCTTCCGGCTTCGGAGCAGTGATTAAGATGACGATAATTCAAAATAATACATAAATAAATCCAATTCCATTCCAGAGTATCTAAAAATGTCCTGTCCGTTGTCCGCTTTTTTGGTGAGTCACGCCGGTCGGTTTCCCTCCGCCTTTGTGCGAGATAGGACGGTAGAATGCAGCTGCCCTGTGCGGGCTCTGGGCAGAGAGGTATTTGAGAGGGAGAGAGGGAGAGAGTGAGAGGGAGAGAGAGGCGGGGGAGGGGCGGGGTGGCAGGACATGCGGACTGAAATGACGATTGCTCGCATGAGCAATTGCTGCTTCTCTCCCTCGGCCCTCGCTGCCTTTCTCTCTCCCTCTCACACACACACAATTTCGGCTCTGCACTGCTAACTGCAAGCCAGAGGGGCAGGGCATTGCAGGGCAAGGACCGACGGGACACGACGGGACGCGGGACAGGACCGGTTCCGTCCGTGGAGTACAAAAAGGCTTGGCTGAACATTCCCACGGGCGGGGCGGGGCGGGGCGGGGCCGACGGAGAAGGGCGGCCCCAGGAAACGTCACAGGATGGCCGGCCGCTACGCCGCTGTATGCGGGTGCGGGTGTGCCACGCCACGCTACATAGCGCCGTAGGGTAGGCAGCCGGGCGCACTCAGGTATGTTGCCGCTCCAGGACGACTGACTGTCCTCGCGGGGCCCTAGCCTACCCGGGGCTCACCCCCTCCCTCGCGGCTTGGCTCCCCAGCGGGATGGGCTCGGACGCCATATGACACCCTCGGTCAGGTTGCCTATATGATGCGCTGATCAAGCCGCGCTGCGCCGGTGTCCAGCCGCTGCCCTAACCGCTTGGGTGTCAATTTATGGGAGGGCAGTGACCCCTAGTTACGCTCTGTAACAGGCGAGGTAGGGCGAGATAGGGCCAGCTTCCCTTATCAAGAGCTGTATGTACCTCCGCCTGGCGCACGGCACGGCGGGCTCTGAAAACCCCGTCCCGTACCCGAACCGGGTTTATAGTAAACCTGTACGTCGTGCGGTCTGCGTCAAGGACGCAGACCCGCGGGCTTCTGTCGTCGCGGGTGTGCAACCACCGGTAACCCCTGCGAGTGCATCATTTAAAGAGGCGACAACGAGAGCCGTCGGCAGCGCGCCACCGCCGCCCCGCCCCGCCCCGCCCGTATGGATGCGCCTTAGTCACCTTGCCGCCGATGTGGGCGGCGGTGGAGGCGCAGCGCGGCGCGCAGGTGTTCCTCGGACATGTCCAGAGATGGGCCCGTAAGGCTGCTGGCGCGCCCCCTCTGGCTGCCAAGGCATGGCCAAACCGAGCCAAGAGCCGCGCACGCGCACCGCCCGGCCCGGCCCAGGCAGGCGTCCCCCCGGGCGTCCTCCACGGCGCCCCGCCCCGCCCCGCCCCGCCCCGCCCCGCCCCGCCCCGCCACGCCCCTGTACAGTCTGCGGGCCGCGCAGCGCACCTGTTGCCGCTGCAGCCCCAGGCTCGGCCGGCTCTGAGATGTTGGCCGGGAGGAGGGGGAGGGGACGTAATCTGGATCACGGGCGGGTGCCCGGGGCGGGGCGGGGCGGGGCGGGGCGGGGAGGGGCCTGGTCCCCTCTATGGGCCCTCCTGTGCTTGGTGCATGGTGTGCCCGACGCACCCCGCCCCGCCCCGCGCCCCGCGCCCCGCGCCCCGCCAGGGCCCGTATACTGCCCGCCGTTCCCTGCTCCCTACTCTTGGCCCCTCGGCCCCATGCCGCATGTGGTATGCAGAGCAGAGCGAGGTGTCGAGTACACTGCCCGGCCCTGCGCCCCGCCCCGCCCCGCCCCGCCCCGCCCCGCCCCACCTCGCCCCGCCCCCGCCTCCCCTTACCACGAGCAGGCCAAGGGGGTTCCATCATCATGCAGGATGATCATACCGCCCCCGCGGCTCGGGGCAGACCCGCAATAACAATTTGGTAGCAGGTAGATTTGATAAGTACACACGGCAGTGGCAGCGCATATAGCGGTGGCAGGGGCGGGTGCAGGGACCTCCCTGGGGGGGAAGCGCCGGGCTGGGCTGGGCCGGGCTGGGCCTGGTGGCGCATTGATGAGTATCTATTCCCGCCGTGGCCCACCTCGCCGGTGTACACCTAGGTCCCCCCCCCCCCCCCCCTGCATGTTGTTGTTGAAGTGGTGCAACTATAGCGGAGTGGCGTGGCGTGGCGTTGTGGCGCGCAGGGTCGATCGGGAGAGGGAGAGGAAGGGAACGAAACGAAACGAACTGAAAACGGAAGCAGTGTTTACGAAGGGGAAACAACTCTACAAATTATGCACACCTCAAAATTAGGTAGAAACGAGGGTTAAAGCTAGCTGATACCTTTATTTTTATTTTAAATGATTCAAGGTATTAAAGGTATCATCTGCTTTAAAAAAAAATCACAAATACATTACACTTTAGAAAAAAAAATTAAGAACAGGTTAAAGAAAAAATCGATACCGGATGATTATTTCTAGAGATATACGCTCAGGCCAAAGGCCTCCCTGGCTACTCAGTGAGTGAGTGAGTGAGTGAGCGCGGGTGCAGTGACGCGGCGGGGCGGGCGCGGCGGCGTCGCGTCAATAGAGTGTCATTGCGTGGCGTGGCGCGGGGCGGGGCGGGGCGGGGCGGGGCGGGGCGGGGCGGGGCGGGGCGGGGCGGGCCGAGGTGTGAGGGCCGCGCGCGGTGTCGCTGCAGCCGGCCAACGACTGGTCGCTAATTGTCTGTAGGGTTTGGTTGGGCCCCCGGGGGTCAGCGACCACACACAGCTAATGGCGGCGGTCACCGTGGGTGCTCAACCGTCTGCTGAAAGCACTTTGCCCTTTTATCGTCGGAACGTTTTGGGTCTGTTAGGTATACGTCATGTTTGTGCTTGTAGTGCGTATTTAGTCGAGTAACCAATTTTCAAAAACCAATTTTCAAAAATAAATGTGCTGAAATTTTCCTACCGAAAATCCTGCTAATTGCCATTAGTTGGGCAGCACTAAGTAGTGTCCGTGCAGAGCCGTGTCGCGTGCCCCGCCCCCGGGCCGCGCTGCAATACTGCCGAACAGTGACGTGCCTGGCGTGACGTGGCGTCACGTGACGTGTGACGTTAGAACTGCGCCAGCGAGCGTGACGAAGAGAACCAGCGGAACTTTACTTTTGACCCAGTCCCGCCCCGCGCCCTCGTAACTCAATTTCGCAAGAAAATTTTCTGCAAATTTTTAAAGTATTGTTACTGGTATGAATTTTATTGAGAATATTCGAATTTACTCCTTAGAGAGCATAGTCGCGGTCGTAAAATTAAGAGTCTTACCGCCACAGTGAGGCCGTGACGTTTTCTCCGTTGTTCTGGTTTTAGCAATTGCTCAGTGATGATGGTTACTTTTGTCGGGTCGGCGCGGCCGAGTTTTCTTTTCGTATATATTTTTTTGTGATTGAGCGGCGAGCGGCGGATCACACGGCGAATCTTAAAAGGGGCCCGGTGGAGAGATGGGGGGGGGGGGGGGGGGACAAGTAGTGCACTTGTTTGAGCGGGTTGAAGAGCCGGCGCTTGGTGCAATGCTCTCCCCCATCCCCTACACTGTGAGAAATGTTTGTAGAGGTTACGGGAAGATTTTCCATGAGAAATGCCGTTAATTTACGATATCAATTAAAAAAAAAAAAAAAATTGTAACACTTTCTACTTTCTTTCATAAGCGAAAACACACTGGCTTTCGTAAATTTGCGATAACGATCGTAAATTTACTACAGCATCTGTACATTACAAATGTTGTATATTTACGAAGATGTTTTTTAACAGTGCACCGCGGTGCCCCGCCTTTGACTGTAGTAGTGATTCAGCGGAAAAGCCAGTTCCTCAGACCGTACAGAATACGGATAGGATTAAGTCTAGGCGAGTGACAGTTCGGGGTCGCGGCCCAGGCCGGTGTGCTCATTTTGCGAAAATTTTTTTTTTTTTTGGTCAGATTTTTTTTACGTGTTGGGTGTAGTAATTTTTTTGTTTTGTTTTGTTTTGTTTTGTTTCTTGTTTCATTGCCAAAGCTTTACGTCTCTGTATGAATTGTCTCAATTTTTGAAAAAAAAAAAAAAAAACACAATGTAGCTTATTGCGATTATAATTTTGGAAATGTCTGTGGAAATTTGCGAACAGCCCATTGACGGTATCAGTTCGCGGTCGACCGCGTGGTTAGCCGGGTCTGTCTGAGCGTAGGAGCCCCGGTCGCGCCATCAGATCAGCAGCGCCCCGCCCCGCCCCACCCCGCCCCGCCCCGCCGTCCGCTAAGCACTCGCTGCTCCAACAACCCTTCCCCACCCCCTCATTGTCTCCCCATGGGTAAGTTGGCGGGTGGCGCGCCGCTCGATGTGCTATCGGATATAGGATCACTGTGCACTATAGGGACAGGGGCGGGGCGGGGCGGGGCGGGGCGGGGCGGGGCGGGGCGGGGTGGACTAGCGCGTGGCGCGGGCCAGGCGCCAGGCGTTTACCGGACAAACAAAGTTTTTAAATTCCTCGCGTTGTGTCTGTGTCGTGCCCAGCTCGGCCCTCCGACAATTCGATTACTATTCCCGCAATAACGAGGGCCGGCAACCGCTCGCGAAATCCTATGTCCACTTTCCACGCCAAAATACCGCTCTCAATCCGCAATCTTTCCCCCCAAAAAGGCAAAAAAAAGAAAAAAAGGAAATTTTACGGCGCCCGCACCTGGATGCCATCACTTGCCGCTTTTGGTTTATTTTGTCTTCCGCTTCGTTAACGTGCCGTTTTGTCCGTCTGTCTGCCTGCAGGAGTCCCGGAGCCGCCAACATGTCCGCGGACTGCGGCTCGTGCCTGGCCAAGTACATCTTGTGCCTCTTCAACTTTGTGCTCTTCGTAAGTGTCGACTTCCTGTTATTCGTCACGATTCTTTTACCCCTTTTCCGCACCAGAATTCTAACTCTCGTCGTCGTGTTTGACTTTTTCCTGCAGCTGCTGGGCGGCGTGGTGCTGGGCGTGGGCGTCTGGTACGCGGCCGACAGCGCCTCCATCGTCAAGCTCGTGCACACCATCGAGAACACGCAGGGACAGAAGGTACTTGTGCTGCAGCAGGCCGCGCCGGGGCCCTGGAGGGAGGGAGGGAGGTCGTCGGCCCGCGGGCTGCGCGCGGGTCACTGGCCGCCCCGCTGCCGCCCCCGCCGCCCCCGCCGCCCCCTTCACTCCCTTATGCAGGGGGCGGTGCGGTGGGGGTGGCAGCGGACGGGACGTAGTCCAATTTCGCGTTTTTCTCTCCCCATGGCCTGACTCCCGTGCTGCGCCTCGCTCTTCATGGCCTCCTAACGAGCATTGCCGTGCAGCGCGGCGCGGCGCGGCCCGGGTGGGGGCGGCACGAGACCCCTCCCCCCTGCCCCCTCCCTCCCCCTCCAGTTCCACTGCACTCTTTTTTTTTCCCATTAAGTCTCTTGCATGTCGGAAGGGAAGGGTCGAACCCGCAGGCAGCCCGCTGACGTGAGCTGACCAGAGACGCGTCTGAAACATAAACCGCAGCGCTTCTGATTTCGCGCTGTCAGTGTGTACACTGTCGAAAAACTTAAAACTGTATATTTGGTATGGTAAATTCTGGTGGGCAGTCAAGTTCGGCTGCTGGAGTTATAGATGTACGGAGTACAGAGCCCAGGGGCTTCTGGAGTGTGGTCGCCATAAGAGTCAAAGGCTTATTGCAGTCGTCGACACACGAGTTACTTATTGCCTTCAGGCTTCTTTCACGACACTGGCGTCAACGAGTTCGACGAATACATGCTGACCATTTCCTCACGCGTGGACTAATGGACGCGTCTGGGGGTGGGGCGGGGCGGGGCGGGGCGGGGCGGGGCGGGGCGGGGCGGGGCGCCTCGAGCCTACAGCACGCCGACGACGGTCAGGTATCCGGGCGGCCGGCATGGCATGTCCACTGGCTGTGCTGGACCGTACGGCGGGAGGCTGCGCGGCTCTGATTCCACACAGCCCCGCCCTACCCCGCCCCGCCCCACCCCACCCCGCCCCACCCCACCCCGCCCCGCCCCGCGGTATGTGGTGTTCTCCAGTTGCAGCCGCCGCTCGTCCACCCGAAGCCTTTCGCTCAGATATTCTAATAAAAAAAAAACAACTATATTTTAAAATATTTCCAGGGGTTTCCCGGTAACCTTTTGTCATTGAGATTTTTTTTTAAAGAGCTACGACTACCTAGAATTGATTTTCTTGGACTTAAATATTTTCCGATGCAATTCCGGGCTGCGCCGGTCAGTCAGTCGCGGACGTTTCATTTTTAAAAAGCGGGTCGGTTCTGCCCGAGCAGGACGGGGCCGGGGCCGGGAGGGTGCTCCCCATGGGGTGCCCTGGCCACCGCACCCCAGTGGGGCGGGGCGGGGCGGGGCGGGGCGGGCGTGCTTGTTGTTGTGTGGCGCGGTGCGTTGCCAGGGCGGCGGGGCGGGGCGGGGCGGGGGCGGCGCAGGGCAGGAGGGTGACTGTGACCGTAGGCCTCATGGGGGAGAGCCCAACCGCGCCTTGTCAACAAAGTAGTAAAGTCGGGGGCAAAAAAGATTTTTTATCATAAATTTTCCTTTGATAATTTTAATGAAAAATGAAAACAGAATTTTTTGCCCGGTATCCCATCTTAAAAGTGGAAATAAAATAATCCATTTTCTTCAAGTGGGTGGTTTAATACTATTTTTTTTTCTTATCCGTAATACAAGAATAACGAATGCTTTGATTTTGTATGAAGGACTGACAGAATTTGCAAGTCCTTGTTATACCTTTTCGAGAGAAATCGTCAACCGGGTTTAAAACAGAGCGGAGCGGGCGAAACGTGCGTTCATTCAATCACCGAATTATCATTCGTGTTGGCGACATTTGATATCGCGCTGTGAGCAACAGTAACCCTACAGGACGGGTTACGCGTCGCCGACCCCACCCCGCCCCACCCCGCCCCGCCCCGCCCCCTGTCCACCTGGACGGGTGTGCTTTGTCACTACTGTAGTGACGGTCAATATCGCCGTGGCGTGACGCGTCAGCTCGTCCTGAGTGGACGCACCGCCCGCACCGAGGCCCCGCCCCGCCTCGCCCCGCCCCGCCCCGCCCCGCCCCACCACGCCCCGCCCCGCGCCGCGCCTTGACTGTCACGAACATCCACGCGCCATCTTTTTTCACGGTGGCGAAAACGATCGGAAGTGAAAAGATTTCACATATTTCGGCGCGGAAAGTTTGAGGAAAACTTCCCAACATTTCCAGTCTTCTTTTTAGTGAGGATGTGATGATTACCCGGCCTGCTTGGGCAGCGAGTTTTGAAGGTCTCCTCTAAAATAAGGTTGAGGAAAATTTCCGGCCGTGACGGCTGTGACGGCCGCCGTGACGGCTGTGACGGCCGCCGTGACGGCTGTGACGGCCGCCGTGACGGCTGTGACGGCCGCCGTGACGGCTGTGACGGCCGCCGTGACGGCTGTGACGGCCGCCGTGACGGCTGTGACGGCCGCCGTGACGGCCGCCGTGACGGCTGTGACGGCCGCCGTGACGGCTGTGACGGCCGCCGTGACGGCTGTGACGGCCGCCGTGACGACTGTGATGGCTGTGACGGCCGCCGTGACGGCTGTGACCGCCGCACTCGCTGGCCATGCAGCCGTACGGTACTTCCCTGCGCCGCGGTCACCTTCCGTTCCCCTGCGGGGTGCGAATGGCCGCGGCACGCCGGCCCCGCTAAACAGAACAGACGTGCTAAAGGCGTATTTTAGGACAGCGCCGCGCCGGTGACTGTGACGGGCCGGGCCGACCGGAGCACTTACTACTACTCAGCGCCACGCGCCACGTCACACAGCTGACAGAAGAGTGCGAAGAAAAAGTGACTGAGTTTGGGTGATCGATCCACGCGGTAAAAAGAGTTCCTGGGATTCCCAATCGAATCTAAATGGCGGGAGTCCCAGAAGTGCCCCTGTGATACCAAACCGGAGTGGTGATTAGTATCGTTCTCAATTTGATCCGTACTGTTCCGTATTTTTTTTTTTTAAATTTGTAAAAGTTTTTTTTTTTCTTTCTCACTTTTTCCCTTGAGAGACTAAAGGCCAAAAGGTGGTCTTTTCGGTCGAAAACACACTGGAAAAACAAACGTTGCGTCCGCTACACCAATTGGTGTGTTCTATGGCAACATTTCAGTTTTTGTGGAATATTAACCAACCGAGACTTTAAATTTCATTTCTGATGCGCCTATCAGATTCCCCATGAAATTCCCGTTCGAACGAGCCTACATGTGATGGGGTTCAGATGCATAGTTCATTCAACATGTCCGATTCCCCATTTTCTACAAATCCTATTTAAAGTCGTAGTATTTAGGCTCGCAACCCCATCACATGTAGGCTCGTTCGAACGGGAATTTCATGGGGAATCTGATAGGCGCATCAGAAATGAAATTTAAAGTCTCGGTTGGTTAATATTCCACAAAAACTGAAATGTTGCCATAGAACACACCAATTGGTGTAGCGGACGCAACGTTTGTTTTTCCAGTGCATTTACCGCCGTACCCTACACCGCTGTTTGGAGGGAGATTTTGATAGTTTTCAACTTTTGTTCCGTACTGTTCCGTATTAATCTTTTTTACTCCCCCCGTACAACAAATAGGCTAAAAGCTGGGCCGGGCCGTCGGGCCGGCCATCACTCACTTGCAGCTACTAAAACCGTGCGAAAAAAATTGTCTATTTTAGTTTCGGGATGACATGACATTCTGCCACAAAACACATGGCTTTGACTTTGGCGTTACCGGTGGTCAGTTTAAACCTATAGTGACCGTAAGGCATGACAGGAAACGTTGGGAAGGTCCAGTCGATCGGTTGCTTGTCGGTGCTGTAGAAATCCTGCAACGGATACGGAAGTGACGGAGTCCTGGCCATAGCCATAGCTCCTTGTTCAAATTAAACGAAAGGTTACGTACCGGATCGATCGTGCAGCTTCCTCTCTGTTTCACAAGTTCTCCGAAAAACATTTTGAAAAACCCCGGAATACATTTTTGGGCCACCGAGCAGGCTTTGTCTTTGAAATCGAAGATGAACGCGTTTTCTTTCCACGCGTTGTTGGACCGGAGATCCATGACTATGTGCATCTGGCAATGTGAGATATTCTTAGTACAATCAAGCGAAGAGGTACGCATGCTTCAAGCCGCTATATCATTAGTTAACCTGTGTCGATTTTCTGCAAGTTTCAGCAGTTTATTAATAATTAGTACAGTATAGAAGCTTACCCAGGTCTTGTCGGTAATAATAACATCTTTCCCCGTTATATTTCCTGAAAGAATTTGTAGTTCACTTGGTTTCTGCGGGTTGAAGTGACTGACTCGTATATTCCATTTCCATGGACAATCCTCTTTCTCACTGTTGTAGAAGCGGTCGGCGTAAACTATGTAGGGGCCCTAAAAAGTCATGGATTAAATATTTCACCGATGGCTTGGATTTGATTTGGCTGACACTTGCCGTGTTCTGTCTGAACTAAGTATTGTAGGTCTCAAGTGCCTCAAGTATTCATATGTGCCATATTTTTCTTTCCAATTATGATCATTGCCGAGCTTCTGAATAGGCATACACAACTTCCCATCGTCAAAATATATGAAGGAGAAAAAAAATAAGAGAAAACTAGAATGTATCATCTGCTAAAAAGGGGGAAAGCAATTCTGAAACTTACAGCGAAAGAGTGGATCGTCTTGCCGCAGGCGGCGTGTAGAAACAGCACGAGTACGTAAATCATTGTGGCCGGACCTCGACACACTGAGGGCATTGAGGGCACGGCGGGACATTAAACCTCACAGGCACTGCTAGCTTCCAATTCGATTATTTGATTTCCAATTCGATTATTTGATTGACGGCGGCTTGCTGATACGTGAATGACACAATTTTTTTCGGTGACCTGCCAGGATTATATATTGTATTTATATGAGAGCATGCAACAGCGTACACGCAGTACACAATTACACACGGGATGATAATATTTAAAAAAAAATGGGCTAAAAAAGAAAATTTTCAACAGACCTTTTTTTAAAATAAGAATTTTTTGAACTGAACGCGAACAGTTATTCCTGGCTTCATCACTTGACCTGAATGCTCATGAGTAGTCAGGGGTGCGTCTCCCCCTGACGGATTTGATTCTCGCCCTGGCACCCCCGCCCCGCCCCTGCCCCGCCCCGGCCGCTACGGACGCGGAAATCATTACGGTCTTGACGCGCCCACCACTTCCTCCTTTACTTTGGGGTGGGAAGGCCGTCGCGCCCCGCCCCGCCGCGCCCCGCCCCGCCGCGCCCCGCCCCGCCCCGCCTCACCTGTCACTTTGTCACAACCCCGCCGCTGCTCAGCTCGCACTTCCGCAAGAAGTACACTTTTCTTCTCAAGACCAAATACCAGCTGGGCTGGACAGTTGTGCTTACTTTCTTGTGTCTCGGTCGCTATATTGCCTTCTGGGCGAGCGCCTGGGAGGTAGGCAACCTCTGCAAGTTGCAGACACGGCTGCCGGGCGGGCTGGCCTGCCCTGCCCTGACGTACCCCCTGGGTGCCCCACACCGCGCGGGGCGGGGCGGGGCGGGGCGGGGCGGGCAATGACATGCCGGCGGAAAAGGGAATCAGCCCGAGCCGGCCGCCGGGTCAGCGGTGTGGCAGGCCCAGGCAGGGTCGGGTCGGGACACTGGCGGTGGGGAACGGGTGTCGTGAAAGAAGTGCTTCACCAGTTGAACACCACGAGCGGGCACATTAGTGGGGTTTAGATAAATAGGATTTTCAGGCTTAATTCTAATAAGATTTTTTTTATTTTTTTGTGTGCGTCTGCTGACCCTTGCCTTGAACCTGACCCTCGCGTGTTGCAGCTGCCCGACCTCACGGCCTCGGCGTACATCCTGATCGCGGCCGGCGCGTTCGTGTTCGTCATCAGCTTCCTGGGCTACTGCGGGGCGGTGCGGGAGAGCCGCTGTCTGCTCACCACGGTAAGCCGCCAGAGCCGTCAGACAATCGCACCGAATTCAAACGGCGCGTGGAAAAAACGGGCAGAAAACGGTGCCGGTATTTAGTTTTGACTGCATCCCCCTGTTTCTGTGCGCAGTACGGCATCCTCCTGGTGCTGATCCTCGTGCTGGAGGTGGCGGCCGGCGTGATGGCGGCCGCCTACAAGGACCAGGCCACCACGGAGACCAAGGGGCTGCTCAAGGCCACCATCCAGAAGAACTACACGGTCAACGAGAACGACTCGGTGACGTTCGTGTGGAACCACCTGATGGCGCAGCTCCGCTGCTGTGGCGTGGAGAACTACCGGGACTTCGGCGAGGCGGAGCAGTGGAAGGGCTTCACGCAGAAGGTGGTGCCGGAGGCGTGCTGCGTGCTGCAGGACCCCGTGGCCGACCTCAAGCCCGTCAGCTCCTCGTGCGTGTACAACCCCACCGAGGGCAACTCGTACATGATGAAGGTGAGTGAGTGAGTGAGCGGGGAAATTTGCTTGAATTATCGTAAATTGCGTTTTTTCCTTTGAAATTTTTGTGAAATTCGCCAATTTTCCATCGTAACTTTTTTTTTCTATGACATCTTTGCCAATTTTTCTTTGATAAGACTCCATTTTTAATTATTTTTAATGTTTCTCGTGTGGGACGGGGGTGGTTCTATTTTAATTAATTTTTGGTAATGACTCCGTTGCCAATTTATTTTACTTGTACTGACAATTTTTTTTCTTTTGTTGCAGGGATGCTACCAGGCACTAGGAGATTGGCTGAACACGCACATAAACATTGTTATCGGAGTTGGAGTTGGACTGGGTCTTGTTCAGCTTTTTGCTATTTTCCTGGCATTTTGTCTTGTTAAAAGTATCAACGGTTACTTTAAATGAAGTAAAAGCTGAGAGTCAGGGACATTTCTTTGGGGAAAAAATAGCTCCTTTGCTTGTGAAAAAATATGCTCATGTCCTATCTATTGACATCCATGTCATCTGCAAACTTCATTTTTATACCTGTGCACCTAAGCATTAATTTTCTGCTGTTCTTCCATGTTCCGTATGTTGAAATTCCCACAGTATTGTTTTAAAATGGTTGTAATACTTTTGCTGGTATTCACAATACATTTCAGAAATTAGTTGTTCTTGATGGCACATTACTTCTGAATATCTCATTTGCACTTGCCACATGGCATCATGTATGGTATTGTTGAAAAGACTTCATTCATGCATCATCCCTTACATTCTAGTCGCTCCTGTTGAAGGTGGTAATCAGAAGTTGTGATAGTGTTTTGTTAGATATTAATGTAAACTATTTTATATTATCAACTAGACAATGTAATTTGCATTATTTTATATAACTAAGGCCATTGTATTTCTACATGCATATAGGATAATGCCCCCATTTTTTATGATAATGCCAGATAATATGATTGAATAGAAATAAGTTAGATATTATTTATACAAATTCTATTTTTTTCCCTTCCATAATCGTAAGAACTATTGCAGTTTTTGTGAGGAGAGATATTTTTGTGTTCTTTTTATCTTACCTGAGATTAGCTACATCCTGAAGTAATTTAAAATCAACACTGGATGTGTTCTCTTTATCAATTGGTTCCAAATCTTTGCACCCATTTTGGAATCTCTTCAAATTTTTGTGAGATAGCAACAAAATAGATAGACGGTTCCGTGTGAATGCCTGTAAAGCCAGTTTTAAGTTTATGGAGTCAAATTTATTTTCTTCTTTTTCCACAAAAACTTTCTTAAGTTATTTTCTTTTCTTGATAGAACATCATTACGTCATTTCTCAATAAAGAATGTCTGTTGTTTTGATGCTCAAACAAAAGTATGTCACAAACTAGATGTAAGCCAAATAATGTCATTCCATGAAAACAGCATAGTTTATTTGTGAGTTAAAAATTGTGCTAAAACTTTATTGACCAATGTATATGTAAGTTGCCACTTAGTATTTTCATATTTTCACACAGTCCTGACGTACAGAAGAGACATTTTACATGTAATGAAAACCTGAATAAAATAACAATTAAGAAGTATGATCCAATAATTTTACCTATTTCTCAAAGCTAGAGAGCAAAGCCAATCCTTCACCATTGAGCGCGACATGCTTTTACAACTTTCAAGTTTCGCGCCTGATGGTTAGGCAATGCCTCAAACACGCAAGTGTGTTAGGTGGCCGAGACTTTCAGCAGGCTCCGATGGTTCAGGGCAGGATTATTGCCAACCTGACCACTAGGCTCAGAATAGCGATAAAGGTATCTGTTGAGGTATTTTGTCAGTTTCCAGTTACTTGTTATCCTCACATCGATGGCGAATCGTCTCGGATTTAATTGGAGGGGGTCGCACACTCAAAGAGACAGATGCTGCATCGATCCTGCCCTCAGCCGCAGCCGTTACCGCATGAGGTTGTTTTTGTTTTGCTTGGTAAACGTTCGTCTGTGGCATTCAAATTTGAATGAATGAAACCGAAGCGTTTCAAAGTATGTTTTAAGTCCCTGTGAATTATTCTGAAACAGTCATTGGAACTAAGTGAGTGGTCTTGAGAATATAGGATTTTCTGGGCGAGAATAGAATTTAATTGGCTCGGCAGTGCGTTTGGGTGTTCTAAAAACGTCCGAGTTGGAGCTTATAGTTGATGTGTGCACTAGTTTCACAAGAGTTCATTAATAATTATCTCTTCCTCAAACAAATCAAAAGAAAAAAAAATCAGTGTTAAAATATGCATGTTCTTGATTATTTTGTCAATTTGGAAAGAGTTTTAGCACAGCTACTTCCTGTGTTTTTAATTAATATGTGGAAGAGGTTAGAACACCTCCTCATACTTACTACTTACTTGTTTTTCAGGAGTTTCACAATGGCACGATACCCAGTACTTCGGGGGCTCTACGAGCTTGAGAAAACTATCGGCTGTGGAGGATTTGCGAAGGTAAAACTTGCTACGCACACTTTAACAGGGGAAAAAGTGGCCATAAAAATAATGGAGAAACGCAGTCTAGGGGTAAGTTGCATTCTATGCTGTTCTTTCATTAAATTATTCCCTGTCAAGCTGTGGGTATTAATTGTCAGTTTACTTACAGGAAAATTTGCACAGAGTGCGTGTGGAGTTAGACGCCTTACAATCTTTATCTCACAGGCACATTAGTCAGCTGTATCAAGTTCTGGAAACAGAAACCCACTTTTTCCTTGTGGTTGAGTATTGTTCTGGAGGAGAACTGTTTGATCATATAGGTTTGTCTCATACCTTATAATTATAATGATCCTATCCTTATCTTTAAACTTTTCTGAAATAATACAATGTTCCTTTTTGCAGTTGAAAAAAATCGTTTGAATGAAAAAGAGGCCAGAACTGCATTTCGACAAATTCTTTCTGCTGTTGCATACTTACACAGCCTCGGATTTGTTCACAGAGATTTAAAGCCAGTATGTGTAAATCACTTTAAAATATTCTTATAGAATATCAAAGTTAAAAAGCTTTTCACATATTTAATGATTGACAGGAAAATGTGCTGCTAGACAAAGATTTAAATATGAAACTTATTGACTTTGGTTTGTGTGCAAAACCAAGTGGAGGTCTTGCTGGTTTCTTATACACCTCTTGTGGCTCTCCAACATATGCTGCACCAGAACTGGTGTTGGGAAAAAAATATTTAGGTAATCTTATCTATTTTTTTTTTAGAAATTGTAGTGCTCTAAAATATTTTGAATTCGGCCTTACTTCCAATTATTTTAGGTCATGAAGTTGATGTTTGGAGCATGGGAGTTTTGCTGTATGCACTTTTGTGTGGTTTTCTTCCATTTGATGATGATAAAATAGATACTCTGTACAAAAAGATTCTGGTACGTAGCTTTATCTGTGATCATTCATGTGCATTCTCATACATCATTTAATGGTGAATTAATTTCAGGATGGAAAATATGAAGAACCAACATGGCTTACTGCAGAAAGTAGACGTCTTATTCGGTCTATGCTGCAAACTGATCCTAAAAAAAGAATTAGGGTTGATGAGTTGTTGAGTCATCCTTGGGTGATGAGAGGTTTCAGAGAACCGATTCCTGTCAATAACTCTTGCGATGTACGTTCTCCACTATGCATTTTTCACTTTGTAATTTTCAGGTACAAATTATCTGATTTACATCTACTTCATCAAATGTTTCAGATGAAGGAAAATGATAGCCAGTGTGTGAACCTCCTAGCAAGACATAAAAATGTTACTCCAGAAGAGATGTGGGGGCTGCTGAGTAAATGGAAGTATGATTATAATACAGCCACATATTTTCTCCTCCTTAATCGGAAGAGGAGAGGACTTCCTGTTCGAATTTTTGGACCAGGTGCCACTCCTTTCCGAAATTATAGGAATAATATGGTAAGTAAATTTACTAAACTGCTATTGGCCTTCATCTTAGAAAGATCTGAAGAACTCACAAGAGTTAATTTTTCAGCTACTTGCTACCCCTGTTGATTTGCAAAAGGTAGATAGAGGACAAGAACATGATGGCACTAAGAGCTTTACCACACCCGTTAAAAGACCTCTTGTTGATGGTGGGTAATATTTCAAACCAAGTCTATCATTATTATTACTATGATTTTTACATTTTACACATTGGTACTGCTCTTGGTATATTTAACACAAAATTTTTATTGTAACCAGATTCAACTCCAGTTGTCCCTGATAAACGAGAAAGAACTGCTCTGACACCTGTTAATGAAGAGTGGTCTACAGTCAACAGCTCTGCATCCCATGCACCTGTAACTAGGCACCAGAAAAATGTCTACCAGGTGTCTAAAACCCCAGCAAAACCCCCCGAGCCTCCAATCAACGTATCAAATGGGAAGAAGAGACTCACGAAAAGACTCCATAGCCCAGGGCCTGACGAGTCTCCATCTTCACCACGTAAGTTACCAAGATTATTTTTAAATTCTATTTTTTTTTTTTTTTTTTAAGAAAACCTTAAATAAATTTCCTGATATTATTACAACAAGGCTGAATGATTACATAATCATGAAGTATGTGAGAGCATAATGTGCCATCAAGTTCGATTGGCTGTCCAGACTTGCACATTTTTAGGTGTGCTTCTTACCACGTCGTGCGCCCCTACTTTTCTGTCTTTGTTGCGGCACTGCAACCTCTGGCAGAAGCTTCTACCGTCTTTGGACACTCTGCACTTGTTTCGGATAATTGCCACCCCCACTGCGCCATCCCCCTCACGCCCCACCCGACCCCGCCCCGCCCCGCCATGTCCCGCCATGGCCCGCCCGCGCCCCCGCCCGCTGCTCACCGACTAAAGCGAAGTTGCGGCTCCAAAGCCAAAGTACAAGACTTTGTAGCCATAATTTTTGTCTAGCGCGTTTCGTGTCCCCGCCGCCTCTCCCCCCGCCCCGCCCCGCCTGCCGCAGTGCCCCTCCGGGGAAGGGCGGGAGGGAGGGGGGCTCTCTCTCGCTCTCTCCCTCTCTGTTATCGGCCCCTCGGGGACCATGTGTCTCCTAGATGGAGAGGAGGGCCCCGTGTGCCATCCCTCCTTGTCGCACCCTGGCTCGCCCCGCCCGCCCCGCCCCGCCCGTTCCCAAGATTTGTCCCCAAGGCGTCCCTCTGGGTGGCGCTAGTTGCAGAAGTTGGTGGTTCTGTCTTTGAACCTTCGGCCCGCGGGCCGGGCCCGCCCCACCCTGCCCCGCCCCGTTCCGCCCCGCCCGGGCCAGGGAACATAAGGAACAACCGGTTAGTGTTAGCTGGGACTGGGCCGGAGGGGCAGAACTTGTGGGGGCGGGGCGGGGCGGGGCATGCGTTTGTCTGTCCTTCCCTGGGCCTGCACGCCCCGCCCCGCCCCGGCGCCCCGCACTGCGGGCCTCACCTGGCGGGGGGCGGGGCGGGGGGAGTTAAATGTGCGCGCGTAGGGGGAGTGCGGGACGGGACGGCACGCTCGTCACCCTAGGCGCCCTGCCCTCAGAGTGTTCTAATTGGTGGCCTGTTGAACTATTCCACAGGACGCACGAGGAGGGACCAGCAGCAGCAGCAGCAGCAGCCCGAGACAACCAGCAGGGCCACCACGCCCGCGCCCTGCACGCCCAACCCCGACAGGTGAGTCAGTGCCCCGCCCCGCCCCGCCCCGCCCCGCCCCGCCCCGCCCCGCCCCGCGATCGAGTAAAATGTCTAGGAAAAAGAGGGTACGCGGTAGAGGCTACGTTCGTTGTTCTTATGCCCGGCGCCCTTCTGTGCGGTGATGGGATATGCGGGAGAGGGGCGGTGACCACACAGGGGAGGGGGAGGGGAGAGTTTCCGTCACCCTGGAGGACCCGCCCCATCCATCTCGCACTATATTTCACGCTGCCTGGCCACGCAGATTAAAACAAGCCACCCCTCGCCCTTCCCCCTCCCCTCCGCCAGATCACGTCGTCTGTTCTCACGGCGCCACCTCCCCCCACCCCACCCCTCCCGCATAAATATGGCCGTTGAGCCTCCCCTCTTCTCTCGCAGGAAAATAGGACAAAGTTTTGCACCCCCCCCCCAAAAAAAAACACGCTCACTGCGAAAGCAAAGTGTGTGACTAATGGAGATGTGTGAAATTTTCATTCGTCCACTTGAATTAAGTAAAAGTGTGTGAAATTTTCGAGGAATTCCGTGCGCTTGACGGGACTTCCCGAGTTCCTCTCCCCTCCGCGGCGGCCCGTGGCTGATGTGGTCATTCCCTCGCGTTACTCTAGCGTTACACACTCGCGCGCGCACAGGTCCTGCAGAGTGGCGCTGTGGCTCGGCCCGCGTGTATTGGAAATAACTTGGAAAGCGGCAAATTCGATGTGAAATATGAAGGAAGGTCCCTGCTCCCCGGCCCGGCCCCGTGTCAATACCGAGCTCTGCGCGATTGTTAGCCGCTGATGTATGAGCGGCTGGCCTGGCCCGGCCCGCTCCCGCTATCGGCAGCGCGGCGGTGGCCGGATACGAGGCCGCGTCCGAATGTGTCCGCGGCGCGGGGCGGGGGCGGGCGCGGGCGCGGGGGTCGCGGTAGTGGTGGTGGTGGACGCTGTGTTTCCGGATGCAGCCGGACCGGGCCGGACCGGGCCGGACCGGACCCAGAGCGGAAGCACATGCAAATCAGGTGGCGGAGGGCGGGCCGCGGCGGGCGAGCTGGTCCTGGTCCTGGTGCTGGTGCTGGTGCTGGTGCTGGTGCTGGTGCTGGTGCTGGTGCTGGTGCTGGTGCTGGTGCTGGTCCTGGTGCTGGTGCTGGTGCTGGTCCTGGTGCTGGTGCTGGTGCTGGTGCTGGTGCTGGTCCTGCCCGCCCCGCGGTCCACTATCGGGAGAGATTTAGCGCAGCGCGCGGCTATCATCAAGTGCTGCCGCCTGAAAAGTGGAAAGGAAGCGGGGCTTCGGTGTATCCCGTACCGCAGCTTAACGCTTCCACCTTGGGGTTGTAGTGTATTGGGTCTTGCGTGGGGGAGAATTTCAGCGTACATACCCGTAAAATTTTCTAAATTTTCTAAAACTTTTAAAATTTTCCTGCATTTTTTGAATCACTAGGAATAATTTCTAAAAAAAATTTAAAAAAAATTTAAAACTTTAAAAACAAATTTAAACTTTCTAAAGTTGTTGAAACTTTCCAAATTTTTTGATGCTTTTTCAATTATTTTACCCTTTATTTTTCTGTCGTTTTAAAAACTTCCTAGTTTTTATTTTTCTTACAGTTTTTAGAGTTACTACAGTTTCAGTGGGAGAGCTGCTCTGCTCTATGAGCTGTTTCTGTCGCCTTCCTCACGAGGTGCTTGTTGTTGTGCCCGCAGGTCGGAGCCGGGCCCCACGCCGGCCCGCCCGGGCGGCGGCCTGCTGGGCTCCCTGGAGCGCTCGCTGCACCGCGTCCGCCACATCCTCACCCCGCGCCGCAAGCTGGACGCGCAGGCGCTCGCCCAGGCCCAGGACGGCGTCAGCCCGCTCGCCCCGCGCCCCGCCGCGCCCGTCGTGCTGTCCGCCAAGGTGAGCGGGGAGGGGAAGCCCCGTGGGGGTAGGCAACCCATCCGGCTCGCGCGCCCGACTGGTGGCCGCGCCCGATGCCTCAACCAGGGTGCCAAAGCGTGGCGTTCTCTGGAGCGTTCTAGCTGTCGCCCTTGCGGTGGCCTTATCCTGATGCTTTTGAATTTTGCAGGGCTTGTGCAATGTGTCCACTGCCAGTCATAGTGACCCGGATGAGGTGCTTCAGGAGCTCCGGCAGGCGTTGGCCAGCAAGGGCATCACCTGCAAACAGAAAGGGTAAGAGTCTGCGTCTCTAGAATCGTCTTTGGTTGATTTGAAATTTTTGGTGGCCTTATTCCCGCACCCGCAGAACTGTGCCTCATGGTTACTTTTTGGTGTTTTAGGTTTACATTACGTGGGAAGGTAGACGCTGAGAAGGGTCATCAGCTCTCCTTTGAACTTGAGGTATGTCTCGTTCAAACTTGCTCTCAAACTGTGCGGAACCCTCCTCCACCTGTTGTTGGTATTAGACGCAAGAGACTGAAGGGTGATGCTTGGTGTTATAAGCGTGTTTGTGAGGAGGTGTTAGCCCTAGCTCAACAGCAACGCAAAGTTTAAAAAGAATTTATGTGGAAGTAGTGTGATCAGATAAAACTGCCATTTCAATATTCTTATACTACCTCATAGTATTTTTAACTCTTTTCTGCTATATATGGAAAATGTTCTGTTTCCATATAAACCAATAGCATGCCTAAGGGGTGCCCTTTTACTTCAGACCTTTATCCTGTCCTTCAAGCCTGATTTTATTTAGCTGACATTAAAGTAATGTGGACCATATTTTTGACAGAACACCTTTTAACAATATTCTAAGCCAATCTTATGAGTTTTTGTTGTTGTAAATTAATGTAGTTACTGCCTGTTTGCTGTTAACAATTTGGTTGTGAAGTTATGTCAAGTCTGATCTCTTTCACCAAAATATGTGTCTTAAGTGGTTGTGTATAATTTTGGTGAGATTTTTAACTGGATCTTTCTTTCTGTCTGTCATTATATTTTCCAAAAATATGTTGGCAAGGACATTATTAGAAATATTTAAAGATTCCACCAGAATTGATTTTAGTTCAGTAGGAACAGTTATTTTTAGATTTTTATCAGTGTATCATATGTAATTAGCATGTTAACTTTTCCATGGTGATTTTGACATTATCCTTTTAATTTTATTTGAATGCTAGTTGACATCGTATGCTCTTGTTTCTGTCATGTAAAAACACTGTGATCCAAAATATGTGCCTTTTGAAATTTATAAGATAAAATTTCTTTACAGCTAATGTTTGTTCATTCTCTTTTTATTGTTGCACACATTAGCGTCCAATTCCCTCCTCTCATTTTGCAATTCACTCATTCCATACAAAATTTATTGTATTTCTTTAACATATATGTCCAATCCAAAACACTAAATGGAGAAATACCCAACCATGCATTTCAAACGTTCTGTCTTAAAAACTTTTTAATGTTCTTTAATGTTTTCTTCTTTTTTGCTCAATTTTCAATAAGCGCCCATTTCCCATAAAAGTGTGCGGGTACGCCCCGTGGTAGTGGGGGGCTGGGGTGGGAGGAGGGGTACTCCCCCTCTGCACGCATCCGACCGTTAACGAATTTCCTTGTCTGTCGGCCTTTTAAACGCCGAGGCGGCGAGGGCGGGGCGGGGCGGCCGGCGTCATGAAGAAGGAGTGCGGGTGGAGCGGCTCCCCTCCAGGAGCGGGAGGGTGGACGCCGCCCCGCCCCGCCCCACCCCGCCCCGCCCCGCCGCGCCGCGCCGGGAACATGTTGCCCGCGAGGCCCGCAAACTGCCACATGACTCGAAACTGTTCGTTTCGTTACATTACCATACATTTCACGACGGTCAAATCTTCGGTCATATTGAAGGGTCACTACTGGGAAACTCCAGGCCGACGGGGTGATCTTTAAGCCTTTTGCGTCGAGCCTGCCTCAACTCTGACAGCAAGTGAAGCTTGTTGTAAGTAAGGACATGCACCTGAGGACATTTCCTTTGAGACTCTCTAAACGGCTGATGACGGTCTCAGCCCCGTGCGAGTTTAAAGAGACCTTATCGAGGGCGGCGCGCTGCGCTGCTCTGCGGCGGGGGCGGGGGCGGGGGCGGGACAGCTGAGTCCGGCCCGGGCATCGCCCCCGCCCTGCGCTCATCGGTGGCGCGGCGCGGCGGGGGCGGCGGTGACTTTCCCGCGTTTTCTTAACGGTCTTTCCCTTTAACGACCCACCTGACGTCTGCTGTCAGTGTCCGGAAGAAGTGGTAGGGGAGGGGGAGGGGGCGGAGGAGCGCGTCTTGAAGGCGGCGCGGCGCGGCGCGGGCCGGCGCGCTGGTCTGCGCTGCGCTGGGGGCGGCTCCACCCCACCTGTCACAGTTGGCCGCCCCCGCCGCCGCCGCCGCCGCCGCGCCCTGCCCGCTACTCTCCCGGTGCTCACCCGCTCTGCAGTAGTTGCTAGGAGGGCGCCTGCCCGATCATCGCCGCCTACAAGTTCAACTTGGACTTTCAGTGCGCCCGAACAAAGTGATTTTCTTAAACCTTGAAGGTTTCTATTTTCTATTTATTTTCTTACAAATCCTACCTGAGTTGTAAAAATACATTTTTGTATGAATGTTTTTAAAAAAATAATTTGTGTTTTTTTTTCTTAAAAGTGTACGTGCAGAAAAATCGAACAAGTTAATTTCTCTACTTTGCAAAGAGATTTCTTGCAAGACGGAACGGTTTTAGCATGGACACTCGGACACACCGCGGACACACCTCCAACGTCAAGCCCCCAGACCCTTCTTCTCGACTCTAACCGCCTTCTGACTCCTCTCTCCCTCCCTCCCTCTCCCCCTCTCTCTCTCACCTCCTCCGCGTCCCAACGGCTATCACCAAGGAGGAGTGCGCGCGCGAAGCGCGGGAGGCGGCTCGGCTCGCGGGGCCGCGGCGCGGCGCGGCGGCAGGTGAACAGGAGCAGGTGCACCGCCCCGCCCGCCCCGCCCCGCCCCGCCCCGCCCCGCCCCGCCCCGCCCCGCCCGCCCCCGCGTCCATGGGCCAGGCGGGGCTCGCGGAGATGGCATCCGCCCCGAGGCTGACCCAAGACATCGCCGCAGGGTGCGGCGGGTGCGGTGTCCTCTATCCTCGGCGTGGTCCAGGACGCCGGTGCGCCTTCTGGCGCCCGCTCGGCCGGGCGGACGGTTGGGGCACCCTCCCCGCCGAAGCACACAGTTAATTTGGTTCCAGATGGCGTGAATACGGATATTATGTTAGGTTTCGAGTTTAGAAGGAATTATATCACTTGTAACTTAACTAAATTTAACTCTCCGGCAGTCGTTTGCGTGGACGCTGCTTCCCCCTACCGGCCGCCGGCTGAGTTAGCGCGCGCAGTTCAAACAGCGTCAGGTCAGTGCTGGGCTATGAGACGCGATTGCGTGCCGTTTTTTGTAGGTTTGCCGGTGCGGAAACTTGGCACGGGGGAATGGGCCTACAACAGGGGACCCCTAGCGAGAATCCTGGTGCGAAAAATACCCTCCACCACACGCCGATGTCCTCCATGGTAGTTAGGCCCCTCGTCGCAGCGCAGTCGGACAAGCGGCATTCGAAGGAGGACCCTTTAACGAACATATGGTGTAAGAATGAAGCCCGGGCACCACCGAGCGGCGCGTCGGCAGCGACCCGCGCGCCCATACCACCGCAACCGCACCGCGAGGCCGAAATCTTTATCGGTGATGCGCGCCCTGTTCCCGAGGTCGGAGAACGCTCGGGTTTGTACCAATCGATTCGTAATCGAATAAACTTTCAAAAAACGGTTGAGTCCCAAAAAACTTTTTTTTTTTTTTTGGAACACCCTACCGGGCGCGGGCGCCTGTGGGCGGGGCGGGACGGGGTTGACCCGCCCCGCCCCGCCCCACCGCATCCGGCCACACCTCCGTGCGCCCCGCTGCCGCCCCGCTGCCGCCCCACCGCCGCCCCGCTGCCGCCCCGCACCGACGACGCCGATCAGAGCGTCTGGTCCGGACGACTCAATAGACCCGCGAGGCGCCGCGACGCTGCTTGTTCTCGGAAGCAGAGAAGAGTCGCCCCGCCCCGCCCCGCCCCGCCCCGCCCCGCCCCCCCCGCCCCGCCCCGCCCCGCCCCGCCCCGCCCCGGCGTCTCCTCTCAATATTATACCCTCCTGAATGAGGCTCATTTGCGTGGCGACGCCGCCGCCGTCCGCCGTCCTCCATGGCTTGCTTCCCTAACGACGCCGACGCCGACGCCGCCACATCCCTCCTCCTGCGCGCTTTGTTGTCCACGGCCGCCGCCCGCCGCCGCCCCTGAGCCCGCGGGGCCGCGGCCGGGTCGGGCCGGGGGTCACAAAGGTCACCTTCGCGCTTAGTTTTAATGATAGCATATTCCTACTCGTTGGTTGGACCAATAAGTGTATAATTCAAACACCTGCTATAGTGTGCGACATTCACACATGTGGCGCCCCCGGCCCCGGCCCAGCCCGGCCGCGTACTGTAGAGATGCTCGTCCTTATGACACGTCCGGCGCTGCGGGCCCGGCCGGGCCGCGGGTCGGGGCTGTCTGTAGCCGTGTTGCCCCCCCCCCTCCCCCACCGGGCCGCTTCCGTTGCAGGTGGGCCGGGCCTGGGCGGCGCGGGTACCCGGGGCACCTATTAAACACCTGTTAGCCGCTGTACTGCTGGAGGCTGGACGGGGCAGGACACCGCGCCGGTGCCTCATTGCTATGCCGTGTGCATTGGCGGGAGAAATTTATTCGGAACAGAGCCGCCGCGCAGGGGGAGCGGTATTTGGCAGCGACAGCAGGTCGCACACACACACACACACACACACGGGGGTGCGGGCTTCTCATGGGGTTGCGCGTGGGACTGGACTCGCGAGGGATCCGCGCGGGGGTCGGCACACCGCGCCAGTCCCCTGCTGTACTCTGCCGAGTCAAACGGGAAACAACTTTTTTTCGGGAAATTTCGTAAATTTTGGGGGTAATTTTATGGGATTCCTTACAATTTCTGTTTTGATTTTTTTCCTGAATTATTCTGAATTTTTTTCTGAAATTTTATGAATTTGTCTGCCTACCCTGCAGGGGCCACGGCGCCTTACGGCTGGATCGGGTAGGCAAACCCGCTTACTGTTGCCTGCCCTCTGGAACGCCCGTAACTTTACGGCGGCCTGCCTCGGAGGGGGACGCGACTCCACAGGTTCCCAAGCTGTCCTGTCCCAAGCTGTTTCCGATCGGACGTAGCTGTATCCGGGCGGGGCGGGGTGGGGCGGGGCGGGCACGCCCCGGACCAATGGTGTAGGAGGAGTGACGCGGCACTCCAACTACATCCTGGTGCTGGGGGCGCTGCGCAGCGCAGGCACTCCGAGCAGGGGCAGGTACACACGTGGAACTACTGGGGCGTGGCGGGGCGGGGCGGGGCGGGGCGGGGCGACATATAGCCAGAGGTTTAAATAATGACTTCAGGTGAGTTTCAAAGTCGAGGTAACGCTTTGTTGTACGAGGGGAGGAAGAGAGAGCACGCAAGAGACACACTTCTTGTAAATGAGTGAATTTCTATACCTTTGGACTACTTGTTGTCCAACCAAGTGTGTGAGACGCTGTTGGTTCAAGTTACAAGTGTGCGACATTCACACGTTTGGTTCGCCAGGGCCGGTCATCTATTTTTGTGCGTAAATGACGAGTCCTTAACGAGCGCGCGGTGAGCATGCAACGGGATTGCGGGGGGGGGGGGGGGTACCAGGGAGAAAAAGTGGGGAGTCGCCATGCGTGTCCGCCAGGCGCTCCTTATGGCAGCGCCAGCGGCTTATGGCTGCCGACAATTTAAACTCGTTTTGTGGGCGCAGACAGCAGCCTAGTCCTCAGCCCTTAATTTTTTTTCTTCATTTATTTGGCTTTCTCGGTGTATTCCAAAGCACCTCCCACTCCTTCCCCCACCAGGAAAAAAAAAAAGAATTTCTACACAAACGCGTTTGAAAATGTAAGACGCTGGCTTTTGTGCGGTGCGGGCATAGGCAGACGTGGCGCAGGGGATGCTCCGCAGGGGAGCTGCCGTCCCACGCCGGCGTGCCCGGCGGCCCGGAACACCAAGGCGGGGGGGCGGAGCGGGGTGGGGTGGGGTGGGGTGGTGCCACCCTTTCGTTCTTTACACCTCACCGTAAACGCGCTCAATAAGTCGTATTCCTAATCCTTTCTAATTTCTTTTTTTCTTCGTAACGATCGAGTGAGATCCGCGGGGTGGGGTGGGGTGGGCGGGGCGGGGCGCGGGGTGTATGTAAATTGTCCGACCTATCTTTGTCCGACCTGGCGATTTCCCCGAAATCCGAAAATGCGCTGTCCGATCTGGATTTTGTCCTGGACCCTGGTCTCTGGACCTTGTTTGCACGGGTGAAGTGGACGTAAAACCAATCTGAACGTCGAAGCCACCTGTATTTTCCGAGTCGTCCCTAATTAAGTTATGATGTTGCAGTCATCTAAGCAGACGATCCCTTGATCCTTGTGATGGATCGAGAGCCCCCCGCCCCCGCCCCGCCCCCCGTCCTGACCCGACCAGGCTCAGTAACAGCTTTCAGATCTGCGAAATTCGTCAAAAATTATACAACAATAATTCGCGAAAAAGTATATTTTCCGTCGCGGTAGCTGCTTTCATTGCTAAAATGGCAGGAAGCACTTCCGCTCAAATCCGAAATTTTTAATGCATCAGTATCGATTGTGGTTAGGTTGGATTGAAGTTGGCAGCCCTGCGGGAACAGCTGCTGCAAGGACAGTTTGAAATGAGCAGTCAGTGACGCGTCATCTCGTTCGGTACGGCGTTTTTATTCGTTTTCGCGGTTTAAACAAAACTTTTAGCATCTGTGCAAAGTATCGGCGGGAACATAAGATATTCAAGTAGTGTCAGATTAGACTATTCTTCGGCAAAAGTCATAAATCGGGACTGTGTGTGATGTGTGATGTCAAGATCGCCAATAAGATGGCCCCTGTTATGCCGCTGGTAACCTATGTCAGCTGCCATCTTGTGGAACGCTGACTGGATGAACGACTCCGGGGGACTCTGCTGGTAAGTGTTTTTCCTCGACGGTCTTGTTCAATGTTATCCAGGTCGGACAGCGCTTTTTCGGATTTCGGGGGACGAAGATAGATCGGACAATCTAGCTGCACCGGGGGCGGGGTGGGGTGGGGCAGAGCTTGTCAGGACCCGGGTCCTGCCCCTGCGTTGAGGTCGCCTCGCCCTGGTCACAGGGGCGGAACAGCGGAGCGTACCAAAATAGCAAAAATAAGGGTGCGGGATTTTAGATAGTAAAGCCTAAAATTTATAGTTCGTCAGTGACTGCAATCCGCAATTTTTTTTCCGCTCTCTGCCGGCATGAATCCGACTTCGTGGAGTTTACATTAATGCGTCGAGTCGCTTCTAACTCACCACGGCTACCATGAGGAAGTGGGCGGGGCGGGGCACTACCGTGCGTGCCATGGGGGACCGCTCTGCGAGGGGCGTGCCGTGGGAGCGCAGGGCGGGGTGGGGCGGGGCGGGGCGGGGCGGGCGGGGGTGCTGACCATAGCGCACCGGGGGCTCAGCGGGCCGGTATGGTACCCCGCCGTAGTCACAGTCAGGCTGCCGTGGTCACGCTTACGCTCCTCGGGCGGGGCGGGGCGGGGCGGGGCGGGGCGGGGCGGGGCGGGGCGGGGCGGGGCGGGCGCAGCAGAGGGTAACGGCCGAGCCGCTGGGTCATTAACCAGTCAGGCAACCAAGATTTTAGAGGGAAGATCCCGGAAGATCCCCCCCCCTTCCCCCTCCATACCCCTCCTCGGGTAGGGGAGGATCCGTCCAGATCGGCCGTGGACGCAGTTGCATTACGAGAAATTCGTTACTTTATTTTTAAAAGGCCGTAAAAGTGTCCTGCCAGCTTGTATTATTTCCTAAATTAGAAGCTAATTTTCCCGATTTTTATTTCGGTAGTTTGACGAAATGAGGTCAGAGGCTCATCCATGCATACTGTTGTAAAGCGTGTCTGTACTGTACGTCACTAGATGGCGCTGCCTGCCTGGTTTAGAACAATACTGAGCTCCCCAAAATTTTCCCTACTTCCGTCGTCAACACATCTGCTTGCAGACGATTTGCGACTGCGAATAGAGCGCTGCGTAAAGTACCAGCTGAGTCTGTTGTTCGTTTTTAGCCCGCCCCACTGCTTTGTTTGGTTTGGTGTCGTCTTTGCGTGATTTAGAGTTTGTTTTTAAACGTTTGCTCTGTAAAATTGCTCGCGCAGTGAACTGAATACTGAATTTTAACGTGTGCCTCAAGCTCGCCTCAAGTTAAAATGCTGCCCGTTCCAAAGTCAATCGAATTTTCGTCGCTGGAGGTTATGTCGGTCAGACACCAAGGGGCACGGATCAGCGAGGTAAGTTGATGCAGCAACAGTATACATTGTCACCTAATGACATTTTACGTCATGAGGGGATTGATTTTAATTTTAAACACAGTAGTGTCGACTAACTTTCGAATAACGTGGTCTCTGCTGTTCTTAAAGAAGGCTCAGACACTTTCATCAGTATCGTTCAGTTACTTAATGTTTGCTAAAAAATATAACGTGTTGCCATGAAACTTAACAATGTTACTTTTCTCAATTTACAATACATAAAAATTTGAGAATCATTTTAGAATTAGAATTATTTAGTGAATGGGGAGAACTCTTTTCTTCGTCAATATTAGCATTACAAGTTTTTTTGAACAGTCGAAAACGTAGCGGATTGAGAATTTTTGTTCCACCTGCCAAACGTACTATGCATTGAGACTTTGTGTTTGACCTGTCAAACATGTAGTGGATTGAGAGTTTACGTAACATTTATTCTCTAGCCTGCCAAAGATTTTAATACTAAGCATGGTACCGCAAAGTTGCCTTATGTGTCGGATCCCTTTTTAGGACCCCTTATCTCCCCCTCTCGACATTTCTCGCTAAATTTTCTCGGTTTCGCGGCTTTCTTATCGCGGCCGGCCTCAGAGCCCCGTTGTGAACCGCGCACATATGCTGATTGGGATTCAGAGCAGAAAGTCATTCGCATGCACGCGTCCGCAATTACCTGACACCCCTACTTCTTTTCTCCTTCTCCTCCTCCTTTCTTTTCTTATCCTCCTTATTCTTGTTTCCATTTTCCTCTCCCCCCCCCCCCCTCTCGGAGTCCTGTCGCGCCCTCACCTTATCAGCTATCTCCACTTCCCCTCCTCCCTCTCCTCCCTCTCCTCCCTCTCCTCCCTCTCCTCCCTCTCCTCCCTCTCCTCCCTCTCCTCCCTCTCCTCCCTCTCCTCCCTCTCCTCCCTCCCCTCCCTCCCTCTTTTTTCCTCTTCACATCCAACTTCCAGCACTTCTTCTTCTTTCCACTTCCAGGTAAGCGCGCTGGGCGCTGCTGGTCCGGGTGCCAGAGTAATGCATCGTCCAATTAAAAGCCGCCTCGTTCCAGCTGGGGGCCCTCGGGGTGCCCCCGCCCCGCCCCGCCCCGCCCCGCCCCGCCCCGCCCCGCCCCGCCCCGCCCCGCCCCGCCCCGGGAGGGCGCGTGCCGCTCCCTCTCTCGCGCTCTCTCTCGCTCTCAACCTGTTTCTTTTCTCCATTGTGGGGGCTCTCCTCTCCGCTCGCTCCCTAATAAGTAATTAACCTTGGCTGTAATTTGCCAGTTTGGCCGCGAGGGGCGCTGCCCGCGACGGACGCGCTTGGGGGCGCCCGGCCCCGCCGGCCCCACCGCCGCCGCGGGGCGGGCGCGTGCGGGGCGCGTGGACGGGACGGGCGGGACAGGACTGGACTGGGCCCCACTCCTGCCGCCCCGCCCCGCCCCGCCCCGCCCCGCCCGCGGGCCCCAGCGCACGCCCCGCCTCCCGCATTACTGCAGACCGCTCCACCTCGCCTGCGGCGTTATTCCTAGATGTTCTATTTGACTTTTCTTTTGTAATTTTTCTACAACGAGAAAAGATATAGAGTGTCTCTTAATGTCCGCTTCCCTTGCTGGAAGTATTATAGCATTTGCACTATAGGAACCCAATAAGTGTTCCCGAGTGGCCACGGCGCCGCACGGCGGGGAGGCGAACCCGCATGCCGCAATAACGTGTCCTCTGGAACATCCACTGCGAATGAAAACTCACACAGTTACAAGTGTGCGACATTCACACAGTTGGGTTCCCGTCTACCACACGATAAAATAATTGTCATGTTTGCTCTGTGCTTGGGGGACTTTCTATTCTACTCAATGCAGGACGACGCAGCGCAACGGGTCGGCGCGGGGCGGGGCGGGGCGGGGCGGGCGCCCTATGCGCCGTGCCAGCGCGTGCACCGCGTGCCGCCGGCTGCACTTTCGCAGACGGACAGGGGCGGGGCGGGGCGGGGCGGGGCGGGCCGCTCGGTCGCATTGGGTGCCGCGCATGGGCCCGGGGGTTGTGTGGCATTGGCCCCGTGCTACGCCCCGCAACGCCCCGCCCCGCCCCGCCCCGCCCCACCCCGCCCCGCCCGCCGTGGCTCTCGGGTTCGTTCACCTGATTCAGACGACCTGGGAGGCTACTGGCCGCTCGTCCCGGGTAGCGATCTGCTTATCAGAGCGAACAGCCCTCCTCACCCGCCCCGCCCCGCCCCGCCCCGCCCTCCTGCCCCCGCCTCCTCCTCCCTCCTGCTCCTCCTTGTCCCACTCCTCCTTTTACCCCTTCTCTAGAGAGCGCTCCTATCGCCAAAAATCGTATGTACCACGCCCGAAAAAGGCAAAATTCATGCCATTAAAAGAAAATAATGTTTACCGGCAGGAGACTCACTTGTAGACATATTTTGGCGTCCTTTTTGGAAACCATATTGTTTTTTTTTTTAATCGAGGCCGGACAAGATTTTTGTGCTCATCGCTTTAATTTCCATCGTGATTTTTATAATGATGCACGTGTTCAGAATGACTTTACACCGGTGCTTCAGGGGAGACGTCTACTTGGAGAGGAGCAGCGGGCGGCTCGTGCCGGCCCCGCCCGGCGGTATGCCCGCTATCTCGGCCAGGATCTCCTTGCGGGAGACGGGGCGGGGCGGGGCGGGGCGGGGCGGGGCGGGGCGCGCTCTGCGGTGGCCGTGGCGCGTGTCGGGGAACGGCAGAAAACAAGAGACTGTCAGAGCGCGAAAAGTTCATTATTTCCTGCTGGGAGTGGCTCCATTCAGCGGCGGGTACCTCGGCTACCCCCCGAGTACCTCGCCCCCCCCCCTCCCCCCACTCCACCCGGCGACAGTCTACAGGAAGGCCAGGACAGGAGGGGCTATTCTTTTCTGGTTTCGAGGCCGCCCTTACACCCCCCCCTCTCCCCTCCCCCCATTCCGCCTCTCCTTACCGGTACTTCAACCGGCTCCAGCTACCCCTTTTCAGAGGGAGAGGGAGGGAGAAAGAGAGAGCGACAGGGGAGGGGGGGACACTTTTTTTAAAAAGCATTCTCAAATTTATTGGGGGTACAACTATAAAATTTACTGTAGGGGTAAAAGGGGCGTGTGTGTAAAGATCTACAGATAAGAGTGGTGCGGGGAGAGGGTGGGGCGTCTCTGAAAGCGGCTCAGTAAAGCCTTAATGTTTTCTCGGGGCCGCGAGTCGCGTCGCAATGAGGGAGGCTCTTGCAGCAACAGGTAGGACGGGCACGTGTGTGTGTGTGTGTGTGTGTGGGGGGCTACAGCTGGGCCTTTCTCACGCCCTCTCTCTCTCCCTCTCTCGCTCTCTCGCTCTCTCGCTCTCTCTCTCTCTCTCTCTCTCTCTCTCTCTCTCTCTCTCTCTCTCTCCCTCTCTCTCTCTCGCTGTCGCGTGCGCGGCTCGTGGTCTGCTCCGCTGCGTGTGCTAATGGCAGAGAGGGGGCCTCTGAGCAACAGGTCTGGGCGGGGCGGGGCGGGGCGGCAACATCATCATACACCAGCCATAAGTCCTGCTCCTGGAAAGCTAGTATAGTGTAAGTCCCCCCCCCCCTCGTGCGTGCGCCAGGCTCCTCTACCCTGTTTAAAAAATACTTTTAAAAAATGCGCGGTTGTTGTGGACGGCACGTTGTGGCTCAGGGAAGTATTTATATATATATATATATATTTTTTTTAAGGTTAGTGTCTTCGAGTTTTATTTTTGGGCTGTTTCCTCAGGTAGCTAGCTGGGCTAATTGAGGGGCCTAAGTCACAAAAATATCTTTTTTTTGTTCCTCGTGGTTCTCGCTAAGCCCTGATCGCAGTGATCTTACTGGCCACTCCACCGTTTTAGAACAATGACTTTATCGACGTCTTTTTTTCCCCTGAATGGAAGTCGTCATCATTAGTTCGTTTATCTCTCTTTTTTTTCGCGATCTCGTCACCTAGGGCTTTCTCCGCGTCTTCCTGTGCCCGCAAGTTACTCGCGGTATGCCCAAAAAAGGGTTAATGAACCATTAGAGTCTTCCACTGTGAAAAATAGTCGTAGGTTTACGGAAAAATTTTCCACGAAGTGCAGTTGTTAACTTACAATCGCAAATCGTTAAATTACAAGCACCACATATCGTCTTGAAATTCATTCACGAGCAAAAAAGGTCCGTCGTAAATAAACAACATGTTTCATAAATCGTAATTTCCAATATTTATCGTAAATCTAAGAAGATATTTTTCATAGTGTTGTCAAAAAGTTCAATCTTCTATTTAAAAAAAAAAATCTGAAAAAAGTTCCCCCCTGGCTGTCCTTACACCCTCCACAGCCCCCTCCCTCACTCCCCACCCCCCCACCTCCATTCACCGCTCCGAACGGAACTAAAAAGGCGTCATCGTCATCCCCAGATGAGACAAGTGTGGAGGAGGCCCAGCAAGCCGTCATGCTGTTTGCCCCCGCGGCCAGAACGCCCCGCCCCGCCCCGCCCCGCCCCGCCCGGAGCCATCCAGCCGTGGTTCCTCTCGAGACATAATGTGCAACCGGTTGGTGGAGAGGGGCAGGGCAGCGCAGGCCTCCGGAGTCGCGCAGCGTCAGGGGAACAACCTCATGTCTCTGGGAGGGTTGGAGCCGAGCCGAGCAGAGCCTAGCCGGGCCAGCCGAGCCGAGCCGAGCCGAGCCGAGCCGAGCCGAGCCGAGCCGAGCCGGGGCTCTCTCCTCCGAACCGTCCCCTTTGCGTTTTGATTTAACCCGTCAATATCAGTAAAGTAGTGGCCTCATATTTGGATTTCTTTTCTGCTGAGATGCATACACTAGTATTCCAAGTCCCCACTGTAAAAAAAAAATTGAAAGCATATTATTTTGGAATCGGGATGGTCGCAGCCAAGTGGCACTGCTGGTAGCTGCTCCCCGCCATCAATGAGGTCCGGAAACATTTTTCATTGCATCTCTGAAATAATTGGCTTAAAAAATACTTTAAAAAAAAAGTGCGTTAATAAGAAAAGAATGAATGCTCGCAATGGTTTCATTCATGGAAATGTGTGTGTGTGTGTGTGAGAGGGGGGGGGGGGGCTGCCGCCGTGGCACGAGCCGCACCGCCCTGCCCTTTCCAGTGTGTAACGTGTCCGCCCGGACCCGCCCCGCCCCGCCCCGCCCCGCCCCCGGAGCCGGCTCCGAGCCCCCTCTCTCCCGATGGGCTTCCGGTCGACTTGATTCCGGCGTCGTCATGTTGGCGGAACTAAGATTTCTGCTTCCGGTGGTGGACGCGCCTGCCTCCGGCCCGGCCCGGAGGTGCCCGGAGTCGCCGCCCTGTCCCGCCCCGCCCCGCCCCGCCCCGCCCCGCCCCTTTTGAAGGGTGGATCTCGAGCTTGTCACCTCACCGACCCGGATATTTTAACCTTTTAATTTCCAGGGGGCACTCTGGATTCTTTGGCACCCTCTTCGCCGGGACCATGTTCTCACCCCCAGGGGCACGCGCCGCGCGGGGCGGGGCGGGGCGCGGCGGGGCGGGGCGGGCTCCAGGAGGGCTCGAGGTTTATGCAGAGCGGAGCTACAGCTATCTCTCGCACTCCATCATGGCGCGCAGCGCACAGCTAACTGTTTTATGCCCCTTTTCTTATCAGTCGAGCGAGACGCGCGGCCTGCCTGGCGGGCTGGGTTTTTGCCCCCGCCGCCCCCGCCCGCCGCTGCCCCCGCCGCCCCTCCCCCTCCCCTGCCCCGCCCCTGCCCCCGACGCCCCCTCCCCGCCCCGCTGCTGCCGCACGGCACCTCAGGTGAACGCCCAGCGAGACAAGTCACTGACTTTTCCATCTCAGACAAAATGGGTGAAAAATTCAGTTGGGCGAACGCACGGTAGAGACAAAACTGTCTGATATTTTCTGTTTTTAGGGAAAGGGGAAAACTTTGAGGGATTTTCATCGTTTGAGGAAAACTACTCAGATTTGGAAGATGCGTCTCCCCCGAAAATGAGGGGAATTCATAGAATTTTTGAGGAGACTTTCTCAAAATCTGATGATTTTCTGATAATTTTTAAAAAAGAAAACTTGTTTTTTTTCTCTTCCGTTTTGCTGAGCTCTGTGGGGGCCCCTTGCGAGGGGCCCCTTTCGAGGCCTCTTCCAGAGGCCCCCGCGCGAGCCCTTGCAGACCCCCTCCCTTGCCTCCGCGGCCCCCCGCGGGGCACTCCGCGGACCCCCCTGCCGAGCCGGCCGCCGCCATGTTTAAACACCCCGCCCCGCCCCGCCCCGCCCCGCCAGCGGGACCAGCGGCCACACGCCGCGCGGACGCCCTACACTGTGAGAAATCAGGAGCGCGGTGGAAACCCGAGGCGCCAGGCCCGTGCGAGCGAGAGAGGAACACTGGGAACGGTCTTTTGCTCTAGAAAAGGAGGGAGAGGTGGGGGAGGGGGACTTGCTCTCGCTTTGCTCTCTCCCACTCCGCCCCTCCGTCTCTCTCCGGCGCACAATCTCGGAGGAGGAGGAGGAGGAGGAGGAGGAGGAGGAGGAGGAGGGCGTCTCGTCTCACATGACGGCGCCCGCCACGTGTGGCGCACGCGCCGGGGCCTGAGCCGGGGCCTGAGCTGGGCCGCCGGCCCGGGCCCGTCACCCGTCACCGTCCGACCGTCAGTGTAGTGTAGTGCGCTATGGATTTGCGACACCTCGGACATGCTACCGCGCGGAGACCGAGGGGGGAACAACACTGACTTTAAGTGTGCAAATGTCGTGAACTTTCCTGAATTTTCTTGAATGTTTTGAATTTTTTATATAATTTTTTTATTTTTTGAATTTTTATTGTAAGTAAAATGAATTTGAATAAATTTAAAGTACAGTAAAAATCGGGGGCCGTGGGGAAATACTGAGATGAAAAATAGACTGGGTGTGGCGCGTGGCGCGCGTGCCTGGTGGCGGGGCGGGGCGGGGCGGGGGCTCCGGCGGGGGGCTCTTGGAGGGGGCCCGGCCCCCGGCCGGCGAGAGGCGGGGCCTGCCTGGCCTGCCGCGGCGTCCACCGGAAGTGAGCAGGCGCGGGCGAGGCGAGGGGCAGCCGGAGCGGCGCCGGAAACAGGCTGCTGGCAGGGACGCTAGCCGCGGCTCCGCCAATCACTGCGCGGCGCGGCGCGGCGTCGGGACGCCCGGAGGAGGGGAGCGTCGTGGAGCCCGGTGGGGCGGGGCGGGGCGGGGCGGGGCGGGGCGGGGCGGGGCGGCTGTCCGGCACGCGACACTACAACAATGGTAAGGCAGCAGCCCCCCCGTGTACTAGCAGTGGCAAGTAATCTCCGTCCTGGAAATTGCCCCCGAGGACAGGAAAAAAAAAAATCTGTGACCTCTGCTGCTGCTGCTGAGATTTCATTTATAACTATTTTCATCGTGATTACTTTGACGCATTTCCGGCGACAGCGCCCCCAGGGGAAGGGGGGGGGGGGGGAGGAACCCAGTAGCAGCAATGGCTCCACTTCCTCTGAAGGGGATAGACCGTCGGCAGGTATCAATCGTATAGCCGAGACATGAGTGTGTAGGAGTGTATTTGTGTGTGTGTGTGTGTGTGTGTGTTTTGTGTAACAGAGCACACTGCGGATGTGGGCGATCCCGCCGCTTAGATTAGAAAGGCAGTGATTTGAGCGCGTTTCATCAGTGCTCCGCCCCGCCCCACCCCGCCCCGCCCCGCCCCGCCCCGCCCTAGTGCTGCCGGGGCCGTATCCTGGCCGGCTGTGATGAGTCACTGTGAGGCCACCCCCAGCGGCACCACACACCACACCCCCGGGCTGGCCGCATTTTAGCCATGCAATCCTAGCCGTAACTAAGAGTATGACAATCTGCGATGCTTGAAGAGCCGTTATTGCCATTGCCTTTGCAGCGCGTACACCGAGAGAAAATTCAAATCAGTACTTGGAATCAAAGCTAAATATCCTCTTTCAATCTGCGGGAACGTTTTTCTCGATACCTTTCGACAGATTAAGCAGGGATAACATTTTGCAATGTTTTCGAGATTCTCTTGCGTCAGCAAAACCTGAAAGAATTGCCACTGATAAAGAGTTGTGTGGCGCGGCGCGATGACGCTGCTAGAGGGTGTTGAGGGTGTTGACCTCGAGCCGAGCCCTTTGCACCTGCCTGCCGGCCGGGAGGGCTAGGGCTCTGAGGTGTGGGGCGGGGCGGGGTAGCCAGGGTCTTTCTTCCCTCCGGGTAACCTCCGAGCCCCCTCCGGGGTAACCTCTGGGTAACCTCTAGCTCCCGCTCGATACCAGTGGCCGGAGGGCTGCCGGGGGCCGCCCGGCCCGGAAGCTCATCCCGGAGCAAGGTGAAGGGTTGACTGACAACTTCATCCCGTAGGATCAGACCGGGCACCGCCCCCGCCCCGCCCCGCACGCCGTACGGTAGCTTGTTCCGTGGACTCCAAACGCTCACTCGCGCGCCTCAGGCTCCGACTAATAATCCTCTCAATATTACATGCCGGCGATACTGGATAATAAATTTTCACGTAGGTTTTTCGAACAGTGGAGTTTGTTTTTAAAAAAACATGACATTGTCACTGGTGGGCCATTTTAGTGTCGGCTCGGCAGTGTCTTTAAAAAGTGGCATGGAATATTAGTCCCTCGTGAAGCGGCCACCACTTTTGGAGTTGGCGGCCAGGGCCGGCCCGGGGGCGGCCAGGAGTCAGCTTCCGTTGCCAACTGACCTTCAGGTGAGGCTAGCCTTACAATGGAACAAAGCCCGGTGTCTGATGACGTCTGAGTCGGCTAGTCACCAACACACACCAACACACACACACATATATACACACACACGTACGTACAGTCGAGTATAAACAGGCGGGCTAAAAAGAATAAGGCAGAGGTGAGCGTGGCTTAAATGACGTCTCACAATTTCACAATGTGACCCTCGGAGACCAGCCTGAAGGGGTGCAGTGATCCAGTAGCCGATTCGATGTTTTGTTTTAGGAAAACCATGCGTTGGTGCACTTATTCGCTTATAACCGCGCTTGACTATTCGACAAAATTGTTCCAGTCAAAAATCCCCTGAAATCGCGTGCAATTCCGTTGAAAACCTTTTTATTTTTCTTCGACACTACTGCAAATAATGAGAGTGTGATGCTGGTTTCTTCCTTCGTCATGATCTCTCAATCTTCCAGACCCATATCCGAGAATCAATATTTGTCTGCTAATCTGCCATCGGCCACACACGAACCATCGCTTCCGGTGATAGGCGTGCTAGCTCAACTAAAACAAGTAAAAAAGGACGAAAAAAAAAAAACGACAGACAATCCGTTTACCTCAGCCGTAGCCTTCTTGATCGGACACGCCGTGCAGCATCATCAGGCAGCCCACCTTGCAGCATGCTTGCAGTGCAAAACCGCCAGGAAACACTTGCCCCGGGCTTGTTTTTTTTCTTTTTTAAACTTAATTCCTGCCGCAAACGATTTTGGTCGATTTTCCTTAATTCAACACCGAAAACTTTCAACGTACTGCTTTTATCTTTTATTTTACTACTTCGCTCAAAAGTACTGATCCAAATTAGATCCCGGCGCGTATACACTGCAAACTGAAATTTCTAACGAGCTACGGTAATGATAAGGCAGGTATCTCTGGGCGGCGCACGTTTCTCGACGCCAGGCGGGAGCCTTGTGGTTGCTCGCCGTGGCGTGGCGCGGCGTGGCGCGCAACTCGTTTTGTTTGTAGGTGGTCTCCCCTGCGCCTCTCACCTTGGTGACACCTCCCCCGCTGCCAGCTGTCCTCTCTCTCTCTCCCTCTCTCCCTCTCTCCCTCTCCCTCCTCTCTCCTCGTTGGAAAGTGACGGGGGGATGAGAGACGGGGAACGACGCGGCGCAGCTCGCTTCGGTGCAGTGATCATACCAAAGTAGCTGGCTAAGTACCCGTAACACTACACCTCTCCGAATGGTTATTCTTCTCTTTGGCGCGTCGGAATCGACCTTTGCGGTCAATCGCACTGGGGAACTCGAATGCACAATTGTAGGCCCATCTCGTGCAGGAATTTGCGCGGGGTATTATTAACAACTTTTTAAACTTTTGTTTAGAGCCTACCAGTTAATTGCCTTAAAAAAAAAAATTAGTGATGCCTAAAGTTTTAAAATTTGTTAAATTTTCATTGAGTGGGTTCAATTTGGCACGCATTAAACTGCGCGTCCTCGATATGCTATAAATTACTTAAATTCCGACGAGCGAAGCTCTAGTGAAATAGGATTAACTTGTACACACACGGCCCTTCTTATCTTTTGGTTTCGGCTATAAAATGTGACGATAGTCCAGTCCAGGTCGGAACAATACCCTGGCCAGCAGGCAGGCAGGCCGGGACACTACATACCCGCGCACCGCCGCCCGGGCGCGCCCGCCCCACCAGCAGCAGCAGTTGGTGAAACGTTTGCATAATGCATGAAGCTTTGGTCCGGCGTTCGCTTCGTTTCCGACATCAATAAGCTCGTGTCGGCATGACGCAATGAAACACAGAGAAGGGCTGGGCTATCGCGTATACCCTACCCTCGTTCCCCTTCCTCTAGCAACCTGCACCTCTTAGTGTAATCCACTAACCTAAATATTGAAAAAAAACAACATATAATCAGAATTAAAATGATGCAGAGCGGATGACAACGATGCCTCCTCGTTCGTGGATGGGATAATCTGCGGTCGAGTCGGTCCAAGAGACTGTGGGACATTCTCTCTGACAAGTTGCGGTTTGTAGGGAAGCGACGAGCAGCAAGCGCCTTCACGAGTCGCGTGGCAGCGCCGATAAGTGTCCGTGATTGAGAGGGAAAGTGTATATGTTTGCGTGCCAGATTCATTTACACCGACTAGTGTTACACTCAAGCTACTTACAAGTACCTGATTAAATACTGTTAAAAGCAGTAAAACTTGAAACATTGGTAGAGAATTGGTAGTAGTAGAATTTAACCGATATAGGAGCAATGCTGAGAATTTCCAACATTTTCTTTTGCTTTATTCGTTGTAATAATTTAGATCTAAGTTAAGTAGTCCTCATTTCGCGCCAAGTTTCGTGATAGCGGCGACAAGCGGGGTGCGCGGCGACGATTACGATGGAGGTCATATTTGATTGAAAGCAGCCTGGAAAGGAAAGCGCAGCCGAGCTAGGCGTCATGCTTGGGGCTGCAGCGCGGGGCTCATCTGGTGTGATCCGACCACATTATTGGAATGGCCGTGGAGTGCGCCGCGCCCGGCCATGAGGACCATGAGGTGGATGGAGTCATCATGGGAGTCATGGCGCTGCGGCCCGCAGGCCTTGGTGACTCGCGTGGTCATGCACTGCCGACCCGACCGACCCTTGGCTAATACTGCCATTCTCTTCGGATACCGGGGCAGTTTTGTCTTTGTCGCCGAGGAGGGAATTCCCTGTTTGGAATGAACCGGATCTGGTACTGATCAGCCTCGAGGCTTCAAAGGCACCAGCTGCCGGCTTATTCCAGGTCGAATTCCACTCACTGGGCTGGGGGTGTGGTTTGGTGTCTGGTGAAGTTGCCGTTTGTACCAGGAATTAGCACGACGGGGATTCGCAAAGCCGCTTCTTAGGCAATTCTCTTAGAAAATTTCTTAGCTCATGCATTCCAGTGCTCACGCTAGTTGAGTCTGCATTCGCCCCGTACTGCGAGAAACGCACGAATTAGCGTGATGCTCACTCTTACTTAAGCGTGCATCCGATGCTTACTGTTACTTAAGTGTGCATCCCATGCTTACTGTTACTTAAGCGTGCAATATTGCTAGAGTTTTCAGACCTCCTGGATCCTGGGCCGCGGGCAGCGCCCCGCCGCTCCCAGTGCAAGTGAAATGTCAACGTCTGCGCTGCGGTCCTGCGCGGGGCGGGGCGGGGCGGGGCGGGGCGGGGCGGGGCGGGGCGTGGCGGGGCTGGGGTCAAGCTGCTCGTTGCACAACGCTCGCTCACCAGCCCGTTGACCCATATCACGAACAGACGGTGCTCATTTTCAGCCCGGCCGAGGCGGCTCAATTTACATTAATAGCAGCTGCAGATGCGCGCGCAGCCCCAGCAGCCCCATCTGCGGTCTGGCAGCTGCGGCGCCATGTTGCTGTCATTATAGGCGGCGCGGCGGGGCGCCTCAGCTTTGTGGGACTTCTTTGGCGCCAATGGGAGCGCGCGCGGGCTCGTGCTCGCGCCTCCACCACGGCCAGGAAAGCGCACTGTAAAAAAAAAAATTGTTCTTGGGGCAACGTTGTGAATATACGGCATATTTTGTTTCACTTGGAAGGATTTTTTTTTTTTGCATAATAAATGTTCATTCAATTCATTACGTTTTACCTTAAAATATTTCAGATTTTTTTTTTTTTTTTTTTGGGTGGGGCCAGGTCCTTTGGAAGTGCGGGGTTGTCCATCTAGTACGTCACGTCGGTCACGTTCGTGGAATACATCGTTGATAACTCTGTGCGTAACGCGGCGGTGACGCTGCAGGGCTCACGGTGCGTGACGTAGCGGGCCGGGCCGGGCCCGGTGGTCCAGGCCCCGGAGCTAGCCCGCCGGAGCTAGCCCGCCGGAGCCTCCGGGCGGGTCGAGGGGTTCAGCGGGGGTCATCGCGTCTTGTTTTTGTTCGTCCGACTTGGCGTGACTCGGAGAAGTGCGCGCCATAAAGCAAAAGTCACAAGCTGCAAACTCTGCGGAAACCCAAGTGTGTGAATGTTCTTTATTTTTAATTCGAAACATACACTTGTTTAATCCAAAACAAGCCGCGTTTACGAGGTGAATTTCTTTTTGGCCTTGATCAAAGAAAAACGTCTTATTCTTCTACACTTCAACAAAGTAAAAGTGTGAATACTCCTAGGAATTTCACGTACTAGAAAGGATAATTTCACGAATAAAAATTCACACACGCACACCTGCAAGTGTGCGACTTTCACACACTTGGGCTGGCGGTACGTGTTTGAGCAGCAGGACGCAGCAGGCGGCTCTGAATGAATGGGCGCGGAGCCGCGCTGTGCGGCCCTGCAGGAGACCTGCAGGAGACCTGCAGCCTGCAGGAGGGCCTGACTGGAACTCCCCTGTGGTCCTGCAGTTGTAAGCGCCTGCGGCCGGCGCGGCGGCCAGCGCGCCCGGCCAGCGCGCGGTCAATGGCGAATATATCATCGGGGGCCCTCTTTCCCATAGATCGGTGGCATACCCCCCCTCCCCCCATGCTCCCCCCGTCCCCCCTCCTGCCCCCAACCCCTCGCGCATTGACTTGGGTGCAAACCTGTGCCACCCTGACCGTGAAAACGCTCGTCCAGCGGCATCTCATAAGTCCCCCCTCTCTCTCTCTCTCTCTCTCTCTCTCTCTCTCTCTCTCTCTCTCTCTCTCTCTCTCTCTCTCTCTCTCTCTCTCAGAAGCACTATACTCTCCCTGAATAATATGTATCTCGAGAGCGCGCGGAGCGAACATAAGACCAAGAAAACAAAGAGGCAAATGAACTGTAACAAAAGCGCCGTGTTCCGCGCTTACCGTTCTTACGAAAGCAAGAGTTCCACACAGTTCCAACATACACGCGTTGTTTTTTTTTTTGTTCGCCGCCGAAACCCACACTGTAATAATAAGAAGTGTATCAACTGACACACACATACATGTGTTGAACACAGTGCTCAGCACTTTTAAAAAACCTTTATGGGGGGACGTCTCGGCGGAACAACAAGACGAGAAGAACAGAAATGTGTTCCAAAAGTAACGAGGCGCGCTGATCCGCGCACAGCGCACACTTAACCTGTGCACGGTAAAAAAAGTTTCTTTCATTTCAAGACTCGGTCTAAGATCCAAGAACGGGTCTTGAAATAAAAGAAACTTTTTTTACCGTGTGCTGGTCTTATTCCTACAACATTACGCCCCCCGACGGCCGCCCTGTAATTTTGCACTCGGCCGAGACGCACGAGTTGTCGCAATGTCGGCGAGCGGGACTCTACTCATGCCGACCAGAGCTGTCTCGCGTCTGGCCCAAACTTGGCTACAGAATCGTTCGTCCATCTCGCTCCATCACCACTATAATATTTTTAAATATTTTTATGCAAAAAAAATTGCTTGGAAAAATAGCAAGAAAATAGTACCTGTCATTAAGAAACTGGCGTTATAACAGTAGTTTAGGAAGTAATGCGAAAGGAAGGATCAACGCTTTTTCGTCTTTTTAAACTGAAGGATGGGCGAGCTTACCTGCTCGGCTCGGCCGGCTCTCGTTGAGGCATGTGGTTAGGTCCCTTCGAAGAATGCGAGTGCTGTGCTGCTCTCAGTGTCAAGGCAAAACCGAAGAAAAATACGTCATAAAGGAGCAAATAACAACAGGCTTCGGCGGGGGAAAAGGAAGGTGCAGACCACAAGGAGGGTCGGCTGGGGCCGGGCCGGGCCGGGCCGGCACAATGTTACCCCGGTTGCGCAGGTCAGGAGAGAGGGAGAGGCAGGCGCCCCTGATCGGAAAGTCATACAGACAGCGCCAAAATCAATGCGGGTCAATATTGTATCCCCGGTATTAAACGCCGAGGGGTCTTGTACCCGCCACGGTATACAGGGGGGTATTAATTTTCTGACCGATTAATACCCCCCCCCCCTGTATTTAACGCCTAGGGGTCTTGTACCCTCCTCGGTATACAGGGGGGTATTAATTGTCTGACCGATTAATACCCCCCTGATTTTAAACGCGTAGGGGTCTTGTACCCTCCGCGGTATACAGGGGGGTATTAATTGTCTGACCGATTAATACCCCCTGATTTTAAACGCGTAGGGGTCTTGTACCACCTCGGTATACAGGGGGGTATTAATTGTTTGACCGATTAATACCCCCCCGGTAGTAAACGCCTAGGGGTCTTGTACCCACCTCGGTATACAGGGGGGTATTAATTGTCTGACCGATTAATACCCCATTTATAGTGATCTAAGATTTCGACCCTTTTTTATTTTCGTTGAATGCCCCGCTCGAAACATTACGTGCCGCGAGTTGTTGTGGGCGAAAAAAAAGTACGAATGCAGTCCAATCCGGATCGCGCGTAGCCGTGCCGGGGGGTGGTGGTAGGCAAGCCCGTCGAGCGTGGGTGCGCAGCGGGCTTGCCTACCTCTCAGGCGGTCAGGCAATAAGTATATGAATGGCCGGCCCGCTGGCCCGCCGGGCTGCGTTCAGACTCGCGCTGGAGTTCGGACGCGGCCGGCGACCGCAGCGGCACTGGCTGGGGGCGCTGCAGCGCTGCAGTCGCACGATCGTGTCATCAACTTGTTGCAACGGCAGCTCGACGCCCCCTCCCCTCCTCTCTGCGCAGGTTGTTCGCCCCGGCCCGGCTCGGCACGAAAGTACTTATGTTCAGAATAGCGACATAACGCTTCTTGAACTTGAGCATCAACACGTGACCATACGTGCGTGATACTGCTCTTGGTTTGTCATTTTTTTTGTGTGTGTGTGTGTTCTGATTTAAATCACCGAGCACTGTAATGAAAGGAGAGAAAGATCTCCGGGTTTCAAATTTGCCTTTATTTTCTAATTTAAATTTGGAACAGGCCAATTACTAATGGAGATTCATACCCCTACGACTTTGCAACATTCATTCATTTGAGTTTCCAGTGTGTGATTAACCTCAGCGTGAAAGTCAGTCGCGTGAAAGTATGCACTCCGGTATTGTAAAGTTTCCGTTAGTGAAAGAGATCTTGTTAATAGCGCATCTAAAGGCGTACTGTTTATAACCCACGAGGTTGTAATGAGCACTACTCGGGCCTGGCTCCAGGGCGTGCCTCGGCTAGGTGTCCCGCTTTTCTAAGACAAGCGGTGGTCTTAACTCTTGCTCTGTACTGTCCCGTGCTCCTTTTTTAAATTCGTTTTTATTTTTTGGGACCCTCCGAAATAATAACCTAGATGACTAAAGAATGGGATTTTTGGACGAAAAAAATAATCACTGGCGTATGTGTGTTTCATATGATTCTGCGTCTCCGGTTTGTAATTTTTTTCTTTAAATATTTTTTTTTTTCTAATTTTGATAACGAAAATATTTTGACTATAGTTTCCGTACAGTTTCGTTGCGCATATTCTCGTACTACGAAGGTCCCATTTGACAGTCGGCAGCGTGCGAGGGCCTGGCCGGGCTTCTACGCCTTATATTCCGGCCCCGGGGCGAGCGCGGTGAGGCGGACACCCCGCGGCTCGGCCGGCTGGCCGGCGACTGAGCCGGCGAGGTGAGGCGAGGCGCGGTGCTGGGCAGAGAGAGAGGGGCCCGCCCCGCCCCGCCCAGCCCCACCCCGCCCCGCCCCCCTGGCCTAGCCCCTGCCCGCACTGGCCGGGCGGCCGGCGGGCGGGTCCCCTGGAGGCGGGGCCTGGGCCTTGGGGCCGGGCCTGGCGAGCTCACTCCCACCACCACCGGCCTGAACTTGAACCTCACTGCTACTCTGGGGGAAAACGGTCGTGGTCTCTGCACCACTCGGAAATTCGTGCCATTGTCTGTCTGGAGAACTTGACTGTAAATTGGCCATACTCTGTGCCATTATGTACGATGGAGATTCTTCCAAACCTCCTGCAAGTAGTGAAGTTGCACGGTTAAAACAAGGTCTTATTTTTTGGGGGTGACTCTGATCAACTGCTGGTTCCGTTTTTGTGCGACCATTTGACTTGTGAATTCCAGTCCAGGAGTTCAGTCAAAATACCCTATAGAGGACAGTCCGAAAACTTAGAGAAACTTCCTGAAAATTATAGAAAACTTTTTCGCATTATAAAAATCGCTCTCTTCTCAAAAGAAATTGGACGTGTTCTAAAATATCATCAGGCTGTTTTCTCAAAAATGTTCATGAACGCTCTAACATTTTCAGCATTTAGTGATCAGAATCACCTCAGCAGAAAACAAACGTTTGTTTTTACCGAGTGACGCTTGGGACGTCAGGGTGCGAGTTTGCTATAGACACGGGGGAGACCGTCTGACCCGTGCGCCGTACTGATCACCGAACTAAAACACAACAACAGCGAAGCGTGCATGCTGCCCCCCCCCCCTCCCTGCCCCTCACGGGGGGACCTTTACGCCAGCGCGCAGCCCACGGCTCCATGACAGCCACCGGAGCCGAGCGGGGCGGGGCGGGGCGGGGCGGGGCGGGCCAGGGGCTGCTGCTCGCAGGCGATACTTCCGATGGCTCTCAGCTGACCAGGGGGCGCGGCGGGGCGCGGCGGGGCGTGGCGGCCCGTGGCGGCACGCCGTCCGTCCCACAAGCCATTGCGTAGCTGCCCAAGCTTGTCTTCTTGTGTCCGCCGGCCCAGGCCGGTCAGGTTGCATCAGCTGATCGGGGGCCGGTGGTCCAATGGGTCTGAAAGGAAATCGCTCTGACCGCACGTCTCTTCGCTTACACTGTGGGAACCCAAGTGTGTGTCCATGTCGCGCACACTTGTTGCTGTGTGAATTTCCACTCGCACACTTTGTCTCTTCAAATGTCTAAAAATTCGTAGGGGAAAAAAATCACACTTTTTCTTGTTTAAGTGTACGAATGGAAATTAACGCCTCTAAAATTGTGTGACATTCGCACACTATTCTTTTGCAAAAAAATAAAAAAAAAATATAAAAATGGAATGGAGAAAAAACCACTTGCTCATGAACTTGATCCAAGGCGAATATCATCCTGATCCACTCTCCTTGTTGACCTTAACGCACCATCCCCAATCAGATCGCGTAGCCGGCCTTGTCCCCGCAGGGTCTCCCTCCCCCCCTCCCTCCTCCCTCCCTCCCTCCCTCCCTCTCACCCTCCCCCGACTGGATCACCTAGTTGAAAGCGTACTTAATCGCGGCGGGTCTGGAGGTCCTTCCCTCAGCCGCCGCTGCACTTAACTTTGTCGCGCTGCTCATTTTTCAAGAGCCTCTTTACTTTGAGTATTGGCGAGTATTTCTTTTACTTTCCTTCCCCGCCCGAGATGTCGCGAGGTTTTCGCGAGTTATAGCGAGTATTCGCGAGTATTTTCCCTCGTCTAACACGAGTTTTTAAGTGCTTTCCACGGCGTTGAATGAACGCTCCTCCCTTGGAAACGGCCGTTCCCTTCAATAGCCGCACCCCCATGGCACGCACCGCGACCATGCACTTGTTGTCCGCGCGCCCGCAGGTGGAAGGTAACAGGTGCCTCCCCCCCCGCGCGGTGCTCGCCGCGGATTCGCTTCAGTCTAACCTAAAAAGAGCGGCGCGGGCGTGGCGCGGCGTGGCGGCGGGCCGGCGGGTGGGAGTGCGCGCGGGGGGCGGGGCGGGGTGGGGCGGGGCGGGAGGGGCGGGGGGGCACAGGTACGCCGCCCCGCCGCGCTCCGCTTGCCTCCGCTCCGGTCCGCGTCATTCCGGCGCGTTCCGTCGACTCGCTCGGATAGGAGAGGGAGGCCCTCCTGGCACCGCGCCCGCACCGCCGCACCCGCCCCGCCCCGCCAGCCAGTCGCGGAACGCCCGCCCCGGAGCGCGCCAGTGAATACGGAACGCCCCGCAGCGTGGTGGCGATGTAGTGCAACAACCCGCCCTTCAAATTTGTGTGCATAGTTTGTAAATTTATTTATCTTGTAAAAAAATTTCCTACTGCGTGTGTGTGCGCGGTTGTGTGTGTGTGTGTGCCTGAACGCCCGCGAGTGTGTGTGCAGGGACAAGAAGACCCTCAGGGAAGACACCCGCGGCTGTCACCGCCCGCCCCGCCCCGCCACGCCCCGCCCCGCCACGGGTTTCTGGTCTGAGCGGAGGACCCGTGCGTATAGTGCGTTCAAGTCTCCGCCTCAGCGAGCCTGAGGTTCCACAAGAGGAAATTTTTTGTTTTAAAGTGCAAAGTGCCAAAGTATAGTGATGCAGTGCAGTGCCAGTAGTGTGTGATCAGTGAAGTGCAGTGAAAAGTGCAGCAGTGTCTCTCCCGTTGGATTGTCGGTCGTCCTCGTGACGACGGCCCGTGACCTGGAGGACGTCATCGCGCACCACTCCCCAGGTGAGCACGCCCGTGCAGGTCACCACGCACAGCGTGTTCTTGACTGGCTCAATTTGGTGCTTAAGCCCAGCAGCCCAAATAAGTCTTATAAAAATGAAAATAGGTCTTCTTCCATGCGCGAAGGGGAACAACTTGAGAACAAATGGGGGCTGATTCGAGCCCACATGCTCAAGAACATTAGTGATTCGTTGCTTATTAAGGGTGCGCTATTGACGGTAGAGTCTCGAGTTTAGCTGAGGGAGGTACTGTAGTTCACGTTCAGCTCAGCTACAGTTCCCCGCCCGCAGGGTCCCGCCCCGCCGCACCTCTCCAGAGTGCTGAGGGAGGTACTGTAGTTCACGTTCAGCTCAGCTACAGTTCCCCGCCCGCAGGGCCCCGCCCCGCCGCACCTCTCCAGAGTGCTGAGGGAGGTACTGTAGTTCACGTTCAGCTCAGCTACAGTTCGTCTCCAGAGTGCTGAGGGAGGTACTGTAGTTCACGTTCAGCTCAGCTACAGTTCCCCGCCCGCAGGGCCCCGCCGCACCTCTCCAGAGTGCTGAGGGAGGTACTGTAGTTCACGTTCAGCTCAGCTACAGTTCCCCGCCCGCAGGGCCCCGCCCCGCCGCACCTCTCCAGAGTGCTCATTTCGCGCAGTTTCACTGCGAACCCGCCGGGTTGTAGTCGAGGTGCATATCGTGTGGCGGGCCGGGCGCTCAGAGAGACGTTTGATCGGCGCCGCACAGCCGGAGAGAGGGAGAGAGCGAGAGAGAGAGAGAGAGAGAGAGAGAGAGAGAGAGAGAGAGAGAGAGAGAGGGAGAGACGGACACGACTTTGGGTCGTTGCTGTCCAGCCGGCGGCCACACGTTTCGACCCGATCATGAGATCAGCTGGAGGGTGCGGAGGCGCAGCGCTGGACCGCTTTGCTCGGAGATAAAGTCAACACGCCGAGCCGGGCGGGGCGGGGCGGGGCGGGGCGGGGCGGGGCGGGGCGGGGGCCCCGAGGGCGCCGCGCCGCTCACACCTTGCCCGGCCCCGCCGCGCTAACAGCCTTTTAATCATGATTCTACATTACGGCCGCCCGGCCGGCCGGGCCGGTCAGGGCACCGGGGCTTTCACACCGAAATGTGTGCGGCACGGGCACCAGGGCCTGCATGGCCACGGCCAGCGTGCGCGCCGGAAGCGCGCCAGAGCAGGAGGTTTGCGGCCCGGAAAGCCCGCGCGACGCTAGAAATAAAAATAGGCTTCCCGAAAAATGCACCTAAGTGCCTCAACTTCTATGCTGAAGTTCTCCGCGAAATTTCTATCTCGCAGAAGTTCCTGAACTTTAACCAAAGTCCGGCACAAGTTCACAAAAAAAGAAAAAAATACCCAACGTCTGCGAAAATTCCTCTATATCCGAAGTTCATTCGAAGGTTATAGAAATAATAAACGCTCCAGTCTGTATTTTTCCTTGGCGTAACGCTATTTGGTAACGCTGCGAATAAAAGTACGTAGTAGTACGCTTTTTTCAGCTTGACAATACACCTTATCACCTGTGATGGGAAAATAATATAATTGAGAGAAGAATAAAAAAGGTATTGCAAGGTCAGTAAATAATGCAGGCGGTGCAGCGCCCGTCCCGTCCCGTCCCGTCAGCAGTACAACACTTTTGATAACACTTTTGATATTTGCGTGCGCGGCCGAAGCGCGGGAGCGGTTCACACGGCTAAAGCCTGGCGGGTAGGCGCCGCCCGGCCCGGCCCGCCCGGCCGGCCTGCAGTGAGAGTGAGTCTGCTGGCCTGCCCCGCACGCCAAACGCATCGTCACCAGAGTCACTAAGTGTTCAACCGGTTTATTTATTTTTTTATTTTTTTTAAATTTAAATTTTCTATTTTTTATGTGAGGTGTCGTTATTTTTGTCGCAACGGGGTGATCCGTATTCGAATGTAGACACAACTTAAATCGCCTACAAAAAGCACTGCGGAAAGCCGCAAGGAGCGAGAGAATATCCACTCGCACACTTGAACAAGTATATAAAGCGTGCGAATTTTCCCTAGAACTGTCACACACAAACACACACACGTATGGAAATTCCGACAACGACAATTGTTGTGCGACACTCACACTCATACTAGGGTTTCCAAGTAAAGGCAATGCCGTCAATATTTTTTTTTTTATTTTTTATTTTAGAAAAAAAACTTATGTTGATGTTGTACACGTGTACGAAAAGCTCGCCCTGCCGCTCTGCCTGCACGCGCGCTGGGCTGTCTGAGCTGTGCATGCGATTCTCTGACCGCCCTGCTCCGCCCTGTCCTAATGGGGTTCCACTCTCACGATAGCGGAGGGCGCGCGCCTGCGCAAATTACTGAACAAGCTGGTGTTTTTCCTCCCGCTCTTTTAAAATTTTGAATATTATTTTTTTGGTAGCCCTGTGTTTAGGACGAGTAGGTATTTTGGAAGATACTGTGGCATCAGGCCCTTTGTTTTTTTGTTTTTTTGTACACCCATACTCGGAAATTCCGTGTATACTGCACTTGTAATGAAATATTGCATATCACCTGTGCATACTGTTGGTCCTGCGGGCGTGCAGGACAGTGCAGGGCGACCTGTTGCTGTCCTGTTGCGACCGGCCTGTTGCGCTAGGGTGGCTGCCCTGCTTGCTCGCGTGGAGCTATGCGGGGTGAGTGAGTGAGTGCCGGCGCGGCCCGCCGCTGTCTGTTCGTCAGTCAGTCTGTCTGTCTGTCTGTCTGTCTGTCTGTCCGCACGCGATGCCCGCCCCGCGCCGATACCCAACGCATTTCGCGGACGATGCCGGGTCCCTTGTTCGTTCGTCTGCTAATAGGCGACCCGCGGGGTGGGTATACCGCCTCGCCTGCCTATAACGCTTATCGCAACGAGAACCGGTCGGCCCCAGGGCTGCCAACCTACCTCAGGAGGATAGGCTCCTCCGAGTACCAACCTCCAGGACTCGTTGCTCCAAATTATCATGTCGCTCTGGTTGAACGGGCTGATAAGGAGTTGCATGTGAGCGGTGGCGCGCGCCCCGCCCCGCCCCGCCCCGCCCCGCCCCGCCCCGCCTCGCCCCACCTCGCCCCACCTCGCAGTCTCTCGTGGGTCTCGGAGTGCATGACTAACCTAACTTCTGGCGGGGACGCTAAAATGCCAACCCCGTGTGCTCCTCGGCCGGTCCGTTCCGGCCGTTAGCGAGCCCCGGCCCTCGCACGCGGCATAGGTACTTACCTTGGCATTAGCGAACAGTAAAAGCACCAGCAAAGCACCTGCGATCAGTGCTTAGTGGGGATGTCGCTGACCAAAAACACCCGTGGATGAAGGACAATCTCGTACTTTAAACACCCAAACTGTTAGCTACGAGTTAAATCCTCGCGTAATATTGACATGGCGGTGTCCCGTCGGCGATGTCCTGGCGTTGTCCTGGCGTTGTCCTGGCGATGTCGCGGCGTTGTCCCGGCGTTGTCCGCGGCCCATCGGGCCGTCGGGGACAAATTATCTGGAAACTGCGGCGGCGGCGGCGCGGTGGTCTGCTGGTGTAAAGGAGGAGCAGTCCGCCCTGCTGTTTGACACCGCCCCGCCCCGCCCCGCCCCGCCCCGCCCCGCCCCGCCCCGCCCCGCCCCCCTCTCCTCCGGAGCTCACTTTGTCGCCACTAAACTTTCCCACCGCTCAATGCTCATTACAAAGGTCCCGAGCCCACCAGCGGCGGCCTGGCCCGGCCCCGCCCCGCCCCGCCCCGCCCCGCCCCGCCCCGCCCCGCCCCGCCCCGCCCGGACACGACCAGGGCGACGCGACAAGGCGCCGCGCCGCTAAATAAAGGAAAGAAGGGAAGTGAACCCTTCAACATTCTCTCTCGCGCAGAGAAGTAAGAAATAGTATTTGTCATAAAGAGGCCGTGTCGTGTGGGTTATCTCGCTCACAGGTGCAGCGTGTCGCGGGGCTGCCTATAGTCCAGGGGCTTCGGATTTATTTTTTTGTTATTGGCAGTATTTTTCGTTATTGGCTGGTGCGCCTGTTGTCGTCGCTTTCCTCGACGCTGCCAGGGACGGGCGTATCCCACTTTAGGCCGCCTGGCGGGGCGGGGCGGGGCGGGGCGGGGCGGGGCGCCCTAGCCGTCGCCCAGCAGGGGGAAAATATGCACTGCTCTCTCTTCTATTTGCGGAGAAGTGGAGGAGACGCGGACGTTTCACAGTGCACCGGGCAGTTTAAAAGTTTCTTCTAAATTCTTAAGTAAAAGTTTCCTTTTTTTTGAAAACATTTTTTTTTTTTTTTTTTTTTTTTGCCATCGGGGAGTGACACTGCGACGCTGAGGAAGCCGCCAAGGCTGTGGAGCAGACCCCACCCTACGGGCCTATCGCCACTGGGCACGGCGGCAGAATACACTGCCAGCAACATCGCGCGTTTTGAGGATAAGAGTGATTTTTGTTGGCATTTAAACAGCAGGATTCCATTTACCAGCGAGCTAGAGCGTATACACAAGCCCTAGGGCGGGGCGGGGCGGGGCGGGGCGGGGTGGGGTGGGGCACCCACTGCTGCCTGCGCCCGGCCACTTCCGGCCAGCACGGTAGGAAAAGGAGTAGAGTTGTCCCACCGTCTGTCTGTCTGTCTGTCTGTCTGTCTGTCTGTCCATCTGCCTGTCTGTCTGTCTGCCCTCCCGGTTGCCGGCCCTGCCCTATCTGCTTTGCGCGACACTCAAGGTCAGTAATTGTGAGTCGACTTGAGCGATAGTCTTCTGCTCGGTCCGGCCGGGCCGCACACTGCAGTGCCTGTAGCGCACAGAGCGAGCCCCTCAGCAGCGTCTGCCAATAACGACGATAATTCGACACTTTTCTGGAAGTAGAATTAACCTTAGTGTGCCACAGCCGCAAGTCGCTCGACGGCTAATGCGCGATGGGATCACCTGCTACGTAAACAAACGGTCTCTTCTTCTTGTTGCTCTTGACTGTGTGAACGGCGGGCGCGCAGCTGCAGCACGCGATTCAGTGTGTTCCTGTGAGGTCGCCACCCCGGCCCCAGCCGATTGGCACGGTCCATCTCTCTCTCTCTCTCTCTCTCTCTCTCTCTCTCTCTCTCTCTCTCTCTCTCTCTCTCTCTCTCTCTCTCTCTCTCTCTCTAACCTCACTCTGGAGGACTTGGCGCAGCGGCCGCGGCGTAGTGCGCGCGACGCCCTCCTAGTTTTTTGTGTCCGTCGGTACCTATCGTCCTCTTTTTTTCGGACAGCGGGGGACTCTACTCTCGCCCGGCCCGCCTCGCCCCCCCGCCCCGCCCCGCCCCGCCCCGCGGGCCGTGTTCCCACACCATCGACAGGACGGCCCAGCCGGGCCAGAACAAATCGACAAGAGGACAGCGCGGCGACTCGACGCAACACGCGGCCGCGGACGCGGACGGACAGACAGACAGACAGGCCGACGGGCAGACCGACGGACGCATTTCCGCGATGCTCTATTTCGATGGGTATCGGTCTACGCGTTGGTGCGCGGGACCGTGAGGAGCGCGCCTGCCCCGCTCCGCCTTACCCCACCCCACCATACCCCACCCCACCCAACCCCACCTTACCCCACGAAAAGCCAGTCCTCCGTGTTCAAAAGATTTGGAGTCTGCTGTTGATCATTGCGCTCTCTGGATAGTGGTAGTAAAGTCTGTTGCGCGGACGTCCTCTGGTGGTTGGTGGAGTCGACGCCAGACGGCGGCCTTCTCTTTCTCCCCTCCTCCCCTCCTCCTCCTCCCCCTCCCCCCTCCCTCTGTCCTATCTCTTTTTCTCACCTTCTTCCCCGATCAGTAGCCGCTACGGTTCATTTTGTTCTCATTGACGTCTGGCCGGCGCGCGGCGCGGAGTCTCCCGGGCGGGGTGGGGGGGGGGAGGAAGGGAGGGAGGGAGGGAGGGAGCGGGGAAGAGAGACGGAGGGTAATACTACTGCAGGACCGTAGAGAGGGCTTTAGAAGAGTAGAGCGGGCACCCCTCTCCTCCCCCACCACATCACTGCAACTTACACTGCGCCATTCACCGTAGCTTACGGTGAAAATTCACCGTAAGCTAAAGGCTAAAGTCCTTGCAAGGTTCACGGTACAGCAGCTTACAGTGAAACTCGCCGTAAGTTCTTTCATGCAGTTTTTTGGTCGTCGCAGCAATAGTATTGCAGTCACAGAAATGATTGAGCGTTTGTCTATCCGATGGTTTCTGCCTCTCATTTCTCATAGTGCTTCTGGCGCGCTGGCGCGTGTGTCCGCGGCCCATCTGGCACGGACCAACCACTGGGCTGCGGCCCGCAACCGCAGGCTGCTTGAACCTTCTTTCCTTCATTAAACATATGATGACGATCGGCGGGCCAAACCTCCTAGAGAGAGAGAGAGAGAGAGAGAGAGAGAGAGAGAGAGGAGGGGGGGAGACGTGGGTGGGTCGCCCCGTAATGATAGGTGCGGTCGCCCGGTAGCCAGTGCCCCTGTCGGCCGGCTATCGAGCTACCGGGCTTGGCGTGCCGCTGAAAGCATCGAGTACCTGCATGCTCGCTCTCGCTCTCTCTCTCTCTCTCTCTCTCTCTCTCTCTCTCTCTCTCTCTCTCTCTCTCTCTCTCTCTCTGCGCACACACACGCGGCGCACACTGTCGCCCTGGCGCAACGTCGTGTATGAGAAATTCTTGGCGAGCGCGCCCCGCCGCCGCGCTCGTTGGAGGTGAAAGAAAGCATTCATTTACTTTATGATTGTCTTTTGTTTGGCCGAGCTCTGGAATGTACTGTTACCATCTCTGATAGGATAGATTGGGATTGCCGCTTTGTCCTACATTATGTAGAGAATTGATAGTAAATCTTATCATACGTTACAGTCCCCGAAGGATTTAAGACGGTGTACACCGCGGTTGAAGCCGTCCTACTCTTCTGCCGACGGCTGTGTGTGTTTTGTTGGCGGCCCTGTACGGCTGTGGGCCAGTAGCTGACCGCACGGCTCGTGCCCGGCCCAACTTTCTACCTCATCCAGATCCCCAGTGCGGGCAGTGCAGGTTGGCCGGCCTGTAATTCGTTGAACCCACTCAGCCCTCTAAGGCCATCGGGCCACACCGTTGCGGCCCGTGCTGCCAACATGCCGCTCTCATAGTCGTTACCGTGCGGCTCCAGTAATGCCAACCTGCGCCACCCGCTCACCCGCGGCGCCGTCGTGTCGTGTCCCGCGGGACTCGACTGTCGCCCCCCTTTCCCCGCCGTAGTGTGCAAGCACGTCCCATCACCAGGTGGATGGCAAAGCTTTCGCAGGTGAAAATATTCAAATTGAAATCAACGCTCGGGTTTCGAATACCTTTACTTTCAACCAAAATAGCGAGTAATAGTTTGAACGTTCTCATATATTTTTCGAATGATTAAGTACATGCGCCATTCGGCAATAAGAAAAGCGACAAGCAAAAGAAAAGGGAAAAGGCGCAGACAAAAGACAAGATACAATGCTGTGCACATGAAAGGTGTCAAGGAGGCCGTATAACGCATGCGCCGCTGCGCCGCGCCCGTGCGGCCCGTGCCCATATCGCGCGCGCTGTTCGCACGTGGCCATTGTCGTTTGAGGGGTGGCTGCACCCCGCCCCGCCCCGCCCCACGGCCTTGAGGTTACCTAATTGAAGGTAACAATGCTGGGAACCTGTGGCGAACAGACCGTGGCAGGGCGGGGCGGGGCGGGGCGGCTCGCACACAAGGTGAGGAACGCCAGCGTGCGCGCTATGACTCTCTGAGACTCTTTGTTTTTTGGCGCCAAAAATTGTCGCCGTGCGGTAAACTACGACATCCTTTATGGGCCAGGCAGGACCTCGATTGCACGTTGGCCAGTGCCAGCTGAAGGGAAATGTCTCTGGGTCATTAGAGGCGCCGAGCCATCGGTCTGCAGGTATAACAAGACTTTACCTTGTAAACTCGCCGGCTCGGCCCGACCTCATCTATCTCCATCTCCTCCCTTCTTTCTCTCTCCCCCCCCCCCTACCCTTTCTCTCTATCTCTCTTGTACCCTTCCCTCTGTGCAAGTTACTTGTCTCCCTGGACGGGGCGTAAATTCTTACGGACCACACCCAATGTGAAATTCGTTTTAAAATTTTACTGCAAATTCTGCAAACTTATTTCCTACGTCGGAACATCGTGCAACAGGTGGAGCGCAGAGCGCAGTAGAGGCTGCAGAGGAGAGAGAGAGAGAGAGAGAGAGAGAGAGAGAGAGAGAGAGAGAGAGAGAGGAGAAAAGGGAGAGGCTGTGAGTGAGAGGCACTCGCAGTACAATTGGTACTCGCTGGTCCCCATTAACCATATTATCAACATACGGCAGATTGCAGACGGGGCTGGGCTGGGCTCCTGTGCAGTGCTTGCCCTCTCCCCACAGGCTGCTCCGCCCCCTCCCCCACTCTCTACCTCTCCTCCCCCCCTCCTCCCTCCCATCCCCCCTCCCCTATCCCTACAGTCTCCACATCCCGTCTCGCAACTGACGCGCAAAAGGCTTACCCTAGCAACACATGGAAAAAAATGGAGACCAAAATTTGATATTTAAAGAGCTTGAAACGGTCGTACAGTACGCAGAGTTGTGTTGTTCAAATTTTCACATAAGGAGTAACGAATAACTTGCAGCTGGTAGTGCAATCGTGCGAAACAAAACCTCTGCAATCCACGCAGAAGGCTGTGCTTATGAAGAGCGTATAACTGAAAGAATTTGGGGTTCTCGGTGCGGGCGTCAGGACCATCGATTTTTTTCAAACATACGTAAACTTGCGAGCGAACTGAGCAGCAGAAATTATTCTAACTACGAGGCAATTTTTTTAACTGTGTCTCGCAGCGCACAGCCGTGTAGTGTTGTGCAGCCATTCCACGCATTGCGAGTCAATGCTCGGTGGGCGCGAGCTACTGAGGGGGGGGAGGGGGGGAGGCAGTCAGTTGCGGATTCCCCGAGCTTGCTTTGGGCGACCCTTTATCGCTACGGATATGCCCGTGGGACGGAACGGGTTAGGGGACATGCCGTCTCTGGTCCGTCTGTCTGTCTGTCTGTGTGGTTGTGCGTGCGTGTGCGCGCACACAGGCAATTGTGGCAACTAATATACCTCTTTATAATATTATAATATAATTTTACCTCTTGTACTTTATTCTGGTCACCTTTTTGACATCTTTTTTTTTTTTGCTGTGCAGGGCCCGCGGGCGGCGCTGTGTGGGCATGGCTTCCTGACACGCGGCCGGCGGTGGGACACTCTGAGAGCGGGCCGGGCCTGGACGGCGGCAAAGACATGATCAGCATGGACCTGCCCCCGGGCCACCCGGGCCACCCGGGGCACCCGGGCCACCCGGGCCACCAGCTGCACCACGGCATGGGGCTGGACTCGCTGCACCAGCCGCAGCACCTGCAGCACCACCAGCAGCACCAGCAGGCCGGTCAGTATTAAATGCACTCTAATCTACCGTCGATAGAAAGAAGTACCTAACCTGAGCAAGCGGTTACTTATGGTCGGGGTAAGAGCACAAAACTGTGTCACGTCCGACTGTGGCTGGGCAAGGTGGTCCAGCCCGCCCCGCCCCGCCCCGCCCTGTTGGGTCGGCCGGCCTGTTGCCGCAGGGCTCCTGGTAGAACCGCGCCGCGCCACGCCACGCCGCTCGAGCTTTTAAGCCCCGACAGAGCCGGTAAATCGTGCTCCACGAATTTTCTTACCTGCTCCTCCCCCCCCCCTCCTCCCCTATCCTGGGCCGCCCCTGCGGCCGCTCGCGACGCCTGGCGCCGACGCTTTTAAAACGCGTCATCTTACCGAAAGGACGCATCATCGACACTTTACTTTTCACTCTTAATTCCAAGCCGCGCCGGAGAGAGACAGACAGAGAGAGAGAGAGAGAGGGGCGCTGCTGCTGGAGAATTGTGTCAGGCTCGTTACCATGGTTACCACCGCCGTGATTACGGTTGTCATGGTAACGCGTCGCTCTCGGGCTCAGTCTGCCGGAAAAAAAGGCCGTGTGCAGGGTTGCACAGGAACACCAAGTGTGTGCATGTCGCACACTTGTAGGCGTATACTAGAAAAAGGAAAAGTGTGAATTTCACACACTCAAATTTAAATAAAATCTTGCCATAAATTTCGTCATTGTAAAAAAAAAAAGTTGTTTTTTTTCTTTCTTTTTTGAACTTTTGGTTCGGTTGGATACATTTTTTCCACCGGCTCCTGGCTGTCGGGCGTGGGCGGCGTGGGCGCTGCTGTGGCGCAACCTCCATGCAGTCAGTTTGTGTCTGGTCCTGGGCGCCCCGCCCCGCCCCGCCCCGCCCCGCCCCGCCCCGCCCCGCCGCGCCTCGCCCTCCCGCGTGTCTCCCCATTAGTACAATGTTTAGTTTCGCTTTGAAAATTACGGGATGTAAAAAGGGCCTCCCGGGTGGATCAGCAGTACGGTCCCGGGCCCGCCCAGAAGGCGATACATATTACCCAATAAGTACCGGCCGAGGCGTCCCGAGGCTCGTTCCTGCCTGCTGCTGACGTACAGTACAAATTGCGCCCGCCTCGCCTGCCCATTGTTAGCACGTGGTTGTTGTATTATTGACCGGACGGGACGGCACTGGCATTTCTTTGTAAGCACATCCGCGCGTTCCGGATTTTTCACTTAAAAAAAACAAAACACTGAAATTGTGCGTGAAAAGCTACCTGCAATTTTTGGTCTTTAAAGAAAAAAAACTGCGTTAAAACTAAAATGACATATTTGTACGTTCGTTTCGATCTTTTGGTCTTAACTTATCAGCTACAGGAATAATTCCTGTTTCGTGTGTCGGGCGGGCCGTTCGGGTAGCAGTGATTGGAGGACCACCGCGGGACGTCCCGCGTGCCCCCCCCCCCCCCCCCGTCCTGCCTGGTCGCCCATATCGCTCCATCGTCTCGTAAAGCAAAGCCTTTCCTCTCGCCAATAAACACGCGCTCACACTTTCTTCGTGCCGAAATGTCTCTCATCGAGGTTTAAAGGACATTTTAAACAGTTGCGCGAACGTTAAATACCTCAGCATTATTAACTACTGTACGCGTTTCGAGATTTTTTTTACAGATATAACTTCGTTTTATATAGTTCTTACTGACCATGGTTAGTCTGTACTGCATAAAAATATTTTCAAAGACTAATTGTTATTTTTTTTTGTATTTTTTACAGATGAGCACGGGATGAGTCAGGACGGTGAGTACCTTTCTGTTAAAAGTTAAGTTGTGCACAGGAAGATTTTGAAACAGATATTGCACACTGGTCGCAGTTACAGCCGACACAGTTCCATGCAGTACAGTACAGTGCGTGTGTGTGCGTGTGTGTGCGCGCGCGCGCGCTGCCTCACATAAAGTAGCAGTGAGAGTGCGAGTAAATGTGTCAGAGGAGAAATTCCTTATAATACTACGGGCAGTAGCGCCCCGCGAGTAGAACTTTCCTGCCGCGTGCCGGGATAAGTAAGTTACGCTCGTGTTGGGTAGACAGAGCCACACCTGCCCTGCCTTTGAGTAGTGTGAAAAGTTGGAGGTGTCATTTCGAGTGTTTTTAAGACAGTTTTTAGTGTTGGTTAATCGAAAGAAAAATGCAAAAATATGCGTTTGAACGGGAGACAAAAATGTGCGAGTGAGTGCAGAGAGAGGGGTGGGGGGAAGAGACAGAAACAGAGAGAGAGAGAGAGAGAGAGAGAGAGAGAGAGAGAGAGAGAGAGAGAGAGAGAGAGGCCGCGTGCGACTGCAGGCACGCACACGACTGTACCGACACATATGAACGCTTGGCTACAAGGGCTGGTCCAGACCCAACGTGTTGTCTTGACAGAGGGCGCAATGTTACCAGCCGGGCCGGGGAGGGGGAGGAGAGGTGCAGTGTGTTATGGTACAGCAGGTCGTGTGAATCGTCAATATAAGAGCGAGTGTGTGTGTGTGTGTGCGCGCGCGCGTGTGAAGCTGCGGGGCCCCATACCTCAGCGACACAGGCGCGGGGCGGTGTCCCCCCAAACGTCTGTATGGTGGTATGCCTGTCGGACGACTTAAATTTCGGGTACAGAATTCACCGTAATTTTTTACAGTCCGCATCCCGCACCCCTAAAAAATCAAATTGTTGAAATGGGAAACCAATTATAGAAATAGATTCGCCTCAACGAGACGAACAAAACATGTCTGCATGTGTCTGCATGAAAAAGATATTGGCCTTCAACAATTTTAGTAAACCTGACTAAAGTGAAGGATGGCGCGTAAATGAACAGGACTCGCGGCAGTTTTTTCTCGCAGTGTGGGCGAAGGCGATGTTGATCATGTTTGCACATACTCGCATGAGAATGAGGGTGGTGTCTCTGGAAGCACGGGCTCTGCTGGAGGCGCTCTCTGGAGGCGCTCTCTGGAGCTCCAGAGGCGCTCTCTCATGGAGAGGCCCCAAGGCCCTGGACACAGGTCCCGATGCGGATTTGAATTCCATATACCGGTGTGCATGTTGGATACAGCGCCGGAGACGCTTAGGTACAAGCGACGCGGCGGCGTGGGAGAGAGAGAGAGAGAGAGAGAGAGAGAGAGAGAGAGAGAGAGAGAGAGGGGGGGGGAGTCGCCTCGCTGCTGACGCCGCCGCTGCCACCGCCGCAAAAATGCCCCAGTTATGGAATATTTTGTGGTGCGATTAGTAATGCAAATGTTGGACCGGTCGCTGCATCGGCGATATGCTCACGTATGAGAAATACAGTAGTGTGTTATTGTAATGAAGCGGGGCCGGGGCATCGGGCCGGGGCATCGCACGACACGCCCCGGGCAGCCTCCGCCCGCCGGAGGCTCATGGAGGCTCATGAAGGCTCATGAAGGCTCATGGAGGCTCACTGGAAAACCGCTGGAGGCTCGCTGCAGGCTTTGGAGGCTCGCTGGGAGGATTACTGGAGGCTCACTGGGGGCTTCTGGAGGCTTGCTGGAGGCTTGCTGGAGGCTCTGCTGGATAGGCTCGGTGAAAGCTCTCTAGAACAAGCTGTAGGCTGGTAACGGGCTGGAGGCTCACTTGAGGCTCATCGCTGAAGCTTTGGCGGGAAAATTTCAAGTCTTTTCGCTGGGTGCCCCCTTCCTGCCGTAAGCTCCCATACGGAGCCTGTGTGACTCGGCCACACCTTTTGGTCACACAGTCCCCTCCTCGCCGGCCGGCCGGCCGACGGGCCGCGCCGGAGGACCGATGTATGAAAACGCGAGCAGCAAACTGCTCCTGAGCTGTGTGCTCAGAATGGCATGTGTGGAGCGGAACAATGGTCAGCCGGGTCCATTCACAAGTACGGGCGGGGCGGGGCGGGGCGGGGCGGGGCGGGGCGGGGCGGGACAGGGCCGGGCGGCGCCAGCACGGTGGTCCTCAGGGCGCCCGTCCAGCGCCCTGCGCGCGAAGCATTGTCTCTCTCTCTCTCTCTCTCTCTCTCTCTCTCCCTCTCCCTCTGTCTCCCTCCCTCTCTCTCTCTCTCTCTCCTCTCCCTCTCTCTCTCTCTCTCTCTCTCTCTCTCTCTCTCTCTCTGTTTCTCTCCCTCTCTCTCTCCCTCCCTCTCTTAGAGGATGTCCTGCGACCCGCACGCACCGGTGTATGCGGGTTGCCTACCCTCACGGCCCGTCAGAAGGCGGGCTCTTATCGGTAACCGAAAGTTCCACCGTCACGGCCTCGTCGATGACGTAGGGTAACCCTGCCCCGCGCCAACGGCACCCGGAGCAGACCTGCCAAGACGACGCGCCCTCCTCAACAGCTGTTGGGTCTGGAGGGCGGTGAACTCTTTTTTCCCGCCCCCTCCCCCGTCCCCACCCCCACCCCGTGAAGGACGTTGGGCGAGCGTCCACCCCCACAGCTCGTTACTGCCGTGCACCTGTCCCTGCGGCACGCGCGCACTGTCGCACCGCGCGGGGGTTCTCCCCCCTCCTCCTCCTCCTCCTCCTCCTCCTCCTCCTCCTCCTCCTCCTCGAGGTGCGCCGCCGCCCTCCTTACCTCCCCTAAGACTTACGCGCGTGTCTATAGTCAACTCCGCCGAGTACACGGAGAAAAAAGTATAATAACAATAAGTGTCTTGCATGATCCCGTAGGAGCAGGTGGTGGTAATAAGTTGCCTATCGGCCTCCCCCCCCCCCTCTCACCGCCCCCACGGGCAACGACCGGTTTCTCCGCCCGCGTTTCTGGAGATAGGGGGCTCTTGAAATGTAGTTTGATGCACCTTCTCGTCGCCGTTTTAGTCATGAATGTTCATGACGATTCCGTCAAGTGATAGAGATCTGGTCGTACTTGGTCTGCGGGGGCTTGTGTGAACCAGCGAGAAGGGAACTTCTTCCGGACCGAGCAAAACCGAAACTAAAATAATCTAACGTCTACCTTAACACATGTATTCTTTCTTATATGAACGAGGTTGTTTCGCGTTGCGTTTAACTTTTCCATGTCCGCTGCGTTGCGTACGGGAAAGTCAGTTCCCCGTACCGAAATGGTCTAATTGCTTGTACTCTACTTGTCGTGGGCGGGGATAGCGCGCGGTGCCCGGTGCCCCTGTCAGCGAGTGCAGCAGGCGAGGCAGTCGCCCAGCAGGCAACTGTCTTCATTAGAGGGACTCCTGCAGGACGAACGGCCTGCAAAAACTTTTGTTTTGTGTCGGGAGGGAAGGGTCTCGCAGGAGGCAGCAGGACAGTGACGTAGGGGGGAGGGGGAGGAGAGGGGGTTTAAATACCTCCCCGCATGGGCTGGGAGGGGAGGGGAGTGTCCGCCCCCACCGCCCCCACCCCCACCTCCACCGTCTTGCGGACGCCGCGGCGCGCCGTTCCCGCCTTGAGCTGCGGCCCAACGAACTTCAACCGTCTCCCCGGCTGTCGTCTTGGGCGCGCCCCGCCCGGCCCCGCCTCGCCCCGCCCAGCCCCGCGCCGCCCCGCCCCGCCCCCGCAGCGCGCCGTCGTGTAATGTTTTACCATCCTGTGTTATTAATATCGTATAAAATAAAAGGGAGTCCCCTCTCTCTCTTGTGCGAGTAACAGCTGAACGGAGCACCGAGCTGGCTCGACACATTCTTTGACGGCCGTTTGGACATGTCGAGAGAGAAGGGATGTTACAGTTTACAGTGAATTGTCCGTTTTACTAAAATTTACTTTGAGGCCAGAACGGTGGGGACTCAATTCATGAAATTTTAGCTTGGAGAAACAGATAATAATTATTTCTTTGAATGAATAATTTACAATTTACGTTATAATAAGTTGAACAAAGATTACCTTAGAAACTAAGAAGACTTGAGTGCTTTTTATTAGTATTACTGCTGCTATTACTTGCGGGGGTCCCGTCCCGTTTCTCCGGCTCGGTGTGCCTCACGCAGCGCCCCCCCCCCCCCCCCCTCCGACCGGCCGGTGGGAAGTCAATATATATACCAACACCTTTTTGGAGGCGTCGATAATCGGGAGACGGGAGGCAAGGCAAGGCAAGGCGCGGGACGATCCCGAGGGAAAGGGAAGGAGGAACAGGAGGAGGGGGAGAGGTAGTGGTAGCCCTGAGAGATTCCAGGCGAAGGCGACAGATTCCTTTATGTGTCTTTCGTTCCGAGAGGACACGGCGTGGCGCTGGTGGCGGCGCTGGTGGCGCGGTGGCGCGGCCGCTTCCACGAACTACACGGCCAGGCCGAGGAGCGGACCAGGCCGGGGACCCGGGTGCGGACGGAGCACGCCACGCCACGCCACGCCGTCAAGTGGGGGCTTCCATTCATTGATCCCATTGATCCCGATGCGGTCAGCCTCCCCGTGTTCATTCATCCACTTCTCTCTCTCTCTCTCTTTCTCTCTCTCTCTCTCTCTCTCTCTCTCTCTCTCTCTCTCTCTCTCTCTCTCTCTCTCTCTCTCTCTCTCTCTCTCTCTCTCTCCTCTCCCTCTCTCTCTCTCTCTCTCCCTCTCTCTCTCGCTCTCTCTTTCTCTCTCCCTCCTCTCCCCTCCCTCTCTCTCTCCCTCCCTCTCTCTCCCTCTCTCCCTCTCTCCCTCTCCCTCTCTCACCTCTACGTCACTCGGGGGCTGCCCTGGTTTTACCTCATCAGTGGTCGGTCCACAGGCTCCTCACCCTACGGTACGGGCTCCGCTCTTATTCCTCTGTTTTACAGCGCGACTTATGGAAAGTTTCCTTCGGAAAGTCTCGTCGAAGAGAAGAAAAAGTTGGTGTTTCTCCGATCTGGTCTGTCTGCCCGCTGCGCTCTTTTTCGCTCTCCGAAGGCGTCGTCGCCGCGCCGGGCCGCGCGGAGTGCCCTGCCTGCGAGACAGACACTCTGTCATTGACTCTGATCGAAATGGCTCTCTCTCTCTCTTCTTTCTTCTCTGTCTCATACTGTGGAACCGTAAAGAGACCGTAGTAAAAGTGGTCGAGGGAGAGAGAGAGACCAGGGCTGCAAAGGACGTTAAGTCCACCACGCGGAGCCCTTCCCTCGCCCACGTCTGCTTTTCATAATATTGTGTCTCAGTGCTTATGCCACCTCCACAGGTCTCTTCTTGTAGTCGCGCGCGTGGACCTGCGCGCCCCGCCCCGCCGCCGCCCGCTTTCGGTCGTATCTTTTTTTTCCCCTTTTTCTTCTTGTTTTTGCGCCCCTTTGGCCGCCTTGCGAGCGTGAGAGTTGAAGGCAAAGCCGGCCGTCGTTGTGACCCGTTGCTTTTAACGTCCCCTTTTTCCTTGTAAAGCCGAGATTATTTTTGTGTTTCAATGTCTCAATTATTGGTTGGGTTGCCTGGAGGAAGTGGCGGGGCGGGGCGGGGCGGGGCGGGGCGGGCACGGGCCGCCCCGGGCGGGGCGGGGCAGGTGGGTCACCGCTGCGACCGGTGTAGCCGTGCTATTATTGAGCACTTTTGTACTAGCGGCTAGACTGACTTTCAAACAAGAGACTTATTGTGCCGTGAAATAAATTAAAATCAGCAGCCTTTGCAGCAAACTATTTTAAATGTGCTGGAATTCTTATCGCAGTTTGATTGCTCAAATTAACAACACAGTATCTATGAACAAAGGTGTTTAATGCGCACGCGCTTTGTAATTCATGGATTGCTCTTCTGTGCGTTCTCATGTAGAAACGTGGAGGGGCGGGGCGTGGTGGGGCGTGGTGGGGCGTGGTGGGGTGGGGCGGGGCGGGGCGGGGCGGGGCGGGGCGGGGCCAGGGCTCCTCACGCGCCGGTGCGGTCGTCGCTAATAACGCCTGCACAGTGCCGCCCCGCCACGCGCCACACCTCGTTGCTAACAGTGCTGCCAACATCTCGCTTTTAATTGCGCCGAGTCGTGCCAACCGAACCGACAAAGCAATCTGCGTCGCGCACGCCAATATTTTTATCCCCCCCCCCCCCCCCCGCCTAAAATATCGCAGAGGTGCTGGTCGCGCACGACGCCAGCGCGCGCCGAGGCTCTGTCCTCCTGACTGCGTGAAATGCACGGGGGCCGCCCTGCTGCTGGCAGTGGTAGTGGCGGCTGTGACACTGCGGGGAATTCCTTTCGGAATACTGCTGTCCTGGCCCTTGCTCAAGGAATACCTTGCGTGGCCTGCAAGGAATCGCTGCTCTATAAATTCCGCACAGTGAAATTTTCTACCGGGGTACTCGTGCATTTGTGTACACCGGTGGGGAAATTCTTATGATTTTTTTTGTTCTAAATCCGCAGCTTTATATTTCTCCCAACCTGCGCAAATTAATGCGCAATTCTGTACAATATTGTTCATTTTGTTCCATTAAATAATGTTGTGTGCGTCAAAGCATGTTGGGAGAAATCTCTTGCTGCGAATAAAACTAAAGTTCACTAGAATTCAGCGTGAATTAGTAACAATAGGAATACCGAGGGACCTACAATTGGGCAATCTAGTACGTATAAAACCTTCAGGGGAAAAAAAGTGCAAAGTGAATACCGTCACCGAGATGGAGAAGCTCCCGGAAATATATATAGTTGACGGATGCGCTGCGGCTTAGTGGCGCCTAGTGCCTGGTCCAGGCCACCCCGCCCTGCCCCGCCCCGCCCCACCCCACCGCACCCCGCCCCGCCCCACACGGCCACCACATCGTTACACGGTATAGTGCCTATTACGCTCCAGAGCCGTGCACCCAGCTCGACATGGCGTGGCGTGGCGTGGCGCGCGCTTAGATTGACGGGCTTCATTTTGTCGTATTACTGTGTGTCTCGTTACGCCGAGGTATGCGCGCGCGCAGAGACGTACGCAGTGTGGTTTATTTAAAATAGTTTTCCGTCATTGTTTGGATAGGATCTCGCGTGCCGAAATTTTGCGATTTAAAAATAACATATTTCAAGATGAGTATGATTATTGAATTCTCTCTGGCATCGCAAATTTCCTGATACACGACTGTAGTAGACTTATAGAAATTGTTAGTAATAGTCAGGGAAATTTCGGAAGTAATATTGTCAATTTTTCAAGCATTTGCTGAGGATGCGCTTTGATTTTCTGTTTCCTGCCATTTAAAAAAAAACTAGTAGTATCACTTAGAAATCATTAACAGACTCGGAAGCGTTTTGCTTTAAATTTAAGTTATGAAAAGGCTTAATGAAAAATTTCAAAAAAAAAAAATCCTCGAAATTTTCTATCTGAACTCCAGTTGGCGAATGCCGGCGCTGGGGCGGCTGTTTGCTCCGACCAGGAAGAGGAGGGGAGGGGGGGGGGCGCTGCAGGAGACCCAAGCGGACGAATCAGCAGGAACAAGGGAAATAAATCGAAAAGGTGGCTGTTGGGCAGAAAAAAAAACAAGAAGGAAAAAAAAACGAACGGCCTAAGCGATGTGACCGTGTCGGGAGTAGGGAAATCGTCGCCATGGCTCGTGAAGGGAGAGGAAGGGAGGAGGAGGAGGAGGGAGAGGAGGAGGGAGGACCGCGATTTCTCCTGCGGTGGCCGAACAATTGAAGGCCGTGTCGAGACGGGGCTGGCCGCGGAGCTGAGCCTTCCCCCTCGGACCTAGAGGAGGGCCTAGGTCGCCTGTGGCGCCCCCGCCCCGCCCCGCCCCGCCCCGCGCCGCCCCGCCCCGCCCCGCCCCGCCCCGCCCCGCCCCGCCCTGTCCTGTCAGGGACTTACCTGCGGTTTCGGCCTTCCGGCCCGGCTCAGTCTGCTGGACGCAAGGAGATGATCGAGGTTTAGGGGGGGGGGGTCATTCCTCTCTCTCTCTCTCTCTCGACCGATCCGGCGAGCGATTAGTCGGCGGAGTGATTTAGAGGTGTGCTGCTGTTCGTATCGATAACGCTCTCATTAGTCTTCTTCTTCGGAACTTTGAACAGTATAGTTCATTTTGACACGTCCCTCTCTCTCTCTCTCTCTCTCTCTCTCTCTCTCTCTCTCTCTCTCTCTCTCTCTCCCTCCCCAAGCAGCACTGCATGTTTCGCTGCTAGACAGCAATTTGTGACACCAAAACTCTCCCCTATTTGGCCCTTTTTGTAATATAAAAAAAACAATAAACCCTTTTAAAAACTAGAAAAAACTCTCTCTCTCCTTCCCGGTCCGGTCTCTTTGTCTTACTCGTTCTTTTTCGGACATCCGATTCGGTCGCCCGGTCGATAGAATCGATCCTGAGTACCCGTCGTTTATTGGCGGTGCCTTCTCCGTTTCGTTTTTCTCTTTGCTATAATTGTCGTCTGCGGTCCGGCCGTGGCGTGGCGTGGCGCGGCGCGGCGCAGCTCGCCTAGTGAATGGTCCGTGCTGGGCTGTGCTGGGCCGGGCCGGCCGGGCTCTAGAGAGTGCAAAGCTGTGTTCCTGCTGCTCTGCGGTTAGACTTATGTGTTGGCCGCCCTGCCTGCCTGCTGCCGGCCGGGCCGGGCCGGGCCGGGCTCCGCAGTGGTGACAACCTACGGAAACTGAATCACTATCTCAGGGAGGCGAAAGTGATTTGCTGCGATATAGCGTGTATGTATATAATGTCGGTCAGCAGTGCGTGTTCCAATGTGTGCGTGCGTGTGGTAGTGTCGAGTAGTGTCGGCTGTCGAACGGATTAAGTTATATAGATTTGACGGTACAGGGATTATTGTTGCGCTATCGCTATTCGCAGCAACTTATACGCGCGTCATGATAAGAAATGGAGCCGAAATTTATTCTTCACCTATTTCACAGACAATATTTCTTCCCCTTTTTGTAGTTTTTTGTTGTTGTTGTTGAAATATGGCCTATCTACTTACAAGTAGCAAGCACACATATTTCTACGGTGAGCAGCGAGGGGATAAAAAGCGAATATGAACAACCCAGCAGGCGCGGGAAGTAAAAGTGAATCGAATGGGGCAGCCCTATAGGGTGGTGAGCTAGCAGACAGCTCGACCCTTGTCTGCGGGCCTCCCAGGTGGCGCAGGGCCGGTGCCCTCCCAGCCCAGGTGGCAGGCCTGCCTGCACACAGTACCCACGTGCCCAGCCGGCCCGCACCCAATGATGGGTTCATCCTCACGGGGTGGGCGGGGCGGGGCGGGAGAGAGAGACCCGTGCCAAATTGATTCCTTCATCAGCCCAAACAAAGTATCCTTCCCTCCTCACCCTCGCTGTTTTTGCCACCCGAGCAGCAGCAGCAGCAGCGGGCTTGCGACTCACGCAGAGTAATTTTTACTCCCGGGTAAAACCTAACCTAAATATAATCCACATTTATATACCGTATTAATACACGCACGATTCGCATTATTCGCGCTCCCCTAGAATTATTTTAAAATTTCTAACTTTTCAAAGTTTTTATTTTTCCGTAAAAAGGCAGGCTTTATAATTTTGCCGATGACACCGCGGTGTGAACAAAAAAAATACTGGCGAGGCAGCAGAGTGCGTAGGAAAAACGTAACTCTAGGCCTGCTCCTAAACTAGCAAAGTGGTTGTGTTCCAGGGAACGGGGAAATGTCTTTGCTGCGCTTTGAAGTGCCCGTTTCGTCCGCCGCTGGGGAGGAGGTGAAGAAGGCGCAGGGGGGTGGGGGGGAGGTAGAGGTTTATTTTCTGCTGGAAATAAAAGCAACTAAAATGAGAACCGCATCGAGTACGCGCGGGATAAAGAGAACCGACCGACAATAACAACATTGGTTCGAACTGCCTCTTTGACGCGTCAGACGCACCGCCGCTCCACCTTCTCTCTCTCTCTCTCTTTCTCTCTTCGTGTCTCCCTCTCGCCTCTCTCATATTCTTTTCCTCTCGCAAAGCCCATACTGCTCGGTACCTTTCAGGAGGGTACCAGCTGTACCGAGAGTTTCTTCCAGTAAACTTGTGTCTCGCTGGTTTTAGATCATTTTTTATATGACGCCGCCGTGAACCATATGCTTGTGTATTGACTGCAAAAATCGAGGGGTTGACCACTTGAAATATTTGTGTACGTGGAATATGTTCCACTTGGAACATCTGAAATATTTTTGGAATATGTAGAACAATATTTTTGAAACATCAGGAAAATGAGGGATAATATTTTTGGAATATAAGGGATATGTTGGAATATTTGGAATATTTTTGGAATATTTGGAATATTTTTGGACTGTAATATGATGGAATATCTGGAATATTTTTGGAATACACCGGAAAAACAAAGGTGCTAAGCAACGCCTTTCCTGGGGCGCTAAAATCGAGTGCTAAGTTTAGTGCCTTTCCTGGGGCACTAAATCTTAGTGCCTTTGCAAAGGCACTAAATTTGTATGGAGTATACGCAGCTGGTCAGCTAAAGGTGCTAAGTCCTACCTTTAAAAGGCACTAACAAAATTTAGTGCCTTTCCTGGGGCACTAAATCTTAGTGCCTTTCCAAAGGCACTAAATTTTGTTAGTGCCTTTTAAAGGTAGGACTTAGCACCTTTGTTTTTCCAGTGTATTTTTCAATGTGTACATGGAATATCCAAGTGGTCGACCCCTCGACAAAAATATTTCTTTGCCAAAGTACACTCTTTTTTTTAAATTCCAAAATTATCAAAATAATACGCAGCTTACGATCCTTTCTCTCAATGGAAGCAGGCCACTGTTACTATTAGCAGTACAGACGACACGGCCTCGCCGCCCCCCGCCGCGCGCCCCGTTTGACTGCGGCGCGTCGGCCTCTGCCACTGCATTGTGCCCCCGCCCTGCAGGCACTCATTCACTCATTCATCCCGACGTTTTCACGCCGTGGCGACGCGCGGCGTCGCGGCGCCGCCATAACACCTTGTGAAGATGGCCCAACCCGCTACCTCCGCGCACAGCACAGCCGACCGGCGCCGGCCAAGCATAACGCTTTTCGAATTTTACATGAACGGGGGGCCCCGGCAGCGGCAACGGGCCTGACAGCTAGCTTATGCACTGCCAAAAATAGTTTTTTCTCCCCTGATATTTTTATGGTATAAGCGTCTCGGCTTTTACTTATCTGGCTGGCTGGCTGCAATTGCAAAAGGAGAAAAAACTGTTTTTTCTTCTTCTCTTGTTTAGACAATTTAGAACACGGCAAAGACAATGTCTAATTTTTTTTTTCATGAAAAAAGAAAAATTTTGAGGAGCTTGCTGCCTCATTGTTTTTAAGAAAGTTTCCCTTAGAATATGTGGGGAGTTCTCTCAGTTTTTTAGGAGACTTCCTCAAAAATCTGACGACGACTTTCCCGCCTCAAATTACGAGAGCTCCTTAAAGTTTTCGCTTTTTCTCCCCTCCAAAAATCAGACATAGCTTTCCCCGTGAAGATGGTACTCGCTTTGCCGTATCGCGGATTGTGTTTGGTGGATACACACAGTAGCTGGCCCCGCTTCGTGACTCATGCGGCGTCTCGTTGAATATATATTCACCCCGCGGAATCCGTTTGGCGGCTGAACTCGCGGCGCGGCGCCGGGCGGTGATTCACCCGCGGGCTGGGCCAGGGTAACGCACCACCTGCAGGTGGCCGGCAGCTGGCACGTGCATCTGCCGCCGTTACTACTATATCATAATCATCTGGTGGTGCTTGCTGCATGCCGCCTGCAAAATAGAGCGCGGCCAACGTCCCCTGCGCTGCCTGCCTGCCTGCCTCCTCGAAGGGAACATAAAAGAAAAGAAGACAAGAAAAAGAACAAAAATACTCGGCGCGCGAGAGAGGAAAGTCAAATATCTTGTTCTTGTGGCGTGCAGAGCAGAGCAGACCTCTGCGGGGCGCGGCGGCGGCGCCTCGGGGGAGCAGAGCAGAGCAGAGAGAGAAGTGCAGAGCGCCGGAGATGTTCGTTTTACGAGAGGGCAGGCGGGGCCGGGCCGGGCCGGGGCCGGGCGTCCGAGCGACGGACAAAGTTGGAGCAAAGAGATAGAGAAACAAGGCGAAAAGGAAAAGAAAAATAAGTTTTACCTTCGGCCAAGCAGAGGCGCTCAGCGCTCGCGAGCACACCGCCAGCAGGGTGAGGTGGTGGAGATTGAGAGCGAGTGAGCGAGCGAGAGAGAGAGAGAGAGAGAGAGCGCTGCTCCCATGCGACGCCTACCGGTCGTCATTGTCCCATTGTCATCCTTACGAGCGCCGCGGCGCTGAGGCGTCCCGACGCCACTGGCGTCGTCGATCATCTCGGCCGTGATTGAGTCGGATTCTCCGAAGAGCAGCGGCCGAGTTGTGATTCGCCGGGTCGTTTGAGGTGTCGAAATGCAGACGACGCCGACGTCGACGCCCGTCGCGACGCTGTTTCGGGCCACGCTCGGTGTGGGCGGCGGGGCGTGAGTGCGAGCGTGGCGGGGCGTGGCGGGGCGTGGCGGGGCGGGGCGGGGCGCGGAGGAGCGGGAGCTGTAGAGCGTGGCGGCGGCTGCTGCACTGGGTCAGGAGGTGCGGGCCGGGCCCGGTCCGGGGATCTGCACCAGCGCGTCGGTCCTGGGCGCCGGGCCGTGGAGAGAGAGAGAGAGAGAGAGAGAGAGAGAGAGAGGGAGAGGGAGAGAGCAATGGCTTTCGCGGATCGGAGCACACAGTCGGCAGCGACCTGTCCAACGTCATGGCTCACGTGTAGCGCCCCGGCGGTCGCGGGCCGCGCGCACGGCGGTCAAGTTCATATCGACGCACTCCGCGACCAGCCAGCGGAGCGAGCTGAGCGGCGCGTGTCGGCACGGCAGTGCACGGCAGCACCGCCCGGGTCCACTGACCGAAACACAGCCGCGTGAATGGCGCACTCTTTTTGGAGGTTTCACATTTTACGGTGTATTCCGGAATCACCCGCTTCCCCGTGGGGGAGAAGTGTGTAACAAGTAGCCGTTTAAAAATAAAATCCTAAAATTGAGGTTTTGGTATTTTAATCTGGTTAGGGTAGATTTTTTTTTCTGAGGTGTGTGAATTTTTAGTCCCTCTACACGGAAAAAAATGACACGACTTTCTTGTGTATGACGAGGAACATCTCCTCAACCGAGTGACTAAACTGACGGATAGGGCAGGGAGGGCCCCCGCGGCGCGGCGCGGCCCGGCCGCCCCGTGTGTCCAATGCAAGGCCAGTGCCGCACCCGGGGCCGCGCGGGGCCGCCCCGCCCCGGGGCCCGGGAGGGGGGCGTGGCTAGCATCCGAGGACCTCTCCATGCTGGCGTTTGTAGGCCCCCCGCCCCGCCCGCCCCGCCGCACTGTCAGAAATGTCCGCGCGGTTATTACAAATTGAATTTCCCGCGTCAACTTTTCGCCAGCAGCCCGTTCCTGAATTCTTTTTTTTCTCCTGTCTGACGGTCCTTTGTTTTATTTTCTATTCGCAGGTGAGTTCGCCCAGCACGCCTCACCGGCCGACTCGACCAAGTCTGGTATGTGCATTTCTTTTTTATATTTTTATATTTTTATGTTGTATTTGTTTAAATTAATCCCGCGGGGAGAGTATCGCATCGCGCTGCATGGCGGCATGCATGATGTGGAGGAGGAGGAGGAAGGCGAGTCATCCATCACCACTGTGGCGGCCCGGGCCTCAGCACAACAAGTTCGCAGCCCTGGTCTTCTCCCCCCCGCGCCCCCCTCGAGTACCTCCTCCTCGCCCGGTGTGGGAGTGTCCTTGAAGGCGGCCATTCTCGACGCCGAGCCGCCGCGACGCCCGCTGCTTGATACCTCCCGCCCGGAGGAGGCGTCGGCGTCGGTCGGTCGGGGCGTCGGTCGGGTGTCTAACAAGCGTCGTGCCCTGGTGCTGGTGGTCGGGCCGCCCACACGAAGAAATATGGAAAGTTTTGTGGCACATATCGTATGGTTAGCTCACTGTTAGATTAAAAAAAATAGGGATAATGCTGCCGTAATTTTTATGAATAGTGTCATGGGTGCGGCTGTAGAAACTTTGATTGATCACCGAATTCGGACGCGCTAACCATAATTGTACGGTTGTCCCTGAGCGAACCATGTGATGCCTGGTGCAAAGTTTTGTGTCGGGGTGCAAAATGTACCTTGTACGAGCGGTGGTCACGCGGTCCCAGCCCCGGCCGGCCGGCCGGCGCGCTCTGCCCCTGTGCTGCTTTGTCCGGGGGCGGGGCGGGGCGGGCGGGGCGAGGTGGGGCGGGGCGGAGGCCGGTGAGTGGACGCCCGGAGGTCGAGCACCTCGTGACGCGGTGGCTGCCCGGGGCGAGGGCGAGGGCGGGCCACAATGCCCACGGGGATTGCAATCCTGGCGATATTCCGCGTGGTTTTGTAGAACGCGGTATGTCCCCCCCCTCCCCCCCCCCAAAAAAATATAAAAATAAATAAAAGACTGTCATAGAGTACATGTATAATCGAAAATTAAAGCATGTCAAAAGCTACAAAAATGAATCGAATTTCCGTCAACATTTTATAGTGATTTCATACGCGAGCGTGTTGCGTGGGGTCGCAGTTCTACTTTGTAGTATCTGCCAGATTCATCGTCAGAGAAGACAAAGAGAAGCACGCGCAGGCGAATGCTAGTGAGAGGTGGCGGGGCGGGGCGGGGCGGGGCGGGGCGGGGCGGGGGGGGGGGGGCGGGGGGGGGGGCGGGGCGGGGCGGGGCGCGTGCCTGTCCGCTTGGTGGCGTTTTGGCGGCCGGCAGCGCAGGCGGGGGAGGCGGGGCCCCGGTGGACACACGGTCCCTCTGAACTTGGCGCTTCGCTTGTGTTTCGGCCGGGCTGGGCAGCGTCGGCGTACTCCCCCCCCCCGGTCACTGGAGCGGAACTCGACTCAGCCGCCGCCCGGCCCGGCCCTGCCCTGCCCAGGCGCGGGTGTCCTGGAGGGGAGGATGAGCAAGAGGAGGGCAGGCGACCCCCAAAACAATTCAACTCTCTGCCAGGCGCGCACACTTGCCCCGTGGGTTGCCTAAGTACAGGGGTTTTGCAGCTCGAGTTGCCTACTTTCAGGCGGTTCCCTCGAGCCCGACAGGGGGGCGGCCGCCCCCTCCTCGCCCTTCGCGCCTGCGCCGTGGCGTCCCCTGGTCCTCCCGGTCTCGCTGTCAAGGCCAGCGCGCGTCCTGGGAAGGACCTTGCCCTATAACAACTTGCCGGCCTTTTAATTGCGCGCGGCAGGGCTCGCGCGGTAGGGGCGTCCCCGCCCCGCCCCGCCCCGGCGGCTCCCACGGGCCCAGGTGCCCCGCCCCGCCCCGCCCCGCCCCGCCCCGCCCCGCCCTGTTGATGCGGCGCCGGCCCGGCCCGGGCCAGACGGTGAGGAGACCCTTGTTCACCGCTCAATCCATGGGAACCAAAAGCGACGCCCGGGCTGGAGGGCTACCCGTGGGGCTACCCGTGGGGCTACCCGTGGGGCTACCCGTGGGGCTACCCGTGGGGCTACCCGTGGGGCTACCCGTGGGGCTACCCGTGGGGCTACCCGTGGGGCTACCCGTGGGGCTACCCGTGGTGGCTTCCCGTGGGGATACCTGGCCTTGAACGTGCTGGGTATATACCGAAAATGCCGCAATTGTATAGCTACTACAGCTGGAATTTTTTTTTTGTTACTCGATGTCACTGTAATTTTATTTTTTTCTCGAAGCAACTACTTTCCCCCTAACGCGTTTTGTCAACGATTTTATATCGTTCCTCCACTCTCTTATGACCTCTCTCGCTCTTACGCGCGCTCACACTCACCTACACCCAGCTCCCTGCTCTCTCCCTCTCCCTCTCCCTCCCTCTCCCGCTCCCTCTCCCTCTCCCTCTCTTTCTCTCTCGCTCTCGCTCTCGCTCTCTCTCCCTCTCCCTCTCCCTCCCTCTCCCGCTCCCTCTCCCTCTCCCTCTCTCTGGAAAGGGAAGGGCCCCATGGCGTTGAGGTAGATGTGATTTAGATGATGTCTTTTTTTTATTATTATTATAAGCATTGCAGGCAGGGGGCTGGTCTGCGACCGTCTGCTTCCGGTCACTTCCTGTCTGCCCCCCTGCCCCCTGCCCCCTGCCCCCCCTCCCCCTGCCCCCTCCCCCCTCCACTCATGTCGCAGCGAGCCGCCGTGCCCCCTGTTTAATGCTCCATTGTTTAATGCCCCCCTCCGGTCCACCACCACCGTGCTGCCGACAGAGAGCGCCTCTTCTTCTTGTCCTCTTTTATCCTCTGCTTTAGTAATGACTGCACATCACGGATTACGCAGCCCTGGGCGACTGCTGAAAGCCGCGGGGCGAGCGAGCATATTATCAAAGTTTCAAAAATGTATATATTTTTATTATAAAATAATGTTTGAAAAACGTTTACGCCTCGTGAGGGATTTTCCATGCACAAACGTGATGAATTTCCGCGAAAGCGTGTGCGTGCGTGTGTGTGTGTGTGCATGTGTCTGTATGAGAGAGGCGGGAGCGACGCCACAGGTAGTCTGACATGATCAATGTGTCTGACGCCACGCCGCCATGTTGCTGCCGGCTGCGGGGCGGCGTCCATGCTGGCGTCGGCGGCGTCGGCGTCAATCTGGAGCACCCTGTACTTGTGTGTGTGTGTGTGTTGCTGCGTGCATAACAATGTCCCCCCCCCCCCCTGGGGTCCTGGCCGCGAGCTCAGGCCCGGCGCGGCGCCGTTTCCGGTGGCATCCCCCCCCCGCAGCGCCGCGGTGCGCGAGCGCTCCGGGCTGGACGGGACGGGCTGGTCTGACTGACTGCGGGACTGAAAATCACTCTCCCTCTCATGTCAGTCCGTGTCCGGCGCGTCGGCCGGGGGCCGGGGCGGGCCTGGCGGGGCCTGGCGGGCGGGGCGGGGCGGGGCGGGGCGGGGCGGGCGTCGTCCGGGAGGCAGGCTACTACATATCCTGGTGGGAGACGTGGCGGGGCGGGGCGGGGACGTCCCTGCGGGTTGCAGCACTGCGCGCACCTATTCCCCCCAAAAAAAGAAAATTGTCGGAAAGTCTGAAAGTATTATTTATCGCACTTTGTTATAACGGTGAAATTAAGTTCTTTTGGCAAAATTACTACTTCTACTACTTCTACCACTAGTACTACCTATTGGTAACTCTTCTTTTTATAAAATGAGAACTTTGTAAAAATTAAGCGCTTTCGTATCATTAGGAAAACTTGAGTAAGACTATTACAGTTTTTTAAATGTAAGAAACACTTAAATAGTCGGCTCACCTCTGTTTCGACGGTGTTGGGCGAGCGGCGGGGTCGCAGGAGCACAAGCAGACGACAGAAGCGGTGTGGGTGACCACGCCTGCAGCGCGGCCCGCTGTGGGGCTGGGGGGGGGGGGGGGGCAGGAATTGCTCCATTACCGAAGGGTGGGGTTTCCTTTGTGTTCACAGCCACACACACACACACACACACACACACACACACACACACACAGAAGGGTGGCACTGGCTCATACTCTTGTACAGACTACATTTCGTTGCGTTTGTGTATAACGTAAAGACCACACACCACTCTACTTTCTGCTTTACGCCTAAAATAAAAATAAAAATTAAAAAAAAAAAAAAGCGCGCGCAGAGGAAACACAGGGATTAAGGTCCCTCGCGCGCCGCTCCTGAAACAAGCACAATAAGGAGTCATAAATAGCCGGTAACGCAAGCAGCTCTGGTCCAGCGGCCTGGGCGCCTGCCTGGGCCGGGCCGGGCCCCCGCCCGCCCCGGGGCGCCTCGCGGGGAGGTCCACATCCATCGGGACCAGCGGCCAGCGGCGCCTGTTGCGAGGCTAACTAACGTTCGGGATACACAAAATGGAGTCCATATCTACACGCTAAAATCTGTTACTTTTTTTTACAGTCGTTTTAAAACTTTAAAAAAAGTCGCTTTATACGAGGAAAAACTCGCAAGATACACGCGAATACTCGCGACAACTCGCGACAAACTCGGGGGGAAACCAAGAAATACTCGTCTATACTCGCGGTTACTCGCAGATACTCGCAATAAACTCGTTGTACACCCGCTTTGAGAGTGGGGAACCCCTCGCTTCCAACTCTTGTCACATCGCAAAAAAAGCAAAAAAAAAGAAAACTACGAATAACAACACGGCAAGCACAATAATTTAAACACTCGTGCGGTCGCGGCTAAAACGGAAACGTTCGACAAACAACTAACTCTGCATGTCAAGAAGGTTGCAGCGCTGCTGCTCGCGTGGGTCCGGGGCAGTGTCGCCAACCTCTACAGCCGATACAGATCTGTGTGTGTGTGTGTGTGCGTCGCACGGGACAAGTCGGCAGTGTGTACCGGGCCCTGACAACACGGAACACTTGTAGCGACACCCTGCAGCCCAGTGCTGCCAACACTCCGTCGAGTTTTGAATTTCTCCAACTATATATGTTTCCTTTGAGTCTTTGTATTCCAAGAATTTTTTGTATGTAGTTTTTTTAAAATATAATTAATGAGAAACAAACTTGTGAAAATTAGAAAAGTTCCGCAATTGTAAAAGCGCGTATTTGGTAAAATACACGAGGAACACTCGGCCGTACCAACGGGGAATATAGTGATCGAGGACGCGTTTTTTTTTCGGCAGTGTACCGCTGCAGTTGGCACGCCTGTCTGCCCCGGTGGGTATTGATGTGCTCCGGGGCTGTTGCAGCGACCGGCGGACAAAGTGACAAATCGAGTAAAATCGAGGGGCCGCCGTTCACCGACCCGCCGCGCCGCTCCTGACTCACCGTGTCCGCCACTGTTAAATAGCTTGTTTTTTTTTTATTTTATTTTCGCTGTTCGGTTGGTATCTCTGGGAACTTTCTCTGACTGCTCGCCTGTGAGTCGTCGTCGCGATTCAGCAAAATAATATCAGTAGGGGAATGCAAACAATACTTGTTACATTTTTTTAAAAATGAAAATAGGGGAAAATACGAGGCAGCAAATGACATGGTTTGTTATTGACGGGCGGGGGGGCCGGGCCGGGCCGGCGTGGTGCTCTGCTGTCCCTGCATCTTTATGACAACGGAAGTAGCAGGCACTCATTTGGGGGGCGGACAGGCCGGGCAGACAGACAGACAGACAGACAGACAGACAGACAGACAGACAGACAGACAGACGGACGGACGGACAGAGACGCTCGGACCTGGTGTGACTGCACTTTGATTGTACCAGGAGCGCGCGGGTCACAGGCAGCAGCAGGCGCCGCGCCGTACACCGAAAAAAATTTAACAAAAAGTGTGACGTTGACACCTTTAAAGGGGTTTTAAAAAAAATATTTAAAGTGCCAAGCCCTTGCTCAGAGGGAGAAATTAGCCAAGATACCTTAAGAGTGATAAAATGAATGCTTTTGGCGAGTTTAATGCTAAATTGCAAAGGCATTAAATCTTTCACATATTTAGGAGGTGTTAGGTAGGTCTCATGACTTTTGGGATTTTCAGAAAAAAATGAGGGGAAAAAATTTGAAAAATTCAGAAAAAGGTCAGAAAATGGCTCTTGCAAAACATTGAATAAAAATTCACAAACTTTCGCAAAAATTTAGCAATATCTTTGCACCCAAATAATTCCGAGTTGTTTCTCGGCCGTATGCGGTGCGGCGGGTGGGCCCCTGATGCTTTGTCCGGAGCCCCCACATTATGCCTCGACAGCGGGAGGTGCGTACGCAGCCCGTGTGAACAAAAGGAGCCGGGTGTGAACCGCGTGACGTCACCATTTGCATACTAACCGGGAGGTTTATTGCCGTCCACACACACACACACGCGCGGGCCAGCCTTGTAGCCCCTGCCGGGTAGGCATACACTGAAGCTTGCTATACATTCATGGGTTTTTTATTTAATTTTTGAGGGTGCAGGGGGAGATTTGGTTTGGCGTAGTTATTGTCCCAATACCCAGTAAAATGAGGTTTGTTGTCATCGTGGCAACCACTAGGTTTTCCGTCGCGTCCTAGAGATGTCATGACGGGTAGGGTGACCCGGTGGTGGTGAGAGGTGTAGTCCAGGCAAGGCAGGCCCGCTGGGCTCTCAGCCTCGGCGCGGCAGCGGCTAGCCTCCCGCCCGGGCCGGTGCTGCGCTCTGACGGCGACGCCGCGAACCTCCTACCCGACCAGGCCGCGCGCGGCGCCGCGCAGCGCTACCGGCGTCGCTCCGTCTCGCGTGGGAGTGGGGAGGGGGCCGCCTCCCCCCTGCCCCCGGGCGTCGCCCCTCCCCCCCACCACCCTACGAGCGTCGCTCTACCCCGCTCCCCCCAATAACGTCGCCCCCTCCCCCCTGGGGGCGTCGCCTCCCCCATCGCGTTCCCGGCACGGTCCAAACCTCTCCCTGGTCACACCGGACCGGCCGGTGCGATGTGCGTGCGAGTTCTGATTTACTCCTCATTTGGCCGCCCGTGCCCCGCCCCGCCCCGCCCGCGGGTCCAGCCTCCCCCCTCTCCGCGCCACCGCCCGCGAGGTAGGCAGCGCGCCCGCTCCTGTGCGCAGCCGGTTGCCTACCCTCCACTTCGCAGGGGACTCGCGCCGCCGCTGTAGCTGTGAACGGGCGTCGGGCGCCCGGTGCAGCGTATCTCGCAGTCATTTTATCTCGAGGGCGGGAAACGACACTCTCCCAATTCTGTGTCAGCCGGGTTACTGATTACCTGGATTACCCACAGATTACCCTCAGATTACCCCACGCGGATTACCCCACGGATAACGTTGTTGTTTTAGACGCCTCGACTACACCCCGGATCACCTAAAGGTCCATCGGATTACTCCTCCCGGATTACCCGATCGGCTGTCAGCCGGATTATCTTCGCCGTTTCCCCCTCGATTTATCTCGAATGGCTACCTTTCCCGAGCGCGATTTTTTAAAATTTTTTTTAGCAGATGATACCCTTAATACCTTTAATACTTTAAAATAAAAATAATAATAAAAGGCATCAGCTAGCTTTATTTTAATTTTTCCCGCGCACCTCACGCCAGTCACCTCCGCGATGCCAGACAACAAGTAGTAGTGAAGCAGGGCGGTGTGCGGTGCGGCTGCGGCGCGTCGGCTGCTAGCATGTTAATGCCCGCGAGTTAGTGGGCGCGGCCGGCGGTAGAGGGCGCTGGCGCTGCGGTGCGCTGCGGTGCCGCGCGGCGGTCCTTGTGGCGTCACACTCCACAGATCAAGGGAAGTCGAGAGTGGTGGTGGCGCTGTGGCTGTAGGGGGTAGGGGGGCACCGTACCGCCGCCTGCCTGCCTGCCTGCTCAGAGCCAGCTCGGCATTATGTCAAAATTGGCATAACTCATCTCCGTAGGGAGCGCGCTGTGCGCTGTGGGGCTGCGCCGGGCCGGGCCGGGCCGTCTGCCGTGTCGGCACTGCTCGCTGATTGGCTGCGGCCGGCCCCTTATTCACCCCCTGCTCTCTCTCTCTCTCTCTCTCTCTCTCTCTCTCTCTCTCTCTCTCTCTCTCGCTCGCTCGCTCTCTCGCTCTCTCGCTCAAACAAATGTATCTATTGCCGCTGTAGTACCTGCGCTGTCGGTGTGCGTACACCCGCCCCCCCGGGCAGGTGACCGCGGGGGCGGGGCGGGGCGGGGCGGGCAGGGCGGGGTGGGTGCGGCAGCTTGAGAAGAGCAGAGGAGGTTTCACCGGCGTGTCAGATTACGTGCCACGAGTCGTCCCCTGCACAGTGCCACGCCACGCCCCGCCCCGCCCCACCCCGCCCCGCCCCGCCCCGCCCCGCCCCAAGCCACTTTGCGGGGCTGTGAGTGGGGCGGCGGGCAAGGCAGGACCTTGCGGCGAAAGCGAGCACGCTAATGGGAGAGAGAGAGAGAGAGAGAGAGAGAGAGAGAGAGAGAGAGAGAGAGAGAGAGAGAGAGAGAGGGAGGGAGAGAGATTTAAAACGGATTTAGCCCGGAGAGGAGGGTGCGTGCCGTGGGCGCGGAGTGCTGATCCCGCACTGGGTATAACGGGCAAATGATTTTATAATTGCTATTATTGCGATTAGCGGAACCACATAGGCCTGCCGGCCGGGCCGGGGCCCTGCTTGTGTCAATAAATCTCACGACTACAGAGGAACAACGCTCTCGAACTTATTACCGCGCTGCTGCCCGTTATTGGGGGTTGTAGACTAAAAGGAAGCCTTTATGCCGAAAGGAAATAAATTAAAGACAATAGTTTTTAAAAAAATGCACAAAAAATATCATATAAATTGTTCGTAGGCGGTGCATTTACTCTTATTCTAAATTACTGTTATTATTTTTCAGAAGTGTACGTCGTCTCCCACGAGTTTGCATGCGCCTAGACTAGCCCCGCATTTATCAGCCGCGAGTTTGGCTCCACGGCTTGTCACACATTTTTGGCTGCACGTGTCAAGGCGCGCGTTGGCCAGCTCTCTCTCTCTCTCTCTCTCTCTCTCTCTCTCTCTCTCTCTCCCTCTCTCTCTCTCTCTCTCTCTCTCTCTCTCTCTCCCTCTCTCTCTCTCTCTCTCTCCCTCTCTCTCTCTCCCTCTCTCCCTCCGTCGCTCCCTCCCTCTAATACGCGTGTCACGCGTGGTCACGATGTCTCACTGTGTGCCGCCCCGCCCCGCCCCGCCCCACCCCGCCCCGCCCCGCGCGGTCACGCCGCGTGGTCACGGTCGCTAACACTCGTGATTTAGTGCGCGAACAGCCAATAACTCGGTGCCGGCCGGGGGCCCGGCGGGGCTCAGCCTGCGGGGCGGCGCGGGGCCGCCCGGGGGGGCTCCCGCCCTGGCCCCGCCGCCGCCTGGGTGGCCGCATGGCCACGTGCTTCAGAGTCGTCAGGACACTCCCGGTAGAAGCTCCCGCCACGCGGGGAACCGCGTCTGATCCCACGGAACTGGTACGCTCGACGCAATAAGCATACAACTTACGCCTCAGTCTTACCAGTGAAGCGAAATGTTTCAAGACGGTCGCATATCCCCTTCCCTTTTGGGGGGTCGCCGGAAAGAACGCCGGCTTGGAGCGGACCTGGTTGTCTTTTGGCGGGAGATATGGCGCCATTAGACTCTCGCCAACCCCCAGGGGGAGGCGCGGGGGTAGCGGGGGGTAGGAGGGGGTAGTGGCGCTGTCACCCGCCCCGCAGATTGATCTGGCTCCTAGCGAGGACTGTACTTTATTAAAATGGAGTCAGCGACTGTGAAATAATGTTTGCCCCTTGTTCCCTCCCTTCCTCCCCCTCCCCCTCCCCTCCCCCGTGCCTCGTTTTCTTGCCTCCGCCACTCCGATTTTTCTCGTCCCCGTCCTCTTTCCTCGTCTTACCTTCTTTTATTTTTTCCCCCTGTGCACACTGATTGACTGCGTGGACCTTTTCCGCACATCTTTAACTCAGTCATACGCATCTGTAATTTTTTTTGGAGGAAAAGCAGAGCATTACATACTCGGTTAATGTATGTGCAGTGGTGACAATACTTTTGCATTATCACATTCAAAAAAAAAAAAAAATTAAAAAAATTAAAAAAAAACCCTGAATGAAACTGAGGAAGCAACTTGATTTTTCCAATTTGTTCCTAAGACTTGTGGCTGGCCCCGCTTACTCTCTTCTAGTTCGCAACCCTCCTAGCCGCAGCAACAAGCGGCGTGGTGGCGCTGTGGAGGCTTGTGGCGAGGAGACCTGATATGTATGCAGATTTCTGCCACGGCCGAAAAGTTGGCAATAAGTTGTCCGGCCATAAATCAAGCGGTTTGACGCACCCTCGCCTCCGCGCCGCCCCCGCCGCCCCCGCTGCCCACCCCCGCCGCCCGCCCCTACCCCTCATGGCCGCTCGCTGGGCTTCGGCCGCCGCTCTCCGCAGCCCTCGCTCGTCTTTGCAATTACACACCAATTACAAAACGACAGGTCGCCTCGTGACATTTTCGCTCCGCCTTCACTGGAAAGGGACACAAGTGTGTGACTGTCGCACACATGTAAGTGTGTACATTTGCACATTTCAACGAGAGTGAACGTGTGGATTTTACTATAAAAATTTCACTTGAAGGAGAAAAAAAAAAGCAGTGGACGAATAATGGAAAATCCCAAGACACCTGCAAGTCTGCGACACCCGGACACTTGTTTATTCCCAGTAGTGCAAAGACGTGACCCCGCATGTTTTTAGCAGTGTACCGGGCGGTCGCACGTGCCAGTGTAACGCACCGGTCGTAACCCCGCGGGCGAGGAGCGTTAGGGCCGTAACGGAAGGACAGAAGTAACGCGCGCGCGCTGTATGTACCCTGCTCTTCATGACGAGGCGGGGCGGGGCGGGGCGGGGCGGGGCGGGGCGGGGCGCTGTCTCCTGTCCCACTGAGCGCCGCGCGGAGCTGCTCCTCAGGTCAAGCTCTATCAGCAGCTCGGCTAATCGAGTTGCAGCTCTAAAAGGCAAAGGCATCATAACCAGCGACCTAACCGCGCGCGCCGGCGAAAGTAGTCTTCTTCTTCTTCTTCTTCTTCTTCTTCTTCTTCTTCTTCTTCTTCTTCTTCTTCTTCTTCTTCTTCTTCTTCTTCTTCTTCTTCTTCTCCTCCTCCTCTCATTTTCAATTCGCTTTCTTCAATTCTCTACCATTACCATTCCCTCTGGAAGTGTTTGCAACAAGACGAGGTATATTCTCTGGAATCCAAAAAGTGTTTTGCACTTTGCAAGTGTGTGGATTTCCATTCGCACTCTTCCAAACAAGTGAAGGAGTGCATGTGTCTCACGGCTGCTGCGGGCCCCGTTCCCATAGGCCGGGGGGGCCGCAGGAAGTGGTGAGCGGGTCCTGGCCGCGCCCAGCCCAGCCCAGCCCGGCCCGGCCCGCGGCGCGGGGGATCGGGTGACGCCCTGCCTGCCTGCCTGCGGCCTCTGCTGCCTCCTTGAGAAAGCAAAAGGCATACCGATCGAGTCCACGAGCTCAGATCAACGCCATAGGGATTTAAACAATTTATTTTTCAATGTTTTTTATTTCATTTTATTCAGCGCACGGTTTTGTATTTTTCGGTGTGATGTCGGGAGGTGGTGATGGCCTTCTCCCTCGAGCAGGTGGTGATCAATCTAGTGCCGCGCGTGGCACCTTGCGGCCCGCCCCGCCCCGCCCCGCCCCGCCCCGCCGGTGTTTGTTTGCGTGTTTGTGTGTTTGTTTGCTACGCGATTGTCATTTGTCATCGGCGGAGCTCGCAAACAGAAGGAGACATCATTATGCGAGGCATCCATCTCTCTTGCCTCGCCCTCTTTCTCCCTTTCTCTCTCTCTCTCTCTCTCCCCCCCCCTCTCTCTCTCTCTCTCTCTCTCGCTCGCATATGCACTGGTTGTTCCGCAAAATAACCAACTTGGGCAGAGATGGATTTTTCGCGGGTGGTCCCCATTTGATCCCGGCCGGCGCGGGAGGAGCTTGGAGGGAGAGCTGCTCTCAACAACATGGCTCTTTGGGGCGTAAACAAGCTGGTAGACTGCCTCTGAAAAAAAAAAAAAAATTGCCATTCACATATGACAGTAGAATTTAAATATAGGGGTGTTGTTGTACTGAGCAATACTTGGTAAATTTATACCCAGCAAGCCACAAGTCTGCACATTTATATAGCGAAACTTTTTGGTAGGCATATTGTAGACTTATTCCACTTAGTTTGTGTCGTGCCAGCACTATGGCGAGTATTAGGCCCCCTCCCACCCCCCGCCCCGCGCGCCGTGACAGCCTAATGTGTTGACACGTCCGTGATTGCGGGCAGGCCTGGAGCGAGCGGTCGGAGAAAGGATGTGTGTGTGTGTGTGTACACCCCGCGCCACAATAAAGGGAAAAAAATTATTCCGAGAAACCTAACGCAAAGTCTAGCGTACAAAATGACATGTGTTTCTTTTTTTTTTTGTTTCTGCAATGTTTTTTTAGTTTTTTTTCAACTTTGGCTTTGAAGCTGTCTTGAATTAGATTGTGTTTCACTGTTAATTTTTTTAATATTTTTTAAATATTTTTTTGCGTGGTACGAGCGTTGTTGTTGCTACCCCCGGTGCGGGTGGGCCGCGCCTGCCTAGCGGTTCCCATAGCGCGCCGCGGCGACTTTCTGCTTCCTCCTCCGAAAAACTCAATTGACAATTAACGGGACGTTCGTCGGATCGAGCACGACGAGGACGCCGTGTTTCGCCGGGTCATCGTGACGGGCCTGCGCTGGTCACAGGGATTCCAGGGAGCGCCCCCTAGGCCTCTCCCCCCCCCCCCCCCCACCTCCGACCTCCCTAGCGCCGCCTCTCTTCCTGCCCAATTTGGATGGGCGCCGCAACCTAACGTACCAACATTATAATACTCGAGTCGTGGTCAGAACAAAAGAGGAAGGCAGAGTCTTCTAGACGTTTAGTCTCGGCGTAAACTTTTCTTTTTTCTGTTCCGAAGTATTATTTGACCTTTGCATGCCTTGAGTTTATTGGTTGTTTTTTTAAAATTATTATTTTTAGGCACGAAGTAGCCTTATAGATTTTTCGCAAGATCCGATTTTTTTTTATTTTTCTTATATCTTTTTTCTCTATTTCGCGGGGTACGTGCACAGATGCTGGAAGACGTTTTACTTCACCCCCTTCCCATTCGAGGCTGTATAATATTGCAGTTCATTTTTTTTTCCCGTTGATGATTTTTATTTCATGTTTTTTCATGAAACCATACAGCCAATAATCGTTTCTTTTTTTTCTGTCTCTTCGAAAGAATTCTTTCGCCGGCAAATATAACGCAACACAAGCTCTCATATTTTTGTGAGTGTCCCTTTATCTTTGCGGCGCCCAGGCCGCGCGTGCCATTTCTGTCCATCTGTGCTTCCCTGTCCAAGGCTAGCCGTGCTGTTGTCGCCAACACCAGATTAATTCATCCGGGTAGGGGGAGGGGCGGGGCGGGGCGCGGTCCAGATCTGGGCAATCGATACAACCCTGTTCTCCTCCTCCCCGCCCGGCCCCGCCCGGCCCCGCCCGGCCCCCTGCCCCTATTACATAACACTCAACACCGGTAATAGAGTTGTCCTCTTGCATCCCTCTCTGTCTCTCTCTCGTTTCGTTATTCGCGGGTCCCGGTGGGAGTGGCTGGGCGGGGCGGGGCGGGGCGGGGCGGGGCGGGGCGGGGCGGGGTGCGGCGGCATCATCACAGTGTTACTCTGATGATGACGACGATGACGAAGGTGGCGACCTACTCCAGAAGGACGGAGCATAAACATTTTTTTGCCGGAAACTTGCCTGGTCTAATTAGAGAAGTTTACGTTTTTATCCGTGTGCAAACATTATAACGCGAGTAGATAGGGAGGGAAAGGGAAATACTGGCATACTGAAAATTGTACTGAAAATTCATTCAACCGAGGACTTACTGGAAAAAAAAAATTCAAGTTACATTTATGTCTAGTGTAGATGTTGTGTTTCAAGGTACCATCTGCTAAAACGGCCGGCGGAAATGTTCCCCGGGAACAATAATCGCACGGCGTGAAAAACTACTCGTGTCCGAGAGATGATTGGAGTAAGACGGCAAGGAGGACCGGCTGCCACTGTTGTGGTCGCGCGCCGCGCCGGCCCAGGAGGAGCGGCAGCTGCCTGCCTGACTTGGGATTTGATTTCTCTCTTTCTCTCTCTCTCTCTCTCTCTCTCTCTCTCCCCAACACACACACACACACACACACAATACGAGAGAGGGGAGCAGTGCGACAGCAATCCCGGAGTCAATGAACAGTGAATAGAAACAGTGCGCTGTCGGGTGAATGGCTGGCAGTGTGTCGGTGACAATGGCTCCCCCCCCCTCCCCAGCCCCTTGTGTTTTCGGCGTCCAGTGGTCAAGCCGACCTAAAGTCCCCCCCGCGCCCGCGCCGCCCTGCCCGGTTGTCCAAAGGGGGATGCCGGTGGGGAGGGGGAGGGGAAGGCCCCGCCACTTCTCCGCTCTTTTGCGCCTCACACACACCCGGGCTGTTTTTGCCCGAGCTTTGTCCGAGTATAGAGCGGAATCGGGACGACAAAACTCTGCTCCCGCGCTCCGCTCATCTCGCCGCGGACTCGACTCAAGCTGTTTTATACCAGTGTGGAAAGGATTCCGTTTTTCGATTTAATTTTTTTTTTTCGACCAGTTTACTAAAACCCTTTCCTTTTCCCCCTTTAGGAGGTGAGTACCATACACCGCTGCAGCGGAATGGGGGCGTGGCAGCTGAGTGAGTGAGTACGGAGCGAGTAGTGTGTGCGAATGTGAAAATTTACACTATTTTTCCTGCTCAAGTGTGCTGATGGAAATGCACACGCCTACACGTGTGTGACATTCATACACGTGCGGGTTTCCTCTCCTGCGCGGCCCGGCGACGACGACGGCAGCGAGATTCGATACCGCACTGTCGCGGGCGTGGAGGCTGCAGGGCGGTGGGAAGAGTCGATCACTCTCAGGGAGAGGGAGAGGGAGAGGGAGAGAGAGAGAGGGAGAGAGAGAGAGAGAGAGAGAGAGAGAGAGAGAGCGTGTGTGTGTGTGTGCGCGCGGGGTGCGCCCCAACTACCGCAAGTGTCCGGGAGGCCCTGGGCCAGGTAACACACGACACCGGCAGTGAGGCCTCGTGGGACCGGCGGTCGACGCGGAGAGTGAGAGAGAGAGAGAGAGAGAGAGAGAGAGAGAGAGAGAGAGAGAATGCTGAGATGGAGAGCAGGGGGGCCCACCACGGGGAGACGGGCAGAGTACGGCGCCTGTAACTTCACCTGACTCCACTACTCCACCAGGTTTTCTTCTGCGCACTACTATTGCTAGTGAGAGGCTGTAGAGCGTGTAATTCCACATTTCTGTCGCGTGCGTCTACCTTTATCACCATGACAGTCTTTAGCTGTGCATTCTGCTATAGCACGCCGTGGGGAAGGGGGAGGGGGGGTGCCTGTCATGGAATATGCACACAGGGCCCGGCCGCCCCGCCCCGCCTCGCCCCGCCTCGCCCCGCCTCGCCCCGCCTCGCCCCGCCCCGCCCAGCACTGGGGCGCTAGGGTGCCCGGTCTGGGCATATTGTCGGGCGCTACCAAGGGCCCAGGAAGGACCAAGTGCCGGGAATAGTTGTTGTGGAAAGCAAGTGAGAGAGGGACGAGAGAGAGAAGACAGAGAGAGAGAGAGGGATGGAGAGCAGAAGGAATAAGCAGGGTAGCAAGAGGCGGGGAGGGGGGTTCATTATTGTGCTATTCTGTGTGCTCCCTGTGCAACCCCCGCCCCTCCCCCCCTCCCCCCCCCCCCCGCACCCCTGAGTGTGTCTTTCTCGCTCTCGGGGTTGGGAGAATACGGTTAGGCGCTAAGATAGAGAGTTCTGGGTGCGGGAGATGGGAGAGAGAGAGAGAGAGAGAGAGAGAGAGAGAGAGAGAGAGAGAGGAAGAGCCGGTGGGAGAGACAGCAGGGAGTGGTCGAGAGAGACAGTGGTACAGGTAGCTGAGAGTAAGGAGAGGGGAACGGGAGAGAGAGACACGAAGATCGAGCGACAGAGAGAGAGAGAGAGAGAGAGAGAGAGAGAGAGAGAGAGAGAGAGAGAGAGAGAGAGAGGGAGAGAGGGAGGGGGGGAGCGAGGTAAGCCCGCGGCGGGTCGTCACGGCAGCGCAGAGCCACGGCGTGGCGGAGCGGTGCGATCTTTAACCGAGCGGGAACCAATGGGGAAAGCCGCAACGCCAACCCCGCCGCCCCCGCCACCCCTACCGCCTCCGCCACCCCCAATGCCCCCACCGCCCCCGCCGCCCCCGCCACCCTCCCCGCGCTGTGTCGTGGTCTGTTCCGCTGGGCATGCGCGCGACTCGGGGGCGGCGGGGGCGGCGGTTCGGGGGCGAGCAGCAGGGCGTGCTCTATCGGAACACACCCCGGAACCCAACGAGAGCTCACTGCCCGGCCGGGCGGGGCCGGGCGGGGCGGGGCGGGGCGTGCTCAGCCGACCTGACACCAAGTTCAATCAAATGTGTGGCCTCTGAGAGTGTCGGCCCGAGTGTCGGCACACTTGTGGCGAGGAAGGTGTCTTTTACTAGCGGCTGCTTCGTTTAGTTTGCGCGCCAGATTTTCTTGCGGTGAAAAATGTATTCGTGTTTTTTTTTTAAATGCCCTGTTACTGCGATAGAAAAATACTATTTCTCGTCACGCGTAGAAGAGACCCTTTAATCTGGTAAAGTGACCCATGTAAAGAAACGAGCAGGTTGAGAGTGTGAGAGAGAGAGAGAGAGAGAAATAAGCAGGGGGGCAGTGCTTATGTGTGCGTGTGTGTGTCAAAGTGTGTGCGCAACAGTGTGGTTGAGGCCCACACGTATCGCGTTACCTCACACGCTCTGAGAGATAGAGAGAAAGAGAGGGAGAGAGAGAGAGAACAATTATCTGGAGGGACGACGTATATTCTGTTATTATTATGATCCTTCCGCCGAGGCTGCCAATACTCTATTCTTTGTGATGCGATTTATTGTTTTGTGTTGTGTTTGCTGATCGCGATTGTGTTTCGGAAAAGGTGAAGGGAAGGGGGGTTTCGATATTCAGAATCAAACAGCGAGTCACATAGACCTACGACACTGGCCTTGTCTGCAACACGTATAGCGAACAAAATTCATGAAATTTGAAAATAAATTAAAATCCAAAATGTTCAAGACAAAAATTTAGAGGGTTTTTTTTCCCTTTGGGATCCCTTTGGAGACGCAATATAAATCTTCGAAAATCTTCGAATACACATTTCATCTTGTCTAGAAAAAGCTCAGTATTCATGGTGGCCCCACAGGAAATTCAGTACAAATTTTAGTATAAATTTAGTAATAATTCGCATAGCTGCTCGGGGTGATCGCCGTCCCCGCCGTGGTGCCCACGTCTGTGCCGGCAGCTTGAGACACCCCGATAGGACATGGTCGCCGGGACCATCCGCTGGACCGGGCCGGGCCGGCTTCCTCCCCTCCTCGCCCCGCCCCACCGCACCCCACCGCACCCCGCCCCGCCCCTCGGCGCGCCCCCCCACCCCTCCACCGGCGGCTAGGCTCCGCCCCCCGACGCACCCCGATCGGGCCGGTCAGCCCCGCCCCGCCAGTCTGAGCTGAGCGCGACAGCCGTCGAGTCGCTAGTGCGCGCGAGCGTGTGTCGAGCGTGTGTGAGCGTGTGTGAGCAGCAGGACTGCAGGCGGGCGTGCGCGAGCGTGTGCTGCAGGACTGCAGGGGGGCGTGCGCGAGCGTGTGCTGCAGGACTGCAGGGGGGCGCGCGCGAGCGTGCGCAGCAGGACTGCAGGGGGGCGTGCGTGTGCGGCAGGACTGCAGGAGGGCGGCCCCCGCCGGTGTAGTGCCGTGCGAAGCGTGTGCAGCAGGACTGCAGGAGGGCGAGCGTGTGCAGCAGGACTGCAGGAGGGCGGCGGCACGCTGCTGCAGCCCCCGCCGCTAGGCCGCCACGCTGTCGACGTCGACGTTCGCGCGCAGGCCGTTCGCGGAGGAGGGCCCCGGGGGGCCCCTGCACGCCGCCGCCACGGTGTCCGGGACCGCGGCCGGGCCATGGGCGCGCCAGTATGACGCGCTGCCGGCCACCGCGCCCAGCTCCGCGCCCTCGTCCACCTCCCGCATCGAGGAGCTGCTGGCCAGGATCGCGCCGCCGCCCGCGGGCCCCGCCGGCCCCGGCTGCCCGCCCGGAGGCGGCGCAGCTGCAGCGGCAGCTGCCGCAGCGGCGGCCGCGGCCGCGGCGGTAGCCGGGCTCGACAGCCTGCCCCCGGGGCACGGCGCGGGGCACTGCCCGCCCCCGGGGCCGCCCCCGGGACCGCCCCCGGGCCACGGCCGGACCCCGCCGCCGCCGCTGTCGCCGGCCTCCAGGGGTTCGGTGGGCTCCACCGACTCGCCCGACTCGCCCCAGGACGCCTCCGGCCTCCTCGACGCCCCCAACCTTAGCCTGTTCTCCTTCCGGCCCCCCGCCATGGATCTGTCGACGGCGTACCGCTACAACCAGAACATGATGGAGTACTACACCTGTGAGTGTGTGTGTGCGTGTGTTCTGAGTGAAGTGTTTGTGTTTGTGCTTCGAGCTGCCACCGCCCACTTCGTGATCCCTGCGGGAATATTGGCCGAATATCACCCTCGCTGCGTTTACCGGGAAAGGAACCTCCTCTTCCGATCATCATTCCGCAAACCTATGCTTGTATTTGTGGTTGATATGATTTATGGAATTACGGATGCTTGAAAATCTCGACGGTGTTTCTCTCGGTGCCAACGAACTCTTGCCGCGATGGTTGCGTTGCCCCGCTTTCATGGGCATTGTGGTGAGGTGGAGAAACAAGCTTACTTGTGAAGGGTTTACGCCGTTGTTGAGGAAAACTGGTAAAAGTTTTGACGGGTACCGAAATATTAGTAATTTAGCTCTGTGTCAGTACTGTAATTGTAAGCGCGAGAAAATTTAGACAAAATTTAGGAGCTGCGTTGAATTTATCATTTGCTTCTGCATTAACTGCACCGTTGTTGTGCGGTTGTAAATTTGTAGACAGTGCCTCTGTTATCAGCGCACGGCTGAGTAGGTCGCCTGACTAGTATGTCGTGACAGAAAGTCACCGAAGCGGGTTGAGAACTCGAAACGCCTCTTCGGAGAAGGCTCGGTACAGTGGTACATGTAGGAAGGGTATTGGAGTAGTTAAAACAATGCCTATTGCTTCGGTACATCATGGAAAAAAACTGCGGCCTTTTTACAAACCGTTTCTCCGACTCCTTCGAACTCCCACCGCAAGCAGAAAATTAAGATCTTTACTTTAATCTAAGTGCAATTTTCGAAGCACACAGAAATATTTGATTCTTTTGGTTTCATAAAAATATTGTAAAATAATATTGTACGCGCAATGTTTTATCTAGGGGTTTGCGACTCGGGTCTTTCTGACAGTTGGCGCTGAGTTGGCAACTTTTACTTTAACCTTGCACTCGTGTGTGTTTCACGATTTGCGCTAAGAGCTGCTTTTTATGTTCGCCCCTCGTGCTGTAACTCGAACATGGCGCGACGCGCGCTGTTCGTCGAATATCGGCCGAAGAGCACGTATCAAATACTCGTGTCACGACGGTCGGCAGGTCATGGTTCTCATCACCAAACGCCATAAAGAATTATTAAAATTTACCGTCGAACATTTGAAAACATTTATTAACGGACACATCGGACGCGCTGAGAGCACGGGCATCTTTAAAACCTTGAAAAACGGTACCGTACATAATGATACGTACTGTTATAGCGATATTTTAAGCGCCATAGTGAAAACTTGTGAACTTAAGCAATCGCTTATTTTTGTACGCTCACGTACACGCGGATATGTGCTTTTTCTCCGTTCGCCCGCACTGCTAAACCGACAATAAATATTGCTACGAATATTTCGTCACAAGAGCTGTGATGAAACCGTCGTCACATGACATACATTTCGTCACTTGACATGAATTTTTCGTCACATGAGATGAATTTTTCGTCACATGAGATGAATCTTTCGTCGCATGGCATGAATCTTTCGTCACACTGTGATGAACCATTTGTCATGTGACAAACCTTATTTCAAAAGTAAAATTTAGCACTGACTTTGCCGTAATGTGACGACTTAAAATTTTACAGTGCGTCGCGTCGAGGACAAAGATGATGATTTCTAGTGTATGCCGGCCGGGCCGGGCCGCGGTGTTGTTTGGGATTGGCGCTTGCGGCTCTGGACAAGATGATGGGGCGGTGATAGCAGTAAAAGGATTACGGGCCTGGCCTGGCCCGCTCCCCTCGCGAGGCACTAATAGATTGAGAGTGACCCGCAAACAACCGCTCGCGATGCGATGTGACGGCGCCCCTACACACATTATCTCCGTGTTATTTTGTTTATTTTATTTTTTTTATGTTGGTACAAGTTCGCAAAAAACAAAATGATCGCAGACATTCTCTTAAAATTGTCCTGTGCGTCCTTCTGCGCGAGGGAATTCGGTGCGTAGTTTTATAAGATATATTTGGCAAAAATTCTGTAAAATTCAAGTCCTTAAACGTGTGTTAAGCTCATGCGGGGTCGTTGACGCTGCTTTAAAACGTTAAGTCTTGATCCATGGAACTTCTTGAATCTCATTACTTCAATGTTCAGCTGTCGAAACAATCGCGGAAAAATTGAAACAAAAGTATACTATAAAGAAGGCCGCGCAAACCTCTTGATGGACCTGCAGAGTGCTTCTGGTCGGATTACTTCCACTCATACCTCACCGCCTCGTAGTGAGGAGTGTTTTATTGGCCGTAATCGGATCAAGAGCGGGGCGGGGCGGGGCGGGGGCGGCGCGGCGCGGCGCGGCGGGTCGCAACATATGGACGGGTCGCGAAAAGCGCAGCGATGCAGCAGGAGCCTCCTGCTGCTGCTCCTGCTGGCCTGTTGGCCTGCGGGCTGCTAGCTGCGCACCCTAATATGATGAAAGGGATGTCTGCCCCGCCCCGCTCCCCTCCCGCTCGGGCTGCTTAGCCTCACACAGTCGCTCTATCGGTCACTCCCTGTCACCCTGCCGCCTGCAGGCGCTGCCCTGCGCACAGGAGTAGAGAGGGTGGGTACCTTTGTAAGTCCGCGCGCCTGACTGGCCAGGAAAGAATCAGCCGGAGAAGTGCTGGAAATCGAAATACTGGAAACAAGTACCGCTCAGGAATATTTTTTTTTTCGACGAGTGCGCCCACCTCAAAAGAAAAAAAAAACGGGAAATTGGAACACGGTGAAAAAAGTTTCTTTTATTTCAAGACCCGGTCTTGGATACCATTGGCGTTCTTCATAATATCCAAGACCGGGTCTTGAAATACAAGAATCTATTTTTACCGTGAAATAGTGAAAATCGACAGTGTTGAGGCTGTGCGATACGATATAAGCCGCGGTTGGTTTTCCGCGAGTTGTCGTACGGCGGCGCCCAGCAGGAGCTGTGCTGGTGGTGGTGGAGGGGCTGGAGTACGAGGGGCGTCTGCTACTTGTCATGTTCTGCCACAACTCCCATAATTTGCGATGACTGCGGGGTGCTTGGCGCCGCGCCGCCCCCTCCGCGCGCGCACGTGTGTGCGTGTGTGCGTGTGTGTCATGGCGCTCGCGCAAGGGGCTGCGGTGCTGCGCCCTTGGCCGCGAAAAAGCCAGCGCGCGGCCCGAGTCCTGCCTGCCGGAGAAACGGCACGCGAATAATTCCAGCTCCAATTCCTGTAAAATCACCCCAAAAAGTATAATTTTCTCGGAGTAATTTGTTATTTTTTTTACCTTAATTCTTAAGTTAGAATTATAATTGAGACCGCGTGTTCACCAGAAAGCTGTAATATCGTCTACCTCAACCATGATTATTTCACGGTTGTCCCTGAGGCACAGCCACGCGATGGCTGCTACGACTTTTCATTTTTCCTGGCGCACTCTCTAGCGTTTTCAGTAGTGTGTCGCACTCAGAAAACCACTTTTTTGTGCGAACGAAATAATTTCGTACCCGTAATTAACGAAATTTTAGTAGTAACAAATAAAAATTTTCGTTAGCTTAACTAAATTAGTCAATTTTAAAAAAATAAGAAATTGGAACAAAAAAAATTTGCTGTCGTCCCAACGAAAATTTGACTTTGATTTCAGGAACGAAAGATTTTCGTTAAGGGAAATAAAATTTCTTTCCGCCAAAGAAGCGGTTTTCTGAGTGCGTGTCGTCTGCTCCGATGCAAATGACTATCCAGTCGGCTCTACCGTGCATTTCGCCGGGGAAAAACAATCCGGCCGGCAGGACCTCTGCTGCTGATGGCGCTGTGTCTGTGCCGCGGGCCGGCCGGGGCCGGGCGAGGGCGGCCCGGGCCAGACCCCCAGGGGGGTGTTGTCCATCCCCAGGGCCGGTTTGTCCTGCAACCGGCTCTGGCCGACCTTCCCTTCCCCGCGCAGGGCCAGGCCAGGCCAGGCGCGTCCCCCGGGACTCCCTCACCCCCTTCGCCCTCTACCCTCCCCTCTCGCCTCTGGAGTGGTGCGGGCCGATAGGATCACGAGCTCGGGGCAGGACCAGGGGCCCGCCCCGCCCCGCCCCGCCCCGCCCCGCCCCGCACATGTCTCGGCCTCGGCCGATTGTTTTGCGAGCGCTCCCTCTGGAGGATACACGCAGCGCCAAATGTACCTCTATTATAGAATATTGCGGTGACATCGATATCCCAGTCGCAGACGTCGCCATATTATGCAAATGAACCTTAAAGACGTCGGGTCTCGTCCTTATAATTTGCCTTACTCGTTAAAAAAGTTATTTTCATTTGAGAAATTTGACTAAATTTTTAGAATAAGTAGATGGTGTACAGTATTTTCTGTCGGGTGTTACTCTACTCTGTGGCATGTGACCGATGTGTGAGTTCTTTCTCTGACGTCTCTCGCTCTGAGTCGCTCTTTTTCATCCATTGAGCTTTTGGCAGCGGCATGATGATGATTGTCTTGCGAGTGGCTTCCTACAGCCCCGCCCCGCCCCGCCCCGCCCCGCCCCGCCCGGCGCCAGAGGGGCATGTGACCTTTGGTCGCGGGCTGCGTTGCGAAGCGCCGTGGGTGTCAGGGTTGGGGTTGGGGGCGGCGGGGTTGCACGGGGTGGGGTGGGGTGGGGTGGGGGTGTATCCTGCCGACAAATCCATTACTGCCCCGGAGAACACGACCCCGGCACGCGCCTGGCGTGCGTGCGCGCGCGCGTGTGTGTGTGTGTGTGTGTGTGGGAGGGAGAGGGGGGGGGGACAGCAGGAAAAAATGAAGTGACTTATTCTCAACGATATCAACAAGGAGTGCATTAGTGGCGGCCGACCGGCACCCCGGCCCACTCCAGCACAAGACGCTTCAATTTTTCCTCGCGACATTGGCTTTCCCTTTCTTTTTTTTTTTTTTTCGTTTCCCTCTTTTTCGTTATTTTGATGCGACTTGTCGGTGTTCCGCTTCCTGCGGCCGTATGATGCAGAATGCATCCCGTAGCGTGGAGTGTTTCTTTTATTTTCGTTGAAATTAAGTTTACGTTATAAATACTCTTTCCGTGGTTCCGTTCGCGAATGTGTGCTGGATATTGACGCGTAACAAAATACACACCAACATCACCAAAATAAAAACGAGAAATGTCAGCAGAAATTTCACTTTTGGAGTCGTTCTCTTATTTTTGTATGTCTGCATTTTTTTTTTTTTTGTATTTTCCTTTTTTGAGAGAAATTTCGCCAACTCGCTGCATGCGTGGTGCCTCCCGCGGGGTGGGCCTGTTTTTCCACCGCTGGCGCACGCGCCGGCACCGGAAGTCCGGCCACTAGCGAAGCAGCCAAGAGCGCTCTCTCGCCCTCTCTCTCTCTCTCTCTCTCTCTCTCTCTCTCTCTCTCTCTCTCTCTCTCTCTCTCTCTCTCTCTCTCTCTCTCTCTCTCTCTCTCTCTCTCTCTCTCTCTCTCCTGAATCATCATGGTATTATTATTTTTTGTGGCCTCAGCCCCATCCCTTACTGCCTGCTCACCCGCTGTTAGAGATGCCCTCTCTTTTGAAAAGCTTCCCGCGAGGCGTCCGGAACACTGTGTACAGTATAGTGTACTTACTCGAGTATTGCTGCTTCGCCAATAAATTTATACCAAATTTTTTCTTACCGTTTTTAATTCCTATTTTTTAAGCTTATTACAGCCATTTTTTTGATGACTATTAGTTCAAGTTACGATTTTTTTTTCGCGTAAATCGGAAAAAAATTGCAATTTTTACCGGGATTTGAAGATTGGCGAATAAGACTGTGTTTAAAGCGCGGCGCGCTGTATTGTGGTTGCCGATACACCACCCCCTGAGCATACGGCTCGGCGCGCCGTCAGCTCGCTCTAGCGCGTCCTCGTGGACGGTGGTGTTGGTGTGGGGCTCTGCGGTCCCCGGGCCTCCCCCCTCTCCCCGCCAGAGACCGCCACCAAAAGCGACCCAAAGTGGCGTTATGGTAATGCCGCTTATGATTGGCCAATGTGCGGCGCGGTGGAATGGAGCGCACATCCCACTTGTTGGGGGAGAGCGGGAGCGAGAGGGGCCCACCACCACCAGCCACGCCACGGTTCGCATCTTTTTTCTTTTTTCTTTTTTTTTTCTTCGTTTTTGCTCAGTTGCCGGCGTGCCATCGCCCGCACTAACTCGATTTTTCCCCCGTCTACCCCGTGCGCCGCGCTGTCGGGCCCGGCAGGAGGCTTTTTCGGCTGCAGGGGCGGGCGGGCAGCGAGTCTGTCGGGAGGGGGGGGGGGGGAGCGGCCCGAGGGGAGATATCTCTTTGCGCGCGAATCTCCCGCAAATCCTACCTCAATTGCCGGGGATTGTGACGGACCTGTTCCATTTGATTGTGTGTGTGTGTGTGGGCCGGTGCGGGGGGATGCGGCAGTGTTATACACACACTTTATCGCTATTCGCAGTCAGTCCCTGACGCCCCTGCTTTATTCGCAGGTCACGGCGGCGTGAACCAGCTCGGCGGCGTGTTCGTCAACGGGCGGCCGCTCCCGGACGTGGTCCGCCAGAGGATCGTGGAGCTGGCGCACAACGGCGTGCGGCCCTGCGACATCTCGCGGCAGCTCAGGGTCTCGCACGGCTGCGTCTCCAAGATACTGTCGAGGTGAGTCAACAAACATTTCTTTTTCGTTTCTTTTTCAAAGATTGACATTCGCAAAAAAAAAAAAAAATATTTAAAAAAAATGCAAAAAAAACAAAAACGGCCAATGTTCATTTTTAATGAGAAAATTTGGAATTCTTTCAATCACGGTAAAATCTTTTTCCTGAGATTCCCAGGAAGTTTTGCACTTTTTCCTGACAAAATACCGGAAAATTACCAGCTTATCAGGGCTTCCCAGGAAACAGGTTAATTGTTCAAGAAAACAAAAATTCGCGTTAAGGACGGAGTTGCCGAAGAATTAGGGTTTTGGCGCGTTTAGAGTGTGATGATAGGATAATAGTCCAGTATAGAATAATAATAATATTAATATAATTGTTATGGTGATGATAATTATTATTATAGCAGCAGTAGCTTTGGCGCGTATGATGGATGCTGATGTGATTGTGGCCGGCGCTGCTCGGGGAGCCGACGCTCCGCAAATGGCTTTATCGCGTAGGCACAAGGCTGGGCCGGGCCGGGCCGGGCCGGCGGGTCGGCAGAGTCCCGTTCTTGTCCGGGGCCACGTGGCCCAGTGGCCCACCCCCTCCCCCTCCCCTCTGCACCGCGCGCGGTGTCACAGACTAGGCCACTAATACTCTCATATTTTTGTAGAGCTGCGTTAAAAAAAAAAGACAATCTCACAATAAATTTGAAAATTCAGCAGCTGTGCCGTAGCAGCTTACAGTGGAATTCCCCCCGAGCTCTCTGCAGAGTGTAGCGGTGAAACTTAAAGTTCCCCATAGCAGACTGTCGGCCGGCGCATCACTGCGCCGCGCTGACCAGTCCGACTTACGACTCCCATTTCCTGCTCTTGGACTTGACATCAACGAGGGCGTTCCCCGAATCGCTCCGGGGAGAATATACGTACAGCACTATGACGACATTATCCGCTCGACCACATAAGTTTTCCCCGTGGCGCGCCATCGCCGTTACTTTTGCATCTGGCGTTCGGAGGCGGGCGGGTTTCTATTTTTTTTTTTCCATTTTTATTCTAGCCCTTGCATGTCGCTGGGCGGGGCGGGGCGGGGCGGGGAAGGTGTTCCGTTTGGCGAAATGGCCTGTATATGGGAAGATAAGAGGGAAGGCCAGCGGGGTGCATGGGATATACAGAGCAGAAGCGGAGTGGACAAAACGCGCTGGTGGCCTTTTGTGTGTCGGTCGCGCGCCTCACGGGCGGAGCGGAACTCGACTCGCGGTCCGGCCCGGCCCGGCCGCAGCTTCCGCACCCTCTGCTCGCCCCGCCCCGCCCCGCCCCGCCCCGCCCAGGGCGCGGCGCCGTATGGAAAACAATTTGCACAATACTCCGCGGGTCCTCCTCTCTACGCCCTTATTCTGGGACACCGCATGCCTCATTGTTCAGATCGGCAGTCACAGAGTGTTTGCCGTCGGGGTGTGTAATTATTCTTTTATCCAGTCCCGTGCAAATTGTTATATCCAGTGTTGGATTAGAATGCGATGGAAACAGTGCTGCTTATCTGAGAACGCGTCGACATGGTAGGGATCTCCACCCTCAACGTTATCTGGCCCGCTCTGCTCTCTCTCTCTCTCTCTCTCTCTCTCTCTCTCTCTCTCTCTCTCTCTCTCTCTCTCTCTCTCTCTCCGGACCTCTCCTATTATTCCTAGACAACAAGAGAGAGCTCGGACCCAGCAAGGCCCGCATTTTTTTTTTGCAGTATGAAATCTGCAAAATATGCAGAACGACGCTATGGCATAAATCACCCAGACGTGCTTAGTGTGGTCTGCTGGGGCCGGACCGGGACCTGAGTCATCTGGGGACGGAGGAGAGAGAGAGAGCGAGAGAGAGAAGGGAGGGGGGGGGCGGTGCTGTGGGTCCTCGCGTACAGGCGCCACCAGTACGTTGTAAGTACCCAGGGCATTTCAATGAAATATCCATATTTCAAGAGTAAATGGGCGCCACGCCGGCGGCGTGCTGGCCGCCCCGCCCCGGCCATTCAGTGTTTTGTTTCTTTCTTTTTTGCAATTCATATGAACACACATGCGGTGTCCAGTAGGTAGGTAGCCGCTGCTGCTGAGGTGGTCTCTGTGGTCTAGTCCTCTCCCCCGCCCCTGCCGTCGCGACCAGCCCAGACCGCACGGCACGGCCGCCGAAACCGAAATAAAGTTTAAGTGTTTCCGACGAGTTAAATTCGAAACGCTCTCGACGCGAGCGATTCGTCGCGCTTTTACGTCTGGTTGGCTTCTTCTTTCTTTTTTTTTTTCGTGCTGCTTCGCGCGGCTCTTCCTGCTATCGACCACGAGGAGGAAGAGGATCAATGGGTACGGTTGTGATTTCATTTCAGTCTCCTGTCGCGCTGGCGGATCTACAGGATTGCAGGAAATAAATAAGGCGGTGACAGGGGTTCGATCCAGGCAAATAAAACAAAATGCAAGAGTTCCCGAATTAAGTAAATTCACGTATAGTACAAATGAATATACTAGATAAAATATATTCTTCCAAATTATTTTAATCTACCGAAGATTCTAAAGAAAGATCTTGATTTTTTTCTATTTAAACCCATTTTTATGAATTATTTTTTTTCGTATAAAAGTTTGCTCGACTAACGCGGAGGTGCCGAGTCCACGGACCGCGGCCCTACCCGCCCTACCGCCTTGACGACCACCCCGCCCCGCCCCGCCCCACCCCGCCCCGCCCGACGCCTTCGTACATAACTTATGGCTGTGTCGCAGCCTGTCTGATTTTGTCGTCCTGAAATATGGAGCAGCAGCGTCAGACGCGGAGGCACTTCAAAAGCGTCCATACCACAGACTCGGGCCCCCACCCCACCCCGCCCCACCGGTCCAGCGGCACTGAGCGGCACGCCCCATCTGGGCCCCTCTGGGGACCGCCGCGCCCCGCCGCGCCCGTGCCGCACCCCGCCGCACCCCGCCGCACCCCGCCGCGCCCCGCCGCGCCCCGCCGCCGTATCGCGCCTCAGATGAGGGTGGTGGCGCTGTGCCGCGCCGCGCTATCTGATGGGCCGGCTCGCCCCCACCACGCCCCGCCCCGCCCCGCCCCGCCCCGCCCCGCCCCGCCCCGCCACGCTCCCCCACTTGAGATGGCATCGCGCGATGGCTATCGGGAACACCATCGGGGGGCGGGTGGCGACAGTGCGCAGCAGGTGGGGCCGCGGGGCGGGGACACGCACTCAAACACGTGCAGAGCCAGCCACAAATAATCGCCCCTCAGAGATATTATGACTTCCTTTAGATCTCATATTAACCTATGTAAAGTACGCGTTAAGCTTGTCTTTTAAACGTAGAAGATAAGTAATAAAAGCCAAAAAAATGAATATAAAAAATATTTATTTTGTTTTGCATGAGGTCTTAAAAAATTTTCAGATATCAGCCAGCAATTAAACGTAGAAGATAGGGTAGGATATAATTAAAGAGGTAGTTTAGGATGCTAAAATCAAGGACGCATTTTGTCTGGGTACAGTACTTTAACCGACGCTGTTTAAAGTGCTAAATGTAGGCGTCCTCGCTTAGCGCGCGTGGGCGTATCGGAAGTAGTGTCCCACACTGTCGCCGCAGTGCAGTGCGCGGGCTGCGGCCAGCTAGCTCGGGTACATTTTCAGGGCAGTTAGTCGCCTAACCGAACCTGACCCGCCGAGCCGCGCCCAGCGTTACTCGGACCAGAGCAGACGAGCGGGGCGCAGCGGCGCGCTCTGGCGGTCGCTCTGGCAATAAAGAACACCATTCATCACCTGGTCACACCTCTCCTCTGGCACCGGACTCGCGAAAAGTCCTCCTTGGCGTATCCTGTTAATTATTGTTCAGGTTATATTAAAACTATCACGGATGACCACTGCTACTTCAACACTCTTTCCGGAAATATTTTTTTAAAATTCCTAGTTGTTGTTTTTTTTTGTGATTGGGTTATTTTTGTGTTCCCTTTCTCCTTCTCTCTCTCTCTCTCTCTCCCCCTCTGTCGACCTGAGGCAGTTGATTCGTTTTTCCGGGCCGCTTCTGTTCCGGCTGGCTGCAATTACAACAACGGCGATCTCTGTTGTGCTGCCTCATCATACTATTTTCGCAGCCCTCTCTCCCTCTCTCCCTCTCTCTCTCCCCCTCCCTCTCCTCCTCTCTCCCTCCCTCTCTCTTTTTCTCGCATCCAATTGCTCGCGCTGTTGTCTCCTCTATTTTGAGGACATCCCGCTCCTAACGAGTAGCAAACTCACTCAGGCCTGGCAGGGCGGGGCGGGGCGGGGCGGGGCGGGGCGGGGCGGGGCGGGGCGGGGCGGGGCGGGCCGAGGCCAGGACAAGCAGGCTGGCCGCGCGCCGAGCCCGTGTCGCCCGGGCGCGAACGCGTTGGAATGCATTTGGCTGTCCTGATATTAGTCCTGCTCTTTTAATTGGGCGTTAGATCGGTTTGCGTGGCGTTAAATTTACGTGCAGTTAGTTGTATGGAAGGAGCGACACATCAAACACTTTGTTGATTCTGACCGTTCAGCGCGCTGCAGAGTGCGTGGGGAGTTGCATACTGACGTGTGAACCCTTGGCGACCTGACGGAAATATACTCGAGGCAGGCAGGTACCTAGGCGTGGCGGGGCGGGGCGTGGCGTGGCGGGGCGGGGCGTGGCGGGGCGTGGTGGGGCGGGGCGTAACAAAGCCGAGTCTGTGCGGCCCGGGAGAGGCCCGGGGAGGGCGATATGCCCCTCTGGCATAATTGGCTCTAATGAGTCGTTGAGCGCGGCGCGCCCGCCGCACCCCGCCCCGCCCCGCCCCGCCCGACCCCGCCCCGCCGCACCCCGCCCCGCCCCGCCCCGCCCTCCCCCAGCAGCCCACGGGCGGCCGCCCCCCGCACTGCTCTCGTCAGCCACCCAGAAGGAATGCGTGTTCCGGCAGCCCCCCCACCACCACCTTTTTTTTTCTCCCTTGCTGGCTTAAATGGAGGAAGTACGAGGAAGTATTGATAGGTCAGCAAAAAAACAAAAACTGCTCCTGGTCGGCCTGGCGACGGTCAGCCAAGTGAACTGCGAATAACTGCGACGACGTTTTCCCTCCTGTTTCTGCTGAAGTGTTTCATAGTTTCGTACGTTTCTCTCTCTCTCTCTGCCGGCAGGTACTACGAGACGGGCAGCTTCAAGGCGGGCGTGATCGGCGGCTCCAAGCCCAAGGTGGCGACGGCGCCCGTCGTGGACTCGATAGCCAACTACAAGAGGGAGAACCCGACCATGTTCGCGTGGGAGATCCGGGACCGGCTGCTGGCCGAGGGCATCTGCTCGCAGGACAACGTACCCTCTGTGTCCTCCATCAACAGGTAAGGCAGAAAAGTTTGTAAAGCTTACGCGCAAAACGTCGTAAAGTTACGATATTAATTTGTAAAATTACAAAACTGAATAGATGCTTGGTATCGACTAGTCGTTCTTAAACGAGCACAAATAGACAGTCGTAGATTTACGATACTGATCATAAATTTACAACGTAATTTGAAAATCACAAATTACGAAAAATGTTGTAACTTTACGAAGATATTTTTCACAGCGGTTCTTATTTTTCGGCGCTACTTGTCGTGGGGAGTGCGGATAAGATACTGCCTTATGTTTTTCGCCCCCCACCCCCTTTCTCTCTCGCTCTCTCCCCTCTTTCTCTCTCCCGTTGCCCGTCCTCGCCCTCTCCCCCTCACTCCTCCCGCTCTCTTACACCCAGTCTGGCGCGAGGGCGGGGCCTCTGTGTGAGCCGGCACGCCCCGCCACACCCCGCCACGCCCCGCTGCGCTCCGCCACGCCCCAGTGCGCAGTGCCGATTGGACATCCGCCCGCCCCACCACCGCGCCCGGCTAGGGGCGCAATGGGGGTGGAGGCGGGGCGGGGCGGGGCGGGGCGGGGCGGGGCGCTGGGAGAGCCAAAGCTCTGCGAGCCGCTCGGAATATCTCGGCTGAAAAATAATCGGGCCTCCACCAATTCTCAATGACATCAAAGTTCATTATTATTATTATCATTACTGTTATTATGTGTAATTTTTTTTTTTTTTTACAAAAAGTGTGTGGTTCACACAGGTTTACACTGAATGATTATAATAAACCCCTGCGAGAGAGAGAGAGAGAGAGAGAGAGAGAGAGAGAGAGAGAGAGAGACAGAGAGAGGAGGGAGAGGAGGGAGAGAGATCCGGAGGATGGCGGTAGGGAATAAAGTTGTTCCTCGCTCGCCGAATCAATCCGTGCTGAAGGGGAGGCTTTGCGGGGCGGGGGCGGCCTGGGGGAGCGGAGTGCTCCGCCCCGCCCCGCCCCGCCCCGCCCCGCACCAAACAATGGACACGGGGATTAACTTGTCCGCTGAGAGTGTCGCTAGCTCTGTCTGCGGCGGGCTGCGCTGCGACCCACTGGAAATGCTACGGCCACTTTGTAAGGCATTCTTCGGTCGGGACTGACAATTTTGTTTTTTCACCGGAAAAACAAAGGTGCTAAGAAACGCCTTTCCTGGGGCGCTAAAATCAAGTGCTAAGTTTAGTGCCTTTCCTGGGGCACTAAATCTTAGTGCCTTTCCAAAGGCACTAAATTTTGTTAGTGCCTTTTAGAGGTAGGACTTAGCACCTTTGTTTTTCCAGTCTTGGTATCTTCTTTTTGGCATTCCAGAAGAATACCGAAATTTTTGGCATCATGTACCGGGTGTTTCTTTGAATGCGTCACAGTGTTGCGGGATTGCATACTCTCCAGCGCTGCAGGGGCCATGGCGCCTTACCGGCAGATGGAGTAGGCAAACCCGCAATACTGTTACGCATTCAAAGAAACACCCGGTACAAGGTGTACATAGCATTTTACAATGAATAATGTCCTGATGGTGTTGATGAACTCGATGGCGTGGAGCGCGAGCCGCACTGTCCTGTCCGCGGCCGCGCGGCCGCCAGATGGGCAGATGGGGAGCCTGGTCGCTCCATTTCACCCGCCACACACTCGCAGATGGCGGGCGAGTCGTGACTTACACGACGCTAGCTGCTACACGCGTTTGATTCACGTTTTATCAAGACAATTGCCTCGCGGCGACCTTTTCTCTCTCTCTTTCTTTTTAGTTCATCGCGTACCCTTTTCCTCCCGCGGTGGTTCTCTCTCCCCCTCCAGCAATTTTTATGACATCTATATAAATGCGCATGATATTATTAGGCAGTATGTAAGGGGTTTATTGGCCGGACCTGTGGCGCAAATCTGTTTCCGAGGGAAAGCGCTTTCGTTCCGTTGACCGGCGCGGCGCGGACCCTCCCTCCCGCTACCCTCACGGTCATAGAGGCTTGCGGGAGGGAGCTAGGGTAGTTCATGAGGGCGATCAGCTTCGGGCAAATGGACGCGACCGGCGGGCCGGGCCGGCGCGCCCTGAGGTAGGCAACGTGGTGCGCAGGCCTGCCGTGTGTTGCCTACCCAGCAGGGGGCCGGGCACGGAGGTGGGACAGCTAGCTCAGAGAGCCGGCGCGGGCCCTGGAGGTAGGCAACGCGGTGCGCACGCCGGCCGTGTGTTGCCTACCCAGCAGGGGGCCGGGCACGGAGGTGGGACAGCTAGCTCGGAGAGCCGGCGCGGGCCCTGTAGGTAGGCAACGCGGTGCGCACGCCTGCCGTGTGTTGCCTACCCAGCAGGGGGCCGGGCACGGAGGTGGGACAGCTAGCTCGGAGAGCCGGCGCGGGCCCTGTAGGTAGGCAACGCGGTGCGCACGCCTGCCGTGTGTTGCCTACCCAGCTCGGGGTAAGGAAAGGGCAATGAATTACTTTCTGGCAGTGCAACTTAGTTCGGCCGGTGGGACTGCTCAAGTAACTCACAGGAGGAGCCAACTAGCGATCGAGGGGAAGCTAGCGTCAGTGAGAGAGAAGGGCCCGGGTGGGGTGCGGCGGGGTGCGGCGCGGCGTGGCGGGGTGGGGCGTGGCGCCCACCTCCCTCAAACGGAATGCATGAATATCGGAGAGGTCTGCCTGGGCGTTGCGGAGTCACAGACGGAGAAAAGATTTTGCCTGAGGTGAAAAGAATTTGCTGCCGTGCCTCTCCTCCAGCGCCCCTCCCCACGGCACGTCTCTCTCTCTCTCTCTCTCTCTCTCTCTCTCTCTCTCTCTCTCTCTCTCTCTCTCTCTCTCTCTCTCTCTCTCTCTCCCTCTCTCTCCCTCTCTCTCCCTCTCTCTCCCTCTCTCTCTCTCTCCCTCTCCCAAGTGTTTGAATGACGTACACTTGGCGGTGTTTGAATTTCCATTCTTACACTTGAAAAGGCAAAGGTGCGAATTTCCCACAGAATTGCCCTTACTTAAAGTGTGACACGTACAAGTGCGCGACAGTATCACACTTTGCCAGGCTGCTGGGCTGGCTGGGTGTGCAGCTGGGCGGTGGCCGCTCTGCTGGCCAAGCGCTGTGCAAGGACCGTCCTATGGCCGCTCCAGGAAGCTCACTGGGGCGTGTCGGGGCGGGGCGGGGCGTGGCGGGGCGGGGCGGGGCGGGGCGGGGCGGGCACCGTGGGGCACAAGACGTCGAATGCACAAGGGATGCAAGGCACGAGCTGGGGGCGGCGCGCGGGGCGGGGCGGGGCGGGGCGGGGTGTGGGCGGGAGGCGCGGCCTGGAGGGGAGGGGGTAGAGTCTGCGGCCATGCTTCAGACACGGTCGATCTCACGGCATAGCTGTTGGGGGCGTAGCGCAGCCTGGGGGAGGCCATGGAGGGCCTCAAGTCTCTGTGGAAAGCGCCTCTGCAGCGCGTTAGAGAAAGGGGAGAGGGAGAGGGAGAGAGAGAGAGAGAGAGAGAGAGAGAGAGAGAGAGAGAGAGAGAGAGAGAGAGAAGGGAGAATGGGGTGGGTTCGTCTTATTGATCTTCTTGGCTTTTCTTCTTGCCGACACACCTCTCTCCCCCCTCCTCTCTCTCTCTCTCTCCCCTCCCTCTCTCTCTCTCTCTCTCTCTCTCTCTCTCTCTCTCTCTCTCCCCCCCCTCTCTCTCTCTCTCTCTCCTGGTCCTTTCCTCCCTGGAGACGATGACTGCTCGCCCCCAAACACTGCCTTTCCCTCCATCTTGCCTTGCCGCCCTTGACTCGCTCCTACCCCCCCTGTCTCCTACCCCTCAGCAGCGCATTTCCCTATCCGTCTTTCTCTCCTCTATTTTTCTATGTCTTGCGACTACACTAGGTGTGCATTTCGCGTCTGCTGCAGTCCAGTCTCCGCTCTCTGTTTCCATTCCCGTCTTGGGCCCGCGCGACTCGGACGCGAGGTTATAGGCTAATGCTCCTTAATCGCTCAAGCGCTCTCTGACGATCATGATGGCCCTTTAAACGCGATGATGAAGTGCTCTCAGGAGAGAGAGAGAGAGAGAGAGAGAGAGAGAGAGAGAGAGAGAGAGAGAGAGAGACGGAGCGGGGTGAGAGGGGAGAGGGACCCTGGTCCCTCGGCGCATGCTGCCAGCCTCCCCCGCCCCGCCCTCCCCGCCCCGCCCCGCCCCGCTATCGTATGGCCCTCGGGGACCGCGGGGGAACAAGTGAACATCGGGGTGTTAGCTTGTAATGATTAGAGCCGGGAGTGTATGGCGATGAAGAGAGCATTAGGGGTAGGGGGAGAGAGAGAGGTGGGGGGTGCATATGGTGCGGTATTTGTGTTATTGCTCAGTCGGTGTGAACGCCAGGCTGTCGCCTTTTCTTGCACGGACTTATTCCATTTCTCTGTGCCTCTCTCCCTCTCTCGCTCTCTCTCGCTCTCGCTCTCCCTCACTCTCTGCGCTCACTCTCTCTTCATCCCTCGCCCCCGCACACACTCCCTGAGTGTAGCACATTAGCGCTCTGGTCCGGCCCGCCCCGCCCCGCCCCGGTGTGGTGTTGGATGGCCGGTGCTAATTCCCTGCCCTCGCTGAGTGGAATTCTCCCGCTGCCCTGAGGTTGGCACGGCCTTCCCGACTCCCCAACCTCCCTGACCTCTTCCGGCCACCGCCCCCTAAGGCCCTCAGCTCCGCTATCAAAAGGTGCTGAGTTTCGCACACTCGTTCTCGTACTGTGTGCATTCTAACTGTTTTTGAATATTTTTTTTTGTGCGAACCTGTGCGCAAAGATAAACATTCGATTGTTTCCACAAAATTTTCCGCGAAGAAAGAAATGCTGGACTTAGGTGCAAATATGGGCACAAAAGTGTGTTAAATCGACGCAGAAGTTTGTGCGAAAAATTCGATTGCGTGTAACTTTGTGCAAATAAAAGATTCAAATACAGCTGCGGTGTGTGAATTTTTATCCGTGCACTTGTGTCCAGGCGTATTATGCGACATTCACACGTTAACTTGCGTAAGTGTACGGGTGATGGGATTTCACACACCTCCATAGTCACACACTTACTGCTCCCAAGCTCCGTACACTGTCGTCTGGCGCCGCGAGACGGCGTAAGTGTGTGTATGTGTGTGTGGCGCGCGCGTCAGCCTGTGTGGAAATGAGAGAGAGAGAGAGAGAGAGAGAGAGAGAGAGAGAGAGAGAGAGAGAGGCGAGCAGGCCGGGTTTATTCCGCGTGATTTAACCTTTTCAAATGCCACGGGCGGCAGCAGCGGGCCTGGTGGGGACGCGCACCGTGCGGGGAGTGATGACTCTGTTACCAGAGAGAGAGAGAGAGAGAGAGAGAGAGAGAGAGAGAGAGAGGGACCTGACAATGAGAGTGCGACAAACCGTTTGTTTTATGTTTGCTGCTTTATTCGATTGCCGGGTCGGCGGCGCGGAGCGGAGCGGAGCCGGGTGAAAAATGCACCCCAGGCCGCTTCTCTTCTCTCCGTCTGTCGCGTGCGGGAGAAGGTCAAGCACGGCTCCTGCGTCTACGTCTCCAGGGCCACAGCCATGACTTTGCAAAGTTTTTTATTTTGAAAAAAAGAATATAGTACATAACCGTATGAAATCTTACCGAAGTTGAACATGTCATGTCATAGCTTACGTACAGGCTGACATCGGAACAAGCAAGCTCTACCGTAGCAAAAAGTAGTCAGCTTTGGTCGTCAAATAATTGGCAAGTAATGAATTTGTCGTAAAAGCGTGTGAAAGGCCAAAAGTTTTTTGGAGAAATGCGTCACTTGGTCAAATTTTTTTCGCCGATAATAAATAACGAATGTTCCTTCCCCGCTCTACTATGGAACAAATTTTGAAAGGTTTTAAAGGTTTCGGTGCAAAAATAATTCCTGCAGATCTAATTTTCAAATTACTTTGCTCTCTCCTGTAATATACTTCACTTTTTGGGGGACATACGTCACTTTTGGTCAAAATTTTTACTGAATCTCCGGAGCAGGCGCTCGTGTGCGGCGCGGTCGTATGGCTGGTCAGCGTGGCCGCAGTGTAGCGGCGGCCAGCGAGCCTCCTCACCCCACCCCGCCCCGCCCCGCCCCACCCCACCCCGCCCCGCCCCGCCCCGCCCGCACTGGCGCCTCCCCCCGGCCCGGCGCCATTAGCAGCGAATTATAACCGGCCACCACCAGACCGGCCGGGCCCCGCGCGGGGTAGCCACTCAGGGGCCGGTCCCCCTGCAGGGGATGGGATTTGTGGCCGCCACGCCCCGCCACGCCCCGCCACGCCCCGCCGGATGCCACGCTCAACCACAGCGAGCTGAATTTTTCATGCGGATGGGCCCCGGGCCCGCCTGTCTCTGTGTTTGTGTGTAAATGTGTGTGTGTGTGGGCGTTTAGTTGCGGTGGTATGTGTGTGTGAGGTCGTTAGCACCTTGTCCGCCCCCGGACAGAAAAGGGAACATGGGGGAAAATATTGCACGAAATATCTGGCTCGTGCTATGTAATTTGGTCGACCAATTATTTGCCTCGGCGATTATTTTCAGCCTCGGAAACGCAGATTAAATAAAATAAAAATATTTCGTCCAATATAGAGGACTATCGTCTTGTAGTTTTATCTACTCAGATAATAGGAAAGAGTAAAGACTGTCTCGCGTGCGAGAAGAGGATGATAGACTACACTGTTAAAGTAAAGGCACAAAAGTGTTTCGCGGCCGACACCCTCCCCTCCCTCCCGGCGCGGCCAGGTGTTGCTGCAAGCCGCAGGGGTGTGCGACACGCAGCGCCCACCCCGCCCCGCCCCGCCCCGCCCCGCCCCGCCCCGCCCCGCCTCGCCCCGCCCCGCCCCGCCCCGGCCCTTTCTTCAGTTGACTTCTTGACTCGGACAAAGACCACCGCGTCTCCGTATACGATACTGTTTTTGAAGAGGCTCGTGGAGGGTGGGGGGATCAGTCATTGTACCTCCGGCAGCTGAGCTCGATATAATGGACTGCCAGCTGGAGTGGCTGGCTGGAGCCTGGCTGGAGTGGCTGCTGGAGCCGGGGTAGCGGCACGAGGAGGGCCTCCTCGGCCTTGTGGAGGTCGCACGCACTGACACACTGCCCTCGCCAAAGCCGCGGCGGCTCGTGTTACGTTCAGTGAGGTCACGTATTTGATCCTACAAGTCGATGTATCGATTGTGGGTCATCGACGTGAATCAGGAGGCGTGTAATCAGAGGGCTCCCCGCGGTAATCTCGAACGGGCGACTTCCGGGTCGACTCGTGACTGTTCGAGTTGGAGACTCCGTAGAAACATTGCGGGATCTAAGACCTCTAAGAGTCAAGAGTCGACCCGGGAGCAGCCCGTTCGAGACTATCGCGGAGAGACCCTCCTGCGAAAGTCTGCTTCTCCGCTTGAAAAGCCGTTGCGCTGGTCCTACAAACCATCAAAAACCCACGAGGAGAACGAGCAGAATATTAAAAAAAAAACAGTCGTGTTGAACAAGGTCCTCGCTGATACTGGTGATGACGATTGTAAGTTGACGATGATTACGCGCATTAACTTGACGAAGCATGCTGCTTTACATGCCCCGCTCATGACGCATAAATCAAGCACGGGGCCGCCCCGCCCCGCCCCGCCCCGCCCCGCCCCCCCCGCCCCGCCCCGCCCCGCCCCGCCCCGCCCCGCCCCGCCCCGCCAGGCCGCGCCACGCCGCGCCTTGCAAGCTCACTGTCGTGCATCCCTTTGTACGAATCACAACAGACGGCGAGCGTCTCTCTCCCTCTGTCTCTCTCTCTCTCTCTCTCCCTCTGTCTCTCTCTCTCCCTCTGTCTCTCTCTCTCCCTCTCCCTGGATTACACTCTGGAGGTAGCAAAGGCTCGCTACAAAATTTATAGCTGCGCGTGATTGAGGTATTCGGGCGACAGGGCGCGCGGTGTCGCGCGGGGAGCGGTTGATCGGCGAGGCGGGGCTGGCGGGTGGGGTGGGGCGGGGCGAGGTGGGGTGGGGCGGGGCGGGGCGGGGCGGGGTGAGGTGCAGCGGCGGGCGGTCGGTCGGTCTGTGTGTGTGTATATATTCGCGTGCATAGACACTTATGATGTATTGTTGTTTACCCCCTTCATGGACAACCCAAACAGACGTCCACGTAACCAGAGATGCGCCATTGGACGCCATAACAAAATGAAGCCGGTGGGGGCAAAAAAAAAGCAACACATGATAATAAAAGAAAAAGGGGTATGGATGTACGCGACTACGTGCGAGCGCAAGGCAATACATTATTGACTCCAGAGTTTATGCTTTTCCTCTAAAGTGCGATAATTTTTGGTAAACAAGTGTATATAAATAAAAATGAAAAGGATACTTTTAGAGGTTTTTGAGACCAGACTTAAGTGTGTACGGTAGTTTTTTTCTTCGTCCTATTGCATCCTGAGGGACGTTGCGAGGATGTATAGGCGGAGGGCAGAAACAATTCTCTACTGTCTGTGCCGGGCCGGGGGGAGGGGAGGGGAGGGCAGCGAAGGAAGGGATGAACGCAGTTGAAATAAAAAGGTCCTCCGAGTGCAGTAAAACAGAGAGAGAGAGAGGGGGGGGGGGTGAAATGAAGAGCTTGTTGTGGCATTTGCGCCCCTCCCTCCCAGAGGAGTGGTCGGCGGGTCCCGGGCGGCCGTGCAGTGATACGTACTAGCCATGATTGTGCTGCACCCCCACCCCGCCCCACCCCGCCCCGCCCCACCCCGCCCCGCCCCTGAGGCGTGCCGAACGCCCTCTTCGCCATGCACTTGCCTTTTCGTCACCGCAATGGTGATGTTATCCGCCTATGCCGCCATGAAACAAAAAAGAAATAGTGTCACAAAAGAGACTAGGGAAAAAAAAGCGGAAGTAATTGTCATTTAACCGGAGTAGCGTTGGACTCTTTTTGTAGCCGCTGAGGCGTTTGCGCGTGTGATCGTGGTGGGTGTTCTGCTGGGGGGGGGGGGGGGCTCCACGCTTCTGGCCGCTCAAATGAGACGAAAGCGTCGTTACCGCTGCATCCTAGCCTCACAGCGCAGCAGCAGCGGCAGCAGCACTGCCACAGGCCGCCAATTGCCACCGCTGACTTTCAGAACCGACGAGTTCAACCCGGCCGGGCCGGAGTCACTGCTGAACCGGACCGGCGGAAGCCACGACCACAACAGTAGTGCCCGGGCCCGTCTTCTCACAAAAGATTTCGTTTTTTAATTTAATTTTTTTGACCGTACCGAAAAGGATACGAAGATGAATACGTCTCGATAATGTCTTTTTTGTCGGGCCGCTTAGAGAAAGCTTTACATGCCGTGAAATTCGCTCGCGGCGCCGGGAGAGGGAAGGCCAGCGGCCGCAGAGTGAGAGGGTTGTGACGCGAACAGAGCGGGGCGGGGCGGGGCGGGGCGGGGCGGGGCGGGGCGGGGCGGGGCGGGGCGGCGCCGACAAATGGCAAAGCGGTGTTCACATGAGTCGTGGGAGAATGAGTAATGTCTGTGACTAGCGTCTCCTCCCCCGCCCCGCCCCGCCTCGCCCCGCCCCGCCTCGCCCCGCCTCGCCCCGCCCCGCGGTGGCAGCGTGTCGCGGTGGCGTTCGCGGCCGTGTCCAATCGCGCACAAGTCGACAATCCGATGCGCGCGAGGCGGGGTGGGGTGGGGCGGGGCGGGGCGGGGTGGGGTGGCTTAGGTTGCCACCGCCGTGGTGGATATGGCCAGCAGCCCAACCGCATGATGTGAGTGTGTGTGCGCGCGCCCGCCCACTCTGATCCGCTCTACACCAACTCTAAGCTCCTCAAGGCGAGAGAGTGAGGGTGGTACTGAGTGGGTAAGTGTTCAAGATTTCAACACAAGGCATTATTTTTTTAAAATAATAACAATCTGATTATTTTAAGAAAAAAAAAATTCTACTGTTGCCGTCGAGAGTGAATGAAGTTTTTTATTTTTATTTTGAGAAAATTTAAGGTACAATGACTGTGAAAGTAGAAAATGAAAAATCCATTATCTGGCTGTGAGGTCCCTCCTTGTGTGAAGTGTAAGGTGGTTGTCCCTCGGCTCGGCCCCTGCCCGCCCTGCCGCCTGTCCTGAATGTTTTATTTTTATTTCATTGCCCTTCGTCTCCCACGTCCGTCAGGGCGGGGCGGGGCGGGGTGGGGCGGGGCGGGGCGGGGCGGCGGCCTGCTCGCCCAACTCGTCATGAAAATCCAATTGAGGCGGCGCGTGTCGCCCCGCCCCGCCCCGCCCCACCCCGCCTCGAGATGCACGAGTTATCAATTCATCACTCGAAAGGGGCGGGGCGGGGCGGGGCGGGGCGGGGCGGGGCGGACCTTATTCCGCGGCGCCAGTCGTCAGGTCATCGGCGTGCGCGGCCCTCACCCCCCTCTCCCCCTTCCCCTCTCGAGCGCAGGTAGCCTGTTGAGCCCATACACCCCACTACAGCACTCTCTCTCCCCTCCCTCTCTCTCTCGCGCGCACACACACCTCCCCCCTCTCTCTCTCTCTCTCTCTCGCTCTCTCGCTCTCTCGCTCTCTCTCTCTCTCTCTCTCTCTCGCTCTCTCGCTCTCTCCCTCTCTCGCTCTCTCTCCGTGTTTCGAGGTGATGTCCCTCATTAGTTAAAACGCCCCGGCGTTAAGGTTTCCATTGCTCTGAAGATAAATATTTTCTTCAGAATTGACTCTGTAAGGAGTGTTCAAAAAGAGTAAAATGGGACTTACAAAATCGTGAATCCCGCATTTGTCGTCGTTGTTTAACTGACGTGACGCGTCTGTTTGTCGCAGGATCGTGCGGAACAAGGCGGCCGAGAAGGCCAAGCACGTCCACAACCAGCAGCAGGCGGCGCAGCAGCAGGCCGCCAACAACAACAACACCACCACCGCCAACAACAACACGAGCAACAACAACTCGTCCAACAGCGCGAGCCCCAACCCGACGAGCAGCGTGAGCGTGAGCGCGAGCACGCCCGTCAGCGTGTCCGTCATCACGCACACGCCGCCCGCGCTGGCCGCGCTGCCCGACCGCTCCGGCTCGTACTCCATCAACGGCATCCTGGGCATCCCGCACGCGCCCGACCCCAACGGCAACAGCATCAAGCGGCGCCGGCACGAGGACCACGGTGAGTGCCAACCCACAGGGGGAAACAACTCGAAATTTGGCTGCACAAATTTCGTGAAGTTTTGTGATTTTTTTAATATATATTTTTTTTAACGTTATGCAATTTTTGCGGAGATTTTTTTCCTGAATTTTTCTGAATTTTCCTGAATTTTCCTGAATTTTCCTGAATTTTTCCTGAATTGTTTTGAATTTTTATGTGCTTTGCTGAATTACGAGGTGTACAAAAATTTCGGAGTTGTTTCCCCCTCGAGCTGGTGTGACCCTATAGGGTTTATACGGCATACGCATAGGAGGACGCATCGCAAACGTGGCCAAAACTACGCACCATAACTGCGACTTTAAGGAGTTTAAGGAAGGGGTTTCGGGGACGTTTTGGGGCGGTTTCAGGGAGGTTTCAGGGAGGTTTCCAGGGGTTTCCCGCCCGCAGTGAGGGTTGCGCCACCCCCGCGCCGCCCGCGGGTGCACCTGGTCCGGGAGCGGCTGCTCCCCGCCCCCACTCCCCGCCCCCGCCGCCCCCAGCTTGCATTGTTTTGTTACCTTCATTTTCCGGCACCGTTCTGCTCTGGGAAAAGGTGTCTATCCCCCGCCCCGCCCCGCCCCGCCCCGCCCCGCCCCGCCTCGCCCCGCTACGGCACTCGCGTCTGCCCGCGACTGGGCCGGGCCGTTCGGGCGGGAAAGGGTGGGATTGACTCTGTGTGAGCGAGCAAGCGGGGGAAGGAGAAAGGGGAGAGGGAGAGAGACAGAGGGAGCGAGAGAGCGAGAGAGCGAGAGAGCGAGACAGGGAGCGAGAGAGAGAGAAGGGAGGGAGGGAGGAGTCGGGGTGGCCTGCCCATTCTGCGAAGTCAGGGTCCGGAACGAAACTGCCGTCGACATCGTCTGCTCTCAGCCAGGCCCCGCAGACTCCACAGCGAGTCCCCCCGCCCAGCCCAGCCCCGCGCCGCCCCACCTCACCCCGCCCCGCCCCGCCCCGCCCCGCCCCGCCCCGCCCCTCTCCGTGCTCCTTCCTCCCCCTTCAGGCCTGGAGCACATTTGGTTCTGTTCGAAACCAATCATTGATCTATTTTTTTTTGCCTATTTCGCTCTCGCTATTCTCCTTTGACCTCTGTCCTCTTTGCGTTTCTTTTGCGGCCTGCCGCTGCAGTCGCTTATACTCACGTTTCGCCTCCCATATAGGAATGGCCATTTTTTGACGACTCTCATGTAACGTAGCCGAAAATGTAACCAACAGCTCCATTCGACGTAGACGCGTAAATGCAATATTAGTTTATTGAAACTACAACCGATACAACGGAGTGCGATGAAATCAGTAGAAAATGCCACTGTCTGTGTTGGTTGCATCCCCTCCCCCCGCTCACCTTCTGCACCGTGCAAGGGTAAAAGAGGAGAGGAAGGGGGGAGGGGAGGGGGTAGAAGGACAACACACACACACACACACACACATACACACACACACACACACACACACACACACACACACATTCAAAACCTTACCGTGAGGGGTGTGGCTGCCTGGAGCGGAGCTGCGCGGTGATTCGAGAGCGTTTTTCCGACTCGCGAGTCAAGAGCGCAAGCAAAGCATTGATAGGGGTTGGGAGGGGGGAGGGGGGGTGCACCGTGTAGTGTGTACTCACCACGGCCACTCAAACCTGCCCGTCCCCTCCCCTCCCGTCCAGGCCAGCAGAACAGCATCATCATTTCCTACTAGTCCGCCGAGAGGAGGGGAGCTGAGCTGCATCTCTCTCTCTCTCTCTCTCTCTCTCTCTCTCTCTCTCTCTCTCTCTCTCTCTCTCTCTCTCTCTCTCTCTCGCACTGTTGGCGGGGGCCATATTTTCCCCATCATTGTCCTCATCGTAACTCGCCCTGGCACAGCAGAACAGTATCAAACCGAAGCGCGCCGCCTCCCCCTCCGCTCGATTGCTTTCTCTCGCTCACTCTCTCGCTCACTCACTCCCTCGCTCACTCACTCACTCTCTCGCTCACTCACTCTCTCGCTCACTCACTCTCTCGCTCACTCACTCTCTCTCTCTCTCTCATTCCCTCTCTCACTCTCCCTGCCGCCCTCTCACAAACTCACAAAATGTACGCCTGCTATCCGCAGTACAGTCCGAGGTTGCCGCCCTGTCTGTCCCCTCACGTAATTGGCGAAGAGAGCACCATAATATTCAGACGACGCTTACAACTGCCCTCTCTCTTTCCCTGTCTGCCTCTCTCCCTCTCTCTCCCTCCCTCCCTGAGTGCGCTGTGGCGGTGTAGAGCTGAAGTGGGCTGGTCTACCTCTTTTCATTTACTCTCTCTCTCTCTCTCTCTCTCCCTCTCTGTCCCTCCTCTTCCCATCTTCCCCTCTCCCTTCCCCTTCCCAGGAGACCTCCCATCCCATTCTCAACAATCTAATCAGAATTTTGCAGTCCGGACACAATGCCCCTGTGCTCTGCTCCGCTCTGCTCCCGGCCCGGGCCCCTGCGCCCTGGACCCTAATCGATTCAGCGCCCTGCTGGGTAGGCCACCCCTCCGGCCCCGCCCCGCCCCGCCCGCCCCGCCCCGCCCAGGACCCGCACTACAACCGTATCGGTTGCAGGGATTTAATTTCCGCGCGTCCTCCTTTGGCCTCTTGGCATAGTCGGCCCTGCTGTGCGCCGCCATACCACCATCAACACCTCCCTCTTCTTCTTCTTGCAGATGACAACCGAGACCTCAACGGCCACCCCGAGGACGACAGCAAGCGCCAGAGATCCCAGTACAACGGTGACCAGCTCTACTCGAACGTGAGTGTTGAGAGTTTGCCGGCCGTGCCGTGAAAATCCCTCACGTCGTCACCATTTTGCGCTCATTATAGCTGTAGTTAAAGTTTTTAAAACGCAATAATACAATAAATTCTTTTCGCACTTTGACAGCTTTGGTCGGGCAAGTGGAGCTTAAAGGACGAGCACAAGCTGCTGTCGGAGCTGGGGGCGGGCGGGGGCGGCGGGGGCGGCGCGACCGCCAACACCTCCCCGTACTACGACCCGCACGCCTTCGCGACGGGAGCGCCCGCCACCGACATCTACGACTCGTTACAACCCGGCCTGCAGCAGCAGTACACCACGAGCTCGTTAGGTGAGTGAGGGCTACGCAAAGTACAACGAGTACAGAGAAACGACAACTACTGCGATATCATTTTTTTTTGTGTAAAAAAAGATTTTTATTTTGTACAATTGTGCTTGTAACGTAATATGCGGAATGAAAACCCTGTAACCTATTGCATTGATATGCCTAGATGTCGTGTCGATGCTGATTGATTAATTGCATTTCAAGTTCAATAACGTACTAAAACTAGTCGAGTATCTGGAGTATGTCGCGTATATACCTTGGCAGTAGCTCGTTTTTGCCACTTTTTGAGCATCATGCTTTTATGATTAGCGCTAGAAAACAATACTATTTACTGCCTGCATTTTCAATAATATTTTGTGTTCGAACTGGAAATGTCGCTTAGAGTGCATGTTGTAAGCCTAGTGGATGCATGTTTTAGCGGGCAGTGGGTCGCTCACCCCTCTGGCCCCGATCAGCATGCAAGACGTGAAGCTGGGCCCCGGCCTCGGGCTGGTGTTTGAAGCTCCCGGGCTCTCTCCCTACCACACAGGTAAGCCCTTAAGTCCTTTCTGTTTAATGCCTTTCGCAAACGTGTTTTTATCTTAGAATATGGAATATATTCGGTGGATCTACCGCTTTAGAGTCTTAAAGGTTCCCTATTACTACAAAACGCTTACGGCATTTTTTTAAATATTTTTTTTAAAGAGTTACATTTATTACTATTTTTATTCGTCTCTAACATAGCGTTTTTGCTTACGGGGTGTGCCGTGCTCCGGGTTCGTGCTGTTGTGGTTTTTTGTGTTGTTTTTTTTTGCGGGTAGTGAGTAGCTTTTGTGTGGCTTTGGCAGAGGGCAGTCCGTACACCGTGTCTGTGGCCGGCCCCGGCGTGGGCGTGGCCGGCGTGGGCGCCGAGGACCCCCCGCCCCCGCCCCCGCTGTCACCCGACCCCGCCCTAACCGTGCTGCAGCCCGCCCCCGGGTCCCCGCCCCCGACCCCTGGGGGCGGCGCCGCCTCCGCGGGAGCCACCCCCGCGCCCCACGAGCCGGCCGCGCTGTACCCGGCCATGCTCCCCAGCTTCACGCACTACGTCACCACAGGTAAGTACGCGCTGGCCTCGGCCCCGGGCCGTCTGGTGGTAAGTGGAAGTGGCATGGTTGTCGTGTGCTTGTGCCTCAGCCGAGATGGCCGCGCCGCGAGTGTAGCTCTAGTGTAGTTCTAGTGCGCATGACGGCTGCTTATTGCTCGTTACTAGCAGTTATTAGACGAGAAGCCGCTAACCTACTTACATTATAGTTTTCCTAGGCTTATCTAAGATACTTTTCTTTGTATTTTTATCTAAACGCGGTAAACTTTGTCAAAACTTCTTTTTTTTTTTTTTAATTTTGACGATGGAAGAAGTACGGTTTGCTAGCGCATTGCAGGTCTAAACTCATAACATCGGCCTCACTATCAGTGCCCGGGGAAATATTCAAAAACTACTTAAAAAAAAAAATTAAAACGATGTTTTTAATGCGGTGTGTGTTGTGGTTTTGCAGGTGGCGGCGGCGTGACCGGCGTGGTGGGCGGCGAGTATGCCTACACGTCCCCCTACTCGCAGTACAGCTCGAGCTACGGCGGCTACTCGTACGGCGGGGGCTCTCTCCTCAGTAAGTAGCCGTGAGTATTGCCATGCAGTCCGGCCTACCCTGCCCTTGTCGTGTGCACACTTGTCGGTGTGCGCATTTCCATTAACTTGCCCTTCAACAAGTCACGGTGCGAATTTTCCACAGAATTTCAGTATCGCATGAAGGGACGAGTGTACCGGGTGTTTCATATAAGACGCAGGAGTGTTGCGGGTCTGCCTATACTAGAGTCTGCAGGCGCGACGGTGCGGATGACAAGGTGGTGTCCATCTTCCACTCCGCGCCTCTGGATCGCCTCCATCACGGCCGCGCGCCCCACCTTATGCCCCGCCGAGGTGCCCCGCGGCTCGCGGTCAACTCCACGGTCCCGCGGAGGTCGCGAAGTCGTCGTAAAGTCGCTCCTGCCGCGGCGTTGTCTACGTGGACCCCACGAGCGCCATGGTGCGAGGACCCTCGTATCCAAGGGTAGTTCGCGACCCGCGGGGGTACTTTTGCGAGGTCCTCGTGGACAACCCCGCTGCACGAGCGACTTTGCGACGACTTCGCGACCTCCGCGGGACCGTGGAGTTGACCGCGAGCCGCGGGGCACCTCGGCGGGGCCTATGGTCTATGGTGGAATGCGCGGCCGTGGCGGGAGGCGAGCGAGAGGCGCGGAGTGGAAGATGGACCCCACCTTGTCATCCAGGCACCGTCGCGCCTGCAGACTCTAGCATAGGCAGACCCGCAACACTCCTGCGTCTTTTATGAAACACCCGGTACGAGTGGAAATTCATTAACCGAGAAAAATGCGACAATGTGACACAGCCGCGTACTCCAGTGTCTTGCGTCCTCACGGCCACGGCGTCTCTCTGTCCTCCAGGTACGCCGTTCTACTACAACCAGGGCGTGGCGCAGCAGCAGGCGCAGCAGCAGGCCCAGGGCGGCGAGCTGGACGCCAAGTCCCCCTTGGCCGCGACTAGGGCCAACTCCGGGGCGTCGGCGGCCTCGCCCACGGGGTCGGCGTGCATGAAGCAGGAGCCCAGCATGCTGCAGCAGGCCTCCACCGGCCACGCCCCTGGCCACGCCCCTGGCCACGCCCCTGGCCACGGCCTCGGCCACGGCGCAGGCCCAGGCCCTCCTGCTCTAGACATATCGACAACGATGGCGGTGGAGGCCGGGCTGGTGTCGCTGGCCGGCGCGGCGCGGCGCGGCGGTGCAGGCCGGGAACGCCCTGACCATCGGCACATGACGAGCCCGGCCTCCCCCCTCCCCTCCCCTCCCCCGCCCCGCCCCGCCCCGGGGTGTTCCCCCTGCGTACATACGAAACCAAAGAAAGTGCAAAGCTAGAGGCGGCGTCCCTACCGCCCTGTGATATGCGATCGAAACCAAAAAAGTTAATATGTTCACCGCAAACCTGCCGCTGTTTAAAACGAAAGACTGTTTTGTATAAAATGGGAAAGTGTACCATTCGACTTCGGTGAAACAATACGTGTATAGTATTGTGAACTATCTAGGTTGTTTTATTAATATTATTAATAAAATTATGTTTCTAGCTATATTGTTCATCATCTGTACAAAGCAAAAATTGAGATTATTGTAAATTTAAAAGTGTGTTTATTTGTTTAAAGAAATCTATATGCATGCAATGAGTTTTGCACCATCTTTTAACAAGGGGAATGCCAGCTTACTGCAGCAACTATTTTTTAAATGCTGTGAAGTACCCGCTGAATGTAATTTTAACAAATAATTTAATCTCTATCTCAGTAGATATAAGGTTTCATTCATACGCATAGGATTGTTTCTTAATAGAAGAACCAAAGATTAATACTGTTACTCTGTCTGAACTTGTGCACTTGCTCACTTGTACAGTTCAATTGCACACATGCAGACTATACAGCATAGCACCCCCTGCTTTCTATAGGTATATGTTTTTATTACTTTACAAGTTGCAATAACATGCAAAGAATTGAAGTGAATTGTTGATATTGTTGTTTATCTAGACCCTGGGGTTAAGCCAATAATTTGTTTTAATCATGACATACTTCTTTTTTATTACCTAATGCTCAACTGCTTAGTGCTTTTTTTTTAAATCCTTTTTTATAAGAAAATATTTATTTCAATGTTTTGCCCTTGATATTACTTGCCTCTAAAACTGTTAATCTATATGCTTTAACAAGAAAACCTTGTCACAACGATAAAAGTGGCTGAATGTGAAATTGTACACAGCTGTTAAAACCAGTAAAATGATTATTTACTTGGATTGTCTTCTGGACCTTACTGGCACTCCTTACTAGTCAGAAAGAGAAACCACAAGACCTTCAAAATGGGTTAGATTCTGATTTAAATTTAATGATTTATTCTAACGAAATACATAATGAGACTTTATGTACTAGGGGCAGCATCTTCCTAGTCTATATTTAAAGAAAACAATAAGTTTTAATCCCTATTGTTCCCGCTCTTTAAATTATTATTGGCCTTTTGACATTTAAAGTGGATTCCATAAAAGAAAAAAAAATTAGAAAAGAAAAAACTACTTTAAGACTTTGTACCTGTTCCATGTGTACTTTCTATCCAAAAGAAAATAGCTGTCTAAGTGTTAAGCAAGTCCCCTACCAAATGGATGGCACAATGAGTACCATAAAAGGCTTAGAAAAAAGAAACGGCAAAGGTTTTCTATACACAAAGTTTTATTTAAAAGCAAGATGCTTCCATCTACTTCCCATCATTTTAGTTTGAAATTGTGTACATTAAGCTATTGTGTTTTCAACTATTGTATTTTGCAAGCAATACAAACCCGCTAAATGTTCCATCTAGATTTTTTTTATTAATGTTTCTTTTTTAATAAAATGGTAGACCCCTATGGATACCACCTCCTATAATTCAGAAAACTTTAGGGAAAAACTTCATATAGTATTATTATGATTATTATTATTATTATTATTATTATTTTGTATTTATTATTATTATATAAGGAGATTGAAGAAAAATAAATGTCTTCTATGTTGCATTGGTATTGATGTATAAAATCAACAACAACGCAGAAGTCTCCTCTCCACTCACCTCCCAACTGTTCAAACCACCTGAAAACGCCGTCTTTCTCGCCGCGGATGTGAGAAAATACTTTTCACAGCTAAAAAGCTGTTTTCTCCCAAACGAAGTCTGGTATCGGGCTCCATGGTCTCTCTACATGTTTTTTAGGCCTAGAAATCCGCCCAATTACCTTTGATAGAAACTTGAATTTCCTTCCTCTATAACTTTTCCCAAACAAACGCAGCTTAAACTTCAACACTTTTCCCGGGCCGCCTCACCACAGGGAATGGATATAACTTACTCCTGACTTCTGCTCAAATATTAACATTTAAAACCCACCGTAATTAATAAAACCCATCTTACACTATCCCACTTAACTAGTATACAGTCCGGGGAGAGAGAGCTCAGCCTTGAGCAATAGCTCTGCCAGGGATTATGCCTCTGCTGGTTGAATAAAGGCGCGGTTGGCGCGCGGGCAGGTCACCAGAGCACGCTGGGAGTAGCTTCCACCCCTTCCACCTCTCCCCACTCCCCCCCCCCCCCCTCCCCTCTCCCTGCTACCGCCGCCTGCGACCGTCAGGTCGCATCCGCCAGCCATTCGGTTGCTGCAGGTGAAAGAGGTAAGATCTACTTCAATACCGCTATCAGTTGGGTTAAATGAAACACCACGTGTTGGAACTTTCATGCTGATCCCGTGTGCGCCGGGAATTGGGCAAGGTATTCGGCAGTGAGAAGATTATGTTCTGCAATTTTTTTTCGACCGAAATTCGCAAAAACGCAAAGGCTGTATACCCTTTGCATTTTTACGATTATCGGCCAAAAATTAATATTCTCCGAAATGACGGGGGTTGTGCAGGGGGACTCTAACGTACCCCTAGACCAACCACCCAGGGTCTGTACGTCCGAAAACCCGGTCTCTCTGCGAGGAAATGCAGTATTCCTAATAGCGCGCAATGTGTTCGGGCGAGGTGGCTTAGGGGCCAATTTTCTCACTAACGAAGTCCGGTATAGGACTCCTAGGACTTGTTATGTGTTTTTTGGTCCCAGAAGAAGGGAACCTGTGAGTTTGGTCGAAATCGGCGACAATTTTTTTTCGACTGAAAATCGCAAAAACGCAAAGGCTATAGCCTTTGTATTTTTTACGATTTTCGGCCGAAAACGAATTTGCTCCAAAATGACGGGGGTTGTGCAGGGGGACTCTAACGTACCCCTAGACCAACCCTCAAGGGTCAATTCGTCCGAAAACCCGGTTTGTCTGCGAGGCACTGCAGTATTCCTGATAGCGCTTAATGTGTGCGGGCGAGGTGGCTTAGGGGCCTATTTTCTCACTAACGAAGTCCGGTATAGGACTCCTAGGACTTGCTATGTGTTTTTTGGTCTCAGAAAAGGGTAACCTGTGGGTTTGGTCGAAATCGGAGACAATTTTATTTCGACCGAAAAACGCAAAGGCTATAGCCTTTGCATTTTTTACGATTTCCGTCCGAAAACGAATTTGCTCCAAAATGACGGGGGTTGTGCAGGGGGACTCTTACGCACCCCCAGACCAACCCCAGAGGTAGCCTGTTAGTCTTGTCGAAATCGGAGACAATTTTTTTTCGGCCGAAAATCGCATAAACGCAAAGGCTATAGCCTTTGTATTTTTTACGATTTTCGGCCGAAAACGAATTTGCTCCAAAATGACGGGGGTTGTGCAGAGGGACTCTAACGTACCCCTAGACCAACCCCCAAGGGTCAGTTAGTCCGAAAACCCGGTTTGTCTGCGAGGCAATGCAGTATTCCTGATAGCGCTTAATGTGTGCGGGCGAGGTGGCTTAGGGGCCTATTTTATCACTAACGAAGTCTGGTATAGGTCTCCTAGGACTTGCTATGTGTTTTTTGGTCTCAGAAATGGGTAACCAGTGAGTTTGGTCTAAATCGGAGACAATTTATTTCGACCGAAAATCGCAAAAACGCAAAGGCCATAGCCTTTGCATTTTTTACGATTTTCGTCCGAAAACGAATTTGCTCCAAAATGACGGGGGTTGTGCAGGGGGACTCTAACGTACCCCTAGACCAACCCCCAAGGGTCAGTTCGTCCGAAAACCCGGTTTGTCTGCGAGGCAATGCAGTATTCCTGATAGCGCTTAATGTGTGCGGGCGAGGTGGCTTAGGGGCCTATTTTATCACTAACGAAGTCCGGTATAGGTCTCCTAGGACTTGCTATGTGTTTTTTTGGTCTCAGAAAAGGGTAACCTGTGGGTTTGGTCGAAATCGGAGACAATTTATTTCGACCGAAAATCGCAAAAACGCAAAGGCTATAGCCTTTGTATTTTTTACGATTTTCGGCCGAAAACGAATTTGCTCCAAAATGACGGGGGTTGTGCAGAGGGACTCTAACGTACCCCTAGACCAACCCCCGAGGGTAGCCTGTGAGTCTGGTCGAAATCGGAGACAATTCTTTTTTGGCCGAAAATCGCAAAAACGCAAAGGCTATAGCCTATGCATTTTTCCGATTTTCGGCCGAAAAATAATGTTGCTCCAAAGTGACGGGGGTTGTGCAGGCGGCCTCTAACACCCCCTAGACCAACCCCCGAGGGTAGCCTGTTAGTCTGGTCGAAATCCTGAAAATAAGGCTATAGCCTTTGTATTTTTACGATTTTCGGCCGAAACGAATTTGACTCTAACGTATCCTGTGGCGCGAGGCGGCTTAGGGGCCCATTTCCCCACAAATAAGGTCCGGTATCGGCTTCCTTGGACTCACTATGTGTTTTTTTGACCCAGGAGAAGGTAACCTGTGAGTTTTGTCGAAATCGGAGACAATGTTTTTTCGGCCGAAAATCGCAAAAACGCAAAGGCTATAGCCTTGCTATTTTTACGATCTTCGGTCGAAAACTGATTTGCTCCAAAATGACGGGGGTTGTGCAGGTGGACTCTAATGTACCCCTACACCCACCCCCGAGGGTAGGTTCGCACGAAAACCGGGGTTTTCAGCGAAAAATTCTCTATTCCTTAGAGCGCGCAACGAGTCCGCGCGAGGCGGCTTAGGGTGTGTGTAGTTTAAGCGTGCGCATGGATGCATGCATGCATGCATCGATGACAGTTCGCGAAGACCTGGAGGGGTGTTGAAGATCGCCGACAGGCTCAAATACATCCCTGCCTTGAGCAATAGCTCTGCCTAGGATTATTCCTCTGCTGGTTAAGCCGCGCTGGTTGAACGTCGCGCCCGTCCGGCCTCGCGCCGGTCACGCCCGGAACTTGTGAGGAATGCAAGCAGTGGGAGCGGGGAGGGAAAGGGAAGTCACGGTGGTTGAACGTGCCGCTTGCCACTTTCGCGCCTGAGAGGTAGGCAGACCATTTGACGCTTCGACGAGACGAAAACCGAGGTGTTTGGAGTTTGGAGGCAGCGCCCTCTGCCCTCTACGGCGTGCATCGAGGAAACGCGTGAAGTCGGAGGTGAGTTTCCGAATTCGTAAGTGTATTTGTGAGTTTTTAAATTTGTTTTCCATGTGATATCGTGTAAATCACTTATTGGGAGAAGAAGGATTTGTTTTATTTATTGTGTAAATGTCATACATTTACATTTTATTTTGCTCGCGCTCGCGAGTAGAAATTGAACGCCCTTTCTTCCTACATGTTCTTCATTTTCCTGAGAGCTTTGAATTAATCGACAGTTTTGGGTGTAACTCTTTAATGGAATTAATGGAATCGACATTTTATAATTTCCTTAAAACAGTAGACGGTGGTGGCCAATAGTGGCTTAGCGTAATGCAAAGCTAAACCAAACGACATAACCTGATCGTGTAACCCTCCCATAAGTAAAAGGTTTCTGAGCTATTATCGAATACATTTCCGTTGATTGCACGCATATTGTAAGATTAAAATTAATTTAAAATATACTTCTTCGAATGTAAACGAAATTTTTCCATGCAGCTTTCTGCTGTTGTTGTGTAAAATTCATGTTTGCAGCCTGATTTTCCATTTCTCTTTATGTTCCTTTGTATAAAATAACTTTTGATACAGTGTGTTGTATTTTTTGATCGACTTTGTCCTGCTTGCTTGTTTGAAGTAGTGTCAAGTTGTGAACCAACACATTTCTTTTTTCTTCCCAGTTGTAAATGCTGTCTTTATTATGCGCACTTCTGTGAGAGAAAAATATGGTTACGGATCCTTCAAAGTTTTCACCTTTTTTCTTTTATTTTGTTTCTGTTTCAGATTCTACTGAAAGAGTATTTGAGGGAAAATCCACTTGCTACTCGAGCTCCCAAGTTATTGCCTCACCTCCACCAGTATATGAATCTAGATGGATCCCTTCCCCTTCCACCTTCTGCGGTAAGTGTGCTCCTTGTTGACTGTTTATTTTTAGACTGGTAATATCATAATATATAATTCCATAAGTCACATTTTGCTAATAAATCAATCTTTATAACCCCAGATTTTGCTGAGTCAGTCTGGAAGGGAAAATCCAGTTGGCGCCACACCTATTTTTCCTCAAGTTGTGACTTTTCAATCTCAACTACATCAGGTATGTTTGCCGAGCACAATTCGAGAGACAGAGATCTAGTTTTGTCCATGCCTCTTCCTAGCTGAAGTGAGCGGGGCAGTTCAAGTGTCAATTAGTATGGAAATTAAAAGGGATTTACAATTTTAACTGTGATAATGTCAGTTGCTTCAAGCCACTAGTACTTTGATGTTCTGTGAGTAGCCAGGCACTATATGTATCTGCACTTGGTATGGTTTGAGTGCCAGACACTATTGTAACTTAGAGATGGGGGGAAAAAATCTTGAAAAGAGAAGTTGGTGTTGCCTTGTCAATAAACATTCAACTCTGGTCTTTGAGATAAGTTAAATAAATAAATATTGTATGATCAACCTTTGTGTGAAAAATTAATATTGAAGCCAAAAGTACAAAGCTTGAAAGGTACAAATGAAAGAAACTGAAATGATTTTCTTGCCCGAGTTACTAAGCCTCTTAAGTTAAGAAGTCTGTTGACTTAAGCCAACCATGGAGACAAATGGCTTCATTTACAAATACCGATTATTTACTATCAATCAACTGTCCTGTGATGTATCACATACTTTCCGTCCTCAATTCTTCCCGTTCAGTGAAGTGGTTAAGCTAGTTTCCTTGTTGTCTTAGTCCTATCAAGCTGAGTAAATTACATAGTGTAACATGGATTTACTTTTACTTTGCCTGAAACCCTTGTGTAGCCCATTGATCTGAGAAGTGGTGGAGGGCAGTCTTGATAATTCATCACTTTGAAACCTTGCATATCTTTGAGGGTCAGCGTTTCCCTGTGAAATGCTGTCTGTATTATGCGCACTTCTGTGAGAGAAAAATATGGTTACGGATCCTGCAATGTTTTCACCTTTCTTCTGTTTCAGATTCTACTGAAAGAGTATTTGAGGGAAAATCCACTTGCTACTCGAGCTCCCAAGTTATTGTGTCACCTCCACCAGGGTATGAATCTCGATGGATCCCTACCTCCTCTGGTAAGTTTACATTAGTATAGATAGCATAAAATAATTAATTTAGTCAAATGTGTTTTCTTCTTCTCACACATGTCTTTATATATTAGTTGTTCTTGATTTCATAGTATGAATCCAAACAGGAAACCCAAATGCTTCTTCAATAGTCAAGTGGAAAATCCAATTACCTCAATACTACCAGGTTAGTGTGCTCCTTGTTGACTGTTTATTTTTAGACTGGTAATATCATAATAGATAATTCCATAAGTCACATTTTGCTAATAAATCAATCTTTATAACCCCAGATTTTGCTGAGTCAGTCTTGAAGGGAAAATCCAGTTGGCGCCACACCTATTTTTCCTCAAGGTGTGACTATTCAATCTCAACTCTACATCAGGTATGTTTGCTGAGCACAATTCGAGAGAGAGAGATCTAGTTTTGTCCATGCCTCTTCCTAGCTGAAGTGAGCCGGGCAGTTCAAGTGTCAATTAGTATGGAAATTAAAAGGGATTTACGATTTTAACTGTGGTAATGTCAGTTGCTTCAAGCCAATAGTACTTTGATGTTCTGTGAGTAGCCAGGTACTATATATGTATCTGCACTTGGTATGGTTTGAGTCCTATTGTACTATTGTCACTTATAGAAGGGGATGAAAAAAATCTTGAAAAGATAAGTTGGTGTTGCCTTAACAATAATAAACATTCAACTCTGGTCTTTGAGATAAGTTAAATAAATAATAAATATTGTATTATCAACCTTTGTGTCAAAAATTCATATTTAAGCCAAAAGTACAAAGCTTGAAAGGTACAAATGAAAGAAACTGAAATGATTTTCTTGCCCGAGTTACTAAGCCTCTTAATTAAAGAAGTCTGTTGACTTAAGCCAACCATGGAGACAAATGGCTTCATTCACAAATTCTGATTATTTGATATCAATCAAATGCCTTGTGATGTATCACAGACTTTGTCCTCAAAATTCTTCCTGTTGAGTGAAGTGCCCTTCTCTAAGCTAGTTTTCATGTATTTGTCCTATCAAGCTGAGTTTATTACAGTACATAGTGTAACATGGATTTACGTTTACTCTGCCTGAAACCCTTGTGTAGCCTATTGATGTGAGAAGTGGTAGAAGGAGCTTTGATAACTCATCACTTTGAAACCTTAGATGCTTTTGAGGGTTAGCATTTCCCTGCCAAATATGTCTGCCATCTGTTGACATTCACGTGGGACTCGGTCTTGCTATTCAGGATTTAAACTATCTGACCCTTAACAAGTAGTTTGCATGTGCATATGTTGGCAAGTTCCTGAGAGTTTAGCAACACCTCTCATGACTTTTAGGAGTCGCAAGGATTATTTACGGAAACATGTTGTTTCAGAGGTGGTACAAATTCTCTTTATTGATACGAATGTATACAACTATTCAGCTGCGTGTCACTATCCACATTACTCACATGGTCCTAGATAACAGCAATGGGACAAACTGTTTGTTGGTTCCAGCATGCCATCCCGAAGACTGCTCTTCTCCAAACGTACCCTCTGTTGAGCTTTTGTGGTGTCCAGCTGACCTGGAACATCGAAGTAAGAAATTACATTTTGTTGCAGATCATCCTCGGCAATGAACAAGTTTGAGGACAAAGCCAACTGAATTCAGCCACACATCCAAACAAAAGCTATATGCTCCTGATTGTTGCTATTAGGTAAGAAACAATCATGAAAATCCTGTTCATTTCTATCACTTTTCTTGGTTCTCCCCTCGGCATAATACAGTTCTAACCCTTCCAACACGTGGCTAGCAGACACGTGCTCCCATTTCCGCGTGGCTTGGCACATTTCTAACCCTGCCAACACGTGGCCGGCGTTTAAGAAAAGGACAACTCTGAACAACGTACTTACCTCTGCTTGATTCCTGTTGCCCGCAGCCCGACGTCGTTCTCGTCAGCATCCAGAAACGTGCAATGGGGGCCCCACAACAAGTGCATGGCGACCAAGCGTGTGAAATCCTGCAATATCCAAGATTTAGAGCTACGAGTGGCACGACCTGGCGATGGGCGTCACAGAACGACAGCAGGACAAAACGTACGTACCTTGTTTACTGGACGATCGCGGAGGTGCTTTGCTGGGCTGGCCCTTCTGGTTGATAGTGCGGTCGATGGCGAGGAGCGAGGCTAAAGCTAGGACAATGCTGAAAAGAAAAGCCAGGCTGGAAATTTACCTTTTTTAAAAACATTTGTGGACAGCGATGCGGGGCGAGGCGAGGCGCGCGGGGACAGCCACAGCGGCGACGGCAGCAGGCCGGGCGCGCACGCCGGCTGCCGGCCGCACCGGCACCGGAGGCGAGACGAGAGACACCCTTCCCTGCTGACTGCCAGCCCTCCACTGACGCTCCGGGCGGGCAGTCAGCAGGGAAGGGTGTCTCTCGTCTCGCCTCCGGTGCCGGTGCGGCCGGCGGCCAGCGTGCGCGCCCGGCCTGCTGCTGTCGCTGTGGCTGTCCCGCGCGCCTCGCCTCGCCCCGCATCGCTGTCCACAAATGTTTTTAAAAAAGGTAAATTTCCAGCCTGGCTTTTCTTTTCAGCATTGTCCTAGCTTTGAAATATTCCCCTCTATCATATTAATAACAAATTAACAGCTTCTTGCCCGATATTCTGCTGCACATAATTTTTGTCAATGTTAGCACATGTTTACTCTAACCTAATGTTTGCTTTAGGTTACCGAGATCATAATACTCCTGGTACAGTATCAACATGGGAGGTCCTCTTGAGTTGAATGGTCAGGAAAGAAGCTTCTGCCCTCAGTGTTTTATCAGTTGTCCTTGGACGTACCAGCCTTCAAAAGTGTACCGTGTAAGTTATTTCTCTAACAATTTACGAGTCTCTTTCATTTTCCTGTGCAAACTTTACATATTCTTTTCTTTTCCAGCTGGTTGTGTTCATGCGACGACTATCCTGCTTACTGGAGATGGATAATAGAAAGTCTACGAGATTCCTCAGGTATGTCATGTTGTTCAATATTTATAAATTTCACATTCCATGGCATCAAAAAATAATGAAACATTTGATACTGCTGGTCAAAGATTCACTCTTATTTTTATTTTATTTTTTATTCAGGAGTGCTGCAATGCTTTGAGACCCATCACCAGCCAGAATGGAGTGCTCCTCGATGTTTCAAGAACATTTCATAGCAGAAGCCCTTGTCACTGCAAAAGGAAACTGGTGTGCATAGGGCGTATAAAGATTTAGTCCACCTGAAGCGTGCTTGTGGTAATTGCAGACCTGTGGAAATCACCCAACTGTTCACGCAGTAAGTTATATCTCTGTCATCTTAGAACTGTAATTCAATGCATAATCAGATGTTAATTGATAATATTTCCCCACTGGGGTATGGCATTAGTCTGTTCAGACTGTCCCAGTAGATTTCTGTTATTGAACAGCTGTGGTTGAGAGGACCCTATGAGCGATGCGATGATGCTTTTGTAAATTGAAATAGTGTCTGCCTTTTTGCTTTTGTGTATTTTTCCTATTTTGATATGGGGCTTGAATTTACTGTGTTCCTAAAATTGTTGAGATGGAAAGTTTGATTGGCTAACTGAAATATTGCTTTCTGCTATTTTAAACACAATGTTTGTTTTCTCTTTTATGGCTTGAATAATCTAAAAAGCCCAAATTACATGGGCTGGCCTGCTAGTTTGTGTGAGTAGTGTTAAACTGGAAGCTCGCCTCTATCATTGTTTAGATCAGAAAAATAGCAGGCAAAGTGGCTCAGTACTTTTGATGATGATGAATCTGCTGGCAGGCATAGTATTTTGTAACTATTTTGTAATGAGTGGCTCAATGTTGGGAACTGAATGAAATTGGCGAGGTGCACAAGTTGTTGGGCACAAGAAGCTAAAGAGAAAGTGTTGAATCTTTTCCATGATTACACTGTTTATCATTTATCTACTCTCATGACGCTTGTCCCACTATTCATGGTAAGATTCTATGAAGGACTTTTTAACTTGTTATTTTGTTTGTAATTTTAAGTAGCCATTTCAAAACACTGCCTTTCCGGTTATGACGTTGACAAAACAACAACCATGTTAATTTTTCCATCATGTTTTGTTTCTCATCAACTTCTTCTAATGGCAACTAGTTCGGTACATAATTTCTAGCTTCTGCTAGTAAAATTATGGTCTGAAGTAATCCTTATGTATTTAGATATAAGAATGGTAAATATTGTGTTTGCGGCTGTAACCTGTATACAATGGTATGATCTGATAAACCGTCTGAATTTTATCCTGATGAAAATAATAAAAATAAATAGCCCTCTCCACATTGTCAACTGAATACTTTATTTAGTCTTCGACAATATGTTGTTCCCTAATGATCGGGACTTAAGAAAAATATACTCGGTTGGGACTTAACCTAACCAGCACAACGTCTCGCCAGGCGAGATTATTTGGGACGGGGACGGACACACATTTGAAAATTGGCGGGGCGGAAACGGAAATGGCAACAATAGTTCCGACTTTGGCCGCCCCCGAAGCAGCACCGTCGCCAAATGCTCGATTTTTGCGTTTTTCGAAGGTTTTGCGACGGTGCTGCTTCGGTGGCGGCGACAGTCGGAACTAAAGTGACGAATTGCACATTTGAAAATTGGCGGGCCGGAACCGGAAATGGCAACACTAGTTCCAACTTTCGCCGCCCCCCGAAGCAGCACCGTCGCCAAATGCTCGTTTTGTGCGTTTTTCGAAGGTTTTGCGACGGTGCTGCTTCGGGGGGCGGCGAAAGTTGGAACTAGTGTTGCCATTTCCGGTTCCGGCCCGCCAATTTTCAAATGTGCAATTCGTCACTTTAGTTCCGACTGTCGCCGCCACCGAAGCAGCACCGTCGCAAAACCTTCGAAAAACGCAAAAATCGAGCATTTGGCGACGGTGCTGCTTCGGGGGCGGCCAAAGTCGGAACTATTGTTGCCATTTCCGTTTCCGCCCCGCCAATTTTCAAATGTGTGTCCGACAGCCGAGATGGTTAACGCACCTTCCCCCCGTCCCAAATAATCTCGCCTGGCGAGACGTTGTGCTGGTTAGGTTAAGTCCCAACCGAGTATATTTTTCTTAAGTCCCGATCATTAGGGAACAACATATTGTCGAAGACTAAATAAAGTATTCAGTTGACAATGTGGAGAGGGCTATTTATTTTTATTATTTTCATCAGGATAAAATTCAGACGGTTTATCAGATCATACCATTGTATACAGGTTACAGCCGCAAACACAATATTTACCATTCTTATATCTAAATACATAAGGATTACTTTAGACCATAATTTTACTAGCAGAAGCTAGAAATTATGTACCGAACTAGTTGCCATTAGAAGAAGTTGATGAGAAACAAAACATTATGGAAAAATTAACATGGTTGTTGTTTTGTCAACGTCATAACCGGAAAGGCAGTGTTTTGAAATGGCTACTTAAAATTACATACAAAATAACAAGTTAAAAGTCCTTCATAGAATCTTACCATGAATAGTGGGACAAGCGTCATGAGAGTAGATAAATGATAAACAGTGTAATCATGGAAAAGATTCAACACTTTCTTTTTTAGCTTCTTGTGCCCAACAACTTGTGCACCTCGCCAATTTCATTCAGTTCCCTACATTGAGCCACTCATTACAAAATAGTTACAAAATACTATGCCTGCCAGCAGATTCATCATCATCAAAAAGTACTGAGCCACTTTGCCTGCTATTTTTCTGATCTAAACAATGATAGAGGCAAGCTTCCAGTTTAACACTACTCACACAAACTAGCAGGCCAGCCCATGTAATTTGGGCTTTTTAGATTATTCAAGCCATAAAAGAGAAAACAAACATTGTGTTTAAAATAGCAGAAAGCAATATTTCAGTTAGCCAATCAAACTTTCCATCTCAACAATTTTAGGAACACAGTAAATTCAAGCCCCATATCAAAATAGGAAAAATACACAAAAGCAAAAAGGCAGACACTATTTCAATTCACAAAAGCATCATCGCATTGCTCATAGGGTCCTCTCAACCACAGCTGTTCAATAACAGAAATCTACTGGGACAGTCTGAACAGACTAATGCCATACCCCAGTGGGGAAATATTATCAATTAACATCTGATTATGCATTGAATTACAGTTCTAAGATGACAGAGATATAACTTACTGCGTGAACAGTTGGGTGATTTCCACAGGTCTGCAATTAGCACAACCACGCTTCAGGTGGACTAAATCTTTATACGCCCTATGCACACCAGTTTCCTTTTGCAGTGACAAGGGCTTCTGCTATGAAATGTTCTTGAAACATCGAGGAGCACTCCATTCTGGCTGGTGATGGGTCTCAAAGCATTGCAGCACTCCTGAATAAAAATAAAATAAAAATAAGAGTGAATCTTTGACCAGCAGTATCAAATGTTTCATTATTTTTTGATGCCATGGAATGTGAAATTTATAAATATTGAACAACATGACATACCTGAGGAATCTCGTAGACTTTCTATTATCCATCTCCAGTAAGCAGGATAGTCGTCGCATGAACACAACCAGCTGGAAAAGAAAAGAATATGTAAAGTTTGCACAGGAAAATGAAAGAGACTCGTAAATTGTTAGAGAAATAACTTACATGGTACACTTTTGAAGGCTGCTACGTCCAAGGACAACTGATAAAACACTGAGGGCAGAAGCTTCTTTCCTGACCATTCAACTCAAGAGGACCTCCCATGTTGATACTGTACCAGGAGTATTATGATCTCGGTAACCTAAAGCAAACATTAGGTTAGAGTAAACATGTGCTAACATTGACAAAAATTATGTGCAGCAGAATATCGGGCAAGAAGCTGTTAATTTGTTATTAATATGATAGAGGGGAATATTTCAAAGTTAGACAATGCTGAAAGAAAAAGCCAGGCTTGAAATTTACCTTTTTAAAAATTTGTGGACAGCGATGCGGGGCGAGGCGCGCGGGACAGCCAGCGGCAGGCAGCAGCAGGCCGGGCGCACGCGGCTGCCGGCCGCACCGGCACCGGAGGCGAGACAAGAGACACCTTCCTGCTGACTGCCCGCCCGGAGCGTCAGTGGAGGGCGGACCGTGACCAGGAAGGGTGTCTCTCGTCTCGCCTCCGGTGCCGGTGCGGCCGGCGGCCAGCGTGCGCGCCCGGCCTGCTGCTGCCTGCCGCTGTGGCTGTCCCGCGCGCCTCGCCTCGCCCCGCATCGCTGTCCACAAATGTTTTTAAAAAAGGTAAATTTCACGCCTAGCTTTTCTTTTCAGCATTGTCCTAGCTTTAGCCTCGCTCCTCGCCATCGACCGCACTATCAACCAGAAGGGCCAGCCCAGCAAAGCACCTCCGCGATCGTCCAGTAAACAAGGTACGTACGTTTTGTCCTGCTGTCGTTCTGTGACGCCCATCGCCAGGTCGTGCCACTCGTAGCTCTAAATCTTGGATATTGCAGGATTTCACACGCTTGGTCGCCATGCACTTGTTGTCGGGCCCCCATTGCACGTTTCTGGATGCTGACGAGAACGACGTCGGGCTGCGGGCAACAGGAATCAAGCAGAGGTAAGTACGTTGTTCAGAGTTTTGTCCTTTTCTTAATCGCCGCCCACGTGTTGGCAGGGTTAGAAATGTGCCAAGCCACGCGGAAATGGCAGCACGTGTCTGCTCGCCACGTGTTGGAAGGGTTAGAACTGTATTATGCCGAGGGGAGAACCAAGAAAAGTGATAGAAATGAACAGGATATTCATGATTGTTTCTTACCAAATAGCAACAATCAGGAGCATATAGCTCTTGTTTGGATGTGTGGCTGAATTCAGTTGGCTTTGTCCTCAAACTTGTTCATTGCCGAGGATGATCTGCAACAAAATGTAATTTCTTACTTTAATGTTCCAGGTCAGCTGGACACCACAAAACCTCAACAGAGGGTACGTTTGGAGAAGAGCAGTCTTCGGGATGGCATGCTGGAACCAACAAACAGTTTGTCCCATTGCTGTTATCTAGGACCATGTGAGTAATGTGGATAGTGACACGCAGCTGAATAGTTGTATACATTCGTATCAATAAAGAGAATTTGTACCACCTCTGAAACAACATGTTTCCGTAAATAATCCTTGCGACTCCTAAAAGTCATGAGAGGTGTTGCTAAACTCTCAGGAACTTGCCAACATATGCACATGCAAACTACTTGTTAAGGGTCAGATAGTTTAAATCCTGAATAGCAAGACCGAGTCCCACGTGAATGTCAACAGATGGCAGACATATTTGGCAGGGAAATGCTAACCCTCAAAAGCATCTAAGGTTTCAAAGTGATGAGTTATCAAAGCTCCTTCTACCACTTCTCACATCAATAGGCTACACAAGGGTTTCAGGCAGAGTAAACGTAAATCCATGTTACACTATGTACTGTAATAAACTCAGCTTGATAGGACAAATACATGAAAACTAGCTTAGAGAAGGGCACTTCACTCAACAGGAAGAATTTTGAGGACAAAGTCTGTGATACATCACAAGGCATTTGATTGATATCAAATAATCAGAATTTGTGAATGAAGCCATTTGTCTCCATGGTTGGCTTAAGGCAACAGACTTCTTTAATTAAGAGGCTTAGTAACTCGGGCAAGAAAATCATTTCAGTTTCTTTCATTTGTACCTTTCAAGCTTTGTACTTTTGGCTTCAATATTAATTTCTGACACAAAGGTTGATCATACAATATTTATTATTTATTTAACTTATCTCAAAGACCAGAGTTGAATGTTTATTATTGACAAGGCAACACCAACTTCTCTTTCAAGATTTTTTTCATCCCTTCTATAAGTTACAATAGTACAATAGGACTCAAACCATACCAAGTGCTGGCTACTCACAGAACATCAAAGTACTATTGGCTTGAAGCAACTGACATTACCACAGTTAAAATCGTAAATCCCTTTTAATTTCCATACTAATTGACACTTGAACTGCCCGGCTCACTTCAGCTAGGAAGAGGCATGGACAAAACTAGATCTCTCTCTCTCGAATTGTGCTCAGCAAACATACCTGATGTAGAGTTGAGATTGAATAGTCACACCTTGAGGAAAAATAGGTGTGGCGCCAACTGGATTTTCCCTTCAAGACTGACTCAGCAAAATCTGGGGTTATAAACATTGATTTATTAGCAAAAAGTGACTTATGGAATTATCTATTATGATATTACTAGTCTAAAAATAAACAGTCAACAATGATCACACAAACCTGGTTTTTATTGAGGAATTAAGATTTTCCACTTGGCCACTGAAGAAGCAATTGGGTTTCCTGTTTGGATTCACACTGTAAAATCAAGAACAACTAATATATAAAGACATGTGTGAGAAGAAGAAAACACATTTGACTAAATTAATTATTTTATGCTATCTATACTAATGTAAACTTACCAGAGGAGGTAGGGATCCATCGAGATTCATACCCTGGTGGAGGTGACACAATAACTTGGGAGCTCAAGTAGCAAGTGGATTTTCCCTCAAATACTCTTTCAGTAGAATCTGAAACAGAAGAAAGGTGAAAACATTGCAGGATCCGTAACCATATTTTTCTCTCACAGAAGTGCGCATAATACAGACAGCATTTCACAGGGAAACGCTGACCCTCAAAGATATGCAAGGTTTCAAAGTGATGAATTATCAAGACTGCCCTCTACCACTTCTCAGATCAATGGGCTACACAAGGGTTTCAGGCAAAGTAAAAGTAAATCCATGTTACACTATGTAATTTACTCAGCTTGATAGGACTAAGACAACAAGGAAACTAGCTTAACCACTTCACTGAACGGGAAGAATTGAGGACGGAAAGTATGTGATACATCACAGGACAGTTGATTGATAGTAAATAATCGGTATTTGTAAATGAAGCAATTTGTCTCCATGGTAGGCTCAAGTCAACATACTTCTTATGAGGCTTGGTACACAGGAAGAGCTACTGTAACAAGCCTGCTATTAACTCCAGCAAGAGAAATATCATTTATGTGTGATACTCAAACAGTTTCTTTCTTCCTTATATTTGTACTTTCCAATTTCTGTACTATTGGCTTCAATGTTAATTTATGACACAAAGGTTGATAATACAATATTTATTTTATCTCAAAGACCAGAGTTGAATGATTATTGTAAGGGCAATACCCACTAATCTTTGCAAGATTTTTTTTCACCCCCTTCTATAAGTTACAATAGTACAATAGGACTCAAACCATACCAAGTGAACAGAATAATGACATTCCCCAGTGGGGAAATATTATCAATTAACATCTGATCATGCATTGAATTACAGTCCTAAGATGACAGAGATATAACTTACTGCGTGAACAGTTTGGTGATTTCCACAGGTCTGCATTAGCACAAGCACGCTTCAGGTGGACTAAATCTTTATACGCCCTATGCACACCAGTTTCCTTTTGCAATGACAAGGGCTTCTGCTCTGAAATGTTCTTGAAACATCGAGGAGCACTCCATTCTGGCTGGTGATGGGTCTCAAAGCATTGCAGCACTCCTAAATAAAAAATAAAATAAAAATAAGAGTGAATCTTTGACCAGCAGTATCAAATGTCTCATTATTTTTTGATGCCATGGAATGTGAAATTTATAAATATTGAACAACATGACATACCTGAGGAATCTCGTAGACCAGGTTCCTATTATCCATCTCCAGTAAGCAGGATAGTCGTTGCATGAACACAACCAGCTGGAAAAGAAAATAATATGTGAAGTTTGCACACCAAACTGAAAGAGACTCGTAAATTGTTAGAGAAATAACTTACATGGTACACTTTTGAAGGCTGGTGCGTCCAAGGACAACTGATAAAAGACTGAGGGCAGAAGCTTCTTTCCTGACCATTCAACTCAAGAGGACCTCCCATGTTGATACTGTACCAGGAGTATTATGATCTTGGTAACCTAAAGCAAACATTTGGTTAGAGTCTGAACAGACTAATGCCATTCCCTAGTGGGGAAATGTTATCAATTAACATCTGATCATGCATTGAATTACAGTCCTAAGATGACAGAGATATAACTTACTGCGTGAACAGTTGGGTGATTTCCACAGGTCTGCAGTTAGCACAACCACGCTTCAGGTGGACTAAATCTTCATACGCCCTATGCACACCAGTTTCTTTTTGCAATGTCAAGGGCTTCTGCTATGATATGTTACAATAGAGCAAGTAAAGAACAGCAGCAGACACAAAGGCAACACACAAATACCAACAAAAAGGACCCATCACTCATCTCCATAGACACATATAAAAGCAAGCGTTACTACTTTAAAAAGCATTTAGCCATATTATTTAATGCATTCAGACAAACATACCGTTTGACTAGTTCCAACAATCAATAAGATATAGAGAAAAGTGAACTACTAGTTTTATCCAATTAACATACAAAGTCTGGTAACAAAAATGAGTGACGGGCCCATGTACTTTCAACAATATTGCATTTAAAACAAATAAAATTCACAAAGGTTGTTTGAAAGCTAGACGGCATACTGAAAATGAACATGCCATACTCTAATTGATTAAAACCTTGACAAAGTCTGGAAAAAGAAAAGGCCCAATTTAACTTTCGACTAATGTTACATTTAATTTTTCTGGGTAAAACGATGCAATATTGTTCAAAGAGCAACAATCATCAGGTACGAGGTGCAATTTCATATGGAAAGATCCCAACTAATGCATCAAGCCGTAATGACTCGGCTGAGTGTCCTAGCTTCCCTTTTATCTCCTAATTCTTATCCCCTTTCTTTAGCACTGCCAAAACTTTTGATATTCAAATAAACAGGCAAGATTGCCTGATAAATAATACTACTGCTGCTGTGGACTCTTGCCTTATCGCATTTCATCAAGTCCAAGATTCCCACAGACAGTACCAAGGATACCCTTTTTTTTTTACATTTAAACGAGAAAGCAGAGTAAAATAAATTTCTGATTCACACTATTGCCCAAATAAAGAGGTTTATGGTTGATCCATAGCTCGACCAAGTGTATAACTTGTCAGCCATGATTTAACTTAACCTTCCTACCTACCTAACCTCCCTTGGACACTAAATAATGAATTAGAATAAATTAGAATAGAAAATTAGAATTAGAATAGAATAAAGAATTAGAATGAAAAAAATTACAGCCTTTCAAGGAAATAAAGAAACTCCATTGATACGAATATAATTGAAAAGTTATACACCCAATGCTGATGGTTCATTCTAAGCTTACGGTAGGCACTCAACCCCACTCAGCAGCAGCAGAAAGAGGGAACATATGACCGAGGACGTTTAGTTTGTCCTCACCAGCACAATAAAATATGTGATTTCTATATGAACATATCGCAATCCTCTCAATTAGATAATTAAGGAATATTATTATTAAGGAATATTATTACATTGGAAACAATTAATATCACAATTCCACTCACCACATTCGGGAACACACCGACATCGGCAATCGCCATGTTGTTTAGTTGTTTAGACTTCGGACGGACTTCCGGCCACTTCCGGCTGCAGAAAGTGACGTCACTCACCCGCCAGAATTTGAGTTATTCAAAAGAGAAACCAGAGCAACAGCCCCGCCAAGAAAGGCGCCCCCGCCTTCAACGTGCACGTCGTCAGCCTGCTTGTCACCCTGCTGCCGGCTGCCCACCGCGCACTTTAAAGCAAAATTGTTTTTCGACCGAAAATCGTAAAAATGCAAAGGCCTTTTGGCGATTATGACTAGGTGGCATCTTGTTCTTGTTTTCAACTTCAGCGATATGTTTTGTTCTACAGGTAGTAATTACTTGTCTCATTTTTTCCAAAGAAATGAAATTTTGGGATCAGCCTCAAGTCTTGACTTTACCTAGTCTATTGGGTGATGGGCGTCAAATATTGTGAATTAAACGTATTTAAGTGATTCATTTGGCATTTCTGGGGCTGAATAAGATACAGAGGGATGTATCTGAGCCTATCGGCGATCTTCAACACCCCTCTAGGCCTCTGCGAACTGTCATCGATGCATACTGCATGCATGCGCACGCTTTAACTACACACCCTTAAAGAGATAGCATCCTGGAATCCCTTATCTACCGCATGGACGAGGCCGCAGAGGCGACCTCCGCTTCGACTCCGTTCTTGCCTCTTGGCGCTGAAAATGGTCGGTAGAGGGATTCCAGTTCGCAGTACCATAAGGTATGCGTCCCGCCAGCCGAGATGGTTCACGCTCCTTCCCTCCGTCCCAAACATCCTCTCGGCTGGCGAGGCGTTTTGCAGGTTCAAGTCTCAGCGTTTATTTTTATTTATTTTTTTTTTGGCTTGTTAGCTACAGAATAAGGCGGTGATATCATTAGGAAACGGTTGCAAACCTTTAAAGATGGACGGCCAAATACCAAAATCACCAAGCAAGGGCTCTTTTGCAATCATATGACAGGTTTTATTCTCTTTACCCAATAGTTCAAAAAGTGTTACAAATGTCATCGCACTAGTTACTACACATAAATAATGTGAACAAATTTTAGTTCTAATGTCAGACTATGAATTAATTAACAAATTTTGAATATGCCATTGGAAAACTCTTTTAAAAAATGAACTTGAGCATTTGCTAGAGTCTTACTTCAACAATAAACACTTAACACCCACTTATTAGTAAACACTATAGGAACAAAGAGTTATCACAGAAAAATACCTCTACTCTACACTCAGCAGGTGAGTGTACCTACCTTCAGACTATTGCACAGATAGGACAAAATAAGTCTTCAGTACATGTTAGACTACAGCAGTAGAGGCATACTGCACTGACACAAGATCTAAGAATAGAAACAAAAGCATTCATTGAGCACTGGCAAAATCAGTTGACAATTTCAACATCTGGGAACCAACATAAATAATTGTTCCAAGTCATCAGTCATGTAGATTATAAATAAGCACTGGATTAAATAAATGTAAGAAAATCTATATTTAGAGTAGCTGAGAAAAAGTGTACAAAAGACAGATCCGTAAAATGTTTAAGAGTGAAACCAGGACTAAAACAGCTAAAATGGGGGAGGTGGAGAAAAAATTCCGAGTAACTCAGAATTTGTTTGAGACTGAAACTTTGTTCAAGGGCCAGACTGAAGTTATTCTTACACTAGGTCAAATACATAAATCTGGTAACAAACTCTACATCACATAAAAACAATATGGCTAGCAAGTACTACAGCAGTATAAAAGTGCCATCCACATCCCCCCCATCTTAGGCATCACCTAAATAAAGACAGATTCAAACATAAAATCAAACTTGAAATGTTAAAAATCACACTCAATGGTCAATGCCAGAAGTTGTAAAAGTATTACAGTCAATAAAATTTTTGCGACCGCCATGTACTAAAATATGACTGCAACCCCTATAAGATACTTTATAATTAGACAAAAGATAGCTATAGGGCAGCCATAGGTCTTTTTCCCAGCAAATGTCAGAAAAATACAAAGTTCTAGACATGGAAAGTAGATAATCAAAATTTTAAAACAATGTATATATATCATTAGTGCGCAAAAAAAGTACAAAATTTGGTGACAAATAATCCTTTAGATGAATTTTGCATTATTAATACATTGAAAATGGACGCTAACTTCATGAATGGATTGGTAGTACATATGCAAAAGTAATCAGATCAAAAGCCAAAAATAATCGATCAATGTCTGTTATCTAGATAAAACAGCTTGACAATTGAGGTACAGAATTAAATAACAACTTCCTAAAAGATGGATAAATTCATCCATACAAGAAGAGTTTTGAGGGGAAAAGTAGTACAGCAAATCAAAGCCTCAGAGAGGTGGAAAATTACTCATTAAGTACCATACAGTTTAAAAATCAATAAAATCTAAGAATTTTGTTAAAACTTCAATTTCATAGTATTTGAAAAGCAGACTAACTTTCATTCTGACTGTTACAAGCAAAAGCTGAGGGAGAATCAGAGCGAATTTGAGTTTCCAGGTCTGCTTCAAATTCTGTTTCAGTTTCAATCCCGTCTGAATCTGAATCAGACACAACATCGACACCGTCCTTATGAAGTAGAGTCACCTTCAGAGCGCACCACATAGCTGTTCTTGCCTGACGAGAGCTGCTGGTCAAGTCTTGAAGGCATGTTGCCAAAGCTAATGTATCTGTGAACATTGAGGACATAGTAATGTAGTCTTCAATCATGATAAAATTTTGCATTAAAATATCAGCTTGACTTTACATACCTTTATCATCTGCCATGAAGAACATTGCATGTTGGCTACTGGAATTAATAAGTTCCTCTCTTCTTTTTGTTTGTACCTTTTTAATGGATTCCAACCAGCCTTCCATTGATTTACGTATACGGGGATGGACTGGGGCACCTCGTAGACGTTCCATTTTGGCGATTAAAGTTATGACCTATAAGAACAAACAACTTAAGTTCAATAATAGAGGAATAAGTTATAGTCTTCGGAACTTGAATAAGAAACAACTGTTATTGATACTATACCCTTCCATGTTCCCGGTACTGATCAACAATCAAACGATCAACACGAGAAGGAGTGAGGGGAAGTCTAGGGACAGGTATGTTGTTGGCAGATGAAATTTTTTTTCCAGGATTGTGCCGAGCCAGGTCTGCTTCAGTCTTCTTCCGTTCTTTCTCCAAGCTTTTAAACTGTGTATAGCATTCTTCCAGTCGGGCATGCAATTCGTTGCCCGGACCATTTTTTCTGCTGCATGAATACAATCACATTATTATTCTTAAGCCATCACAAAGACATCATGGAAATTAATAGAAGTACAAAGTATACACTACCTCATTCTAAACCCAGATCCTGTAAATGGAGGAGTATTCCAAAGGGCAGGATGAGAGGGTGGAAAGTATGACATATATCTTCTGTTAACAAGGTCAGAATACAAAAAGGGATCTATTGGAGGAGGGTAGAGAACAGGATGGTGCATTGTCATTGCAACTGGGTTAGGATGTGGGTATTGGAAGTGAAAAGGGACTGCTCCACGAATGTTATTTTTATGATTTGTTATAGCCCTACTAGTATTTTTGCGTGAGGGCTGGTTGTTGAGACTTCGATAGTTATCCTGTTCTTTTTGGTATTCCATTGAACAATTAGAATGACCTCCAGTCCCCTGGTACAAAAATACAGTAGAGTCATATTTATCCTTAAGGCTATATGCTATAAGTAATAGTTTGACAAACCAGAAAGAAAAATTTAATTTTATAAAAAGCAAGAGCTAATTACCCATCCTTGATGATAAGTGTTCTCAGATTGGCTTTGGGAATAAGATATTGGTGAATGATCAGTATTTGATGATGTCTGTACAAAGAGAGAAAAAAATTAGGCAACAGTCCTTGTATTGTGCTATTCATAAAAGTTAAATATCATACTATGTAATACTGACCCCATAGTGTGTTGAGGTCTCCACATCACTAGGAGTATTTGTAATGGAGTTCAGATAATCCTGTAGCTGTTCAGACAACACTTCATTTCTAGGCAAAGTTGAATTATGAGTGCAGTTATAGTCTGAAATGTTCAGATTAATGTTTTTAAAAAGCAGTTATGTCAAGAGTGGGCAATAAGAGGACAATAATTATAAATTAAAGTGAAGACAAAAGATGGGACAAACAAAATACCATCAAAATAAATGAAAATAGGAAAATAAAAATAAATACATATGTAAAAAATTCATACCTGAACCCTTAATACTATTATCAAAATAGGAATTGTCAAAGACATCATTGGAGAGAGGCATAGACTGTGACAAATTATTTAGATTAAGTCCAAAACTTTCTTCAGAATCCTGAAAATATTTGGGCAAACAAATGTCAATTCTTAAACAATGATATGACAATGTGAAGTATACCACTCAAATTCTTACATAAGTTTGATTCAGTTCCTGAACAGAGTCAAAATCAGGCCACCATCCCTTATTCTTCATTCCCGTTCCATATCTAAGAAGAAAAAAATTGTTAAAATTTCAATAAGGAATTCATTTTAGGAGGTATTTAATACAGTTTGTATTGATTAAGCAGACAACGGTACCTGTTGGATGCAAGTTGGTTGTCTTCATCCAGCAGTTTATCAACTAAATCATCCATCCTCAGTGAACTTTCTTCCTCTTCATTCTGCAACACAGAAAAAGCATGGGCTCCATGATTTGCACAACAAGCACTCCAGTGAGTGGGGTAAGTTTCCCCAGCACAGCACGGGCAAGAGCCCTGGCGACAAGCATGCCCGACCCGAGACGGACCTGGCCTGGCCTGGCACAAGTTCATCGTCCGCCCCGCCACTGCAGCCGCCCCGCCCCGCCCCGCCCCTGCGACCCGGCCCGCCCCCTCTGCCCTACTTCCTCCCTCAGTGCGGGCGAAGGGGTTAAGTGCACCCCGTCCCCGGGCGGGGCTCAAGGGCCGCTCGCCGCTGGGCAGCCCTGGGACACCTCCGCGCGACCTGGTCCCGCCCCGGGAGCGCCTGCGGCCGTCGCGTCGGCCGTCCTTGGGTCGCACGACGAGCTCCTGCCCGGCCCGGCGGCGGGGCGGCTAGACACCCGGGTGTGCCAAGTGCGGGATTGAGGTTAAACCCTGCCCTAGCCTGCAGCCGCAGCGCGGGGCGGGGCGGACGGGGCCTACCTGCAGTTGCAGTCCGGGGCTACGGCCCCGCACGTCACCGGCTCTGCGCAGCTGGCTCATGTCACACTGTCACACTTGTAGTTCATGTCAGGTCAGCGGGCAACAACGACTCTACGCTACGCTGCGGCTGCGACTGCGGCCCCGGCCCGGCCCGGCCCGGCTCATAGCGCCCCGTCCCGTCTCGTCCTGCTCCTGCCGCGCGCCTCGCCTCGCCTCGCCGTTCACTCCTCCGCCCCGTCACGACCGCAACTCAACTGCCACCACTGCCGCCGCCCGCCCCGCCCCGCCCCACGCCGCGCCCACCGCACCCCTGCCCTGCCCCCCGCAGTGCGCCTGGCCCGGGTCAGTCCATCCCCCTCGGACCGGTCCCCTCCCCTCACCACGGCTCGGCCTCGTTCGGAGCTCTCTGCGTGCGCCCCCCCCCCCCCCCGCCCCCGCCTCGACGGGGAGCTCGCTCGCTGCTTGGGCTCGCCGTCGCGGCGCCCCGGGCCCCCGGGCCGGGCCAACGCGCTCAGGTTGACGTCGTGCTCTTCCTCCTACCCGCACCCACACCCCAGGGTCGCTCTCGTGCGTCTGTCCTTGTCGCACCCACAGCGGTGTGGGGCGGGACATGTCCTTGCGCCCCATGAGTGCGACAAGGACAGAGGACTGCACGAGAGCAGACTCAATGGCCAGGCCAGCTGGCGCGGCACCGTTGCTTGCTGCCCACTCGCAACACGGTTCGATCCGCGTTTGGTTCAACCACGCCGAGACCGCGCAAAGCCCAAAGCCCCTCCCGCGGCCGCCCCAGTACAGCCCCAGCGCGCTGCGGGGACGGGGCGGGGGCGGGTCGAGTGCGGGGCGGTCTGAATTAGAGATGAACCCGCCGCCGCCACGCCCGCAACTTAGGGGTGCACGCAAAGTTCCGACCTCTCCTGCCGACCGTAAACCAAAGCGTTCCGTCAAAATCGGCAGCACGGCAGGCGGGCGCGGCGGCGGGGCGGGGCGGGGCGGGGCGAGGCGGGGCGTTCTACCCCCCGCACCCCGAGGTCGGCGCCGACCTCACTGACAGTCCGCCCCGACCCACCCCAACACCTGACCCAAGGCAGGTGGCCTTGGTCGCGTGCGCGACCGCCCCGCCCGCACGCCTTCCTGCCCAGACTGACTCCTAGGACCGCTCTCGTCCTTGTCGCACTCATTGCCAGCATAGGGCATCGCCATGGGTGCGACAAGGAAGGAGGGACGAGAGCGATCCTCGGAGTCAGTCGGCCGGGCAAGATGCAGAATCCAGAAGCCCCGTGGGTGTTCGCAGGCCTCGCCCCGGGGGCTTTCGAGACAAGTAGTGATCGTTAGCCTGCGCTGCCCCGGCCTGCCCTGTGCCCCCGGGGCCCCCGGCGGGGCTCGCGCGGGCTGTGGGGGCTCCCACATACATATTGACCATACGCGAGCTTAGCTGACCCGGACGGGAACTAACGCAATGGCTATCGATTTCGCATCGCGCTCCAAGTCCGGCCAGTCTCACCGGACAGACGGCCGGCCGCCGGCCCGGCCGCTGCTCCATGCATGCAGTCCAGCGGGACGCGGGTGCGCGGCGGGCTGCATACGTCTCGGGGGCAGCGGGGAGAGGACAGTGGGGGAGCGCCGCCCTGCCCCGTACAGGCTGTTGGGGGGCTTCGTGTTCGCGGGGTGATGCACCAACGCCGGCCGCCAAAGCAAACACTACTCAAGTGGGCGGGGCGGGGAGCGGGGTAGGGTTGGACGGGGTAGGGTTGAACGGGGTTGATCAAGCATATCAAGCTCGAAAAACCCGTCAAACGAGAGTTAAGCAAAGCTCCTTCATGGAAAAAATAATAACTGCCCACTTGGGGACCAAAGAGAACCAAGTCAAGGTTAAAACAAATTAGAAATCAGTATGCGAAGCTCATCTGATTGACATAAGGTACTGAATCGTCATGATTCCTGATTGCTATATTCAGTTAAGGATTTTCTGTTTCCACTCCTGGCGCAAGCGTGGGTCCTACGCCTGCGGAGGCGTGGATCCACGCCTCTGCGGGCGTGAGCGCGAGCGCGCGTTTCCACGCCCGCAGAGGCGTGGATCCACGCCTCCGCAGGCGTAGGACCCACGCTTGCGCCAGGAGTGGAAACAGAAAATCCTTAACTGAATATAGCAGATGTACTGACACTTCGCCAGTTTTCCCTGCAAGGACTCCTCAGAGAGTTTCACAGGAAGGCATGCTGGCGGTGGCGGGCCCCATTTGAACCGCTGAGGCCGGGGGCCGGGCCGGGCCGGGCCGGGCGAAGGGGGTTAAGCTTAACACTACGGCTCCCAAGTTGACTTTAACTCAAACTCACCTTCTTCCAGAGCGTGTACAACATTTCCCCGCGCTGCAGGCTCCCCATGGTCGCTGTCGGACGCGGTCCTGGATCCTGATCCTGGTGTTGTTGTCAGAGCGGAGCGGGAGGCGCGCGCGGCGGGCGGATGCTGGCACGAGAGTGACACGCGCTGCGCTGGCTGTGATCGCGTGCAGTGCCCGTGCCGTGCCGCGCCGCGCCGCGGCTACCTGAGCGCGCGCGCCGCGCCGCGCGTGCGCTCACGGACGACAAGTAGTCCGCCGTCGTCCCCCTGCCTGGTGCCGACGCCAAGTACCCGGGCCGGGCCGGAGAGGGCCCTGCGCGCCCTGCGCTCTGCCCTGCCCTGCCCGACCCCAACAAGTGGACAGTGAAGAAGGTCGCAAGATCCGGACCGGCCGGGTGTCACTTAACGACACGCGGCGGAAGGATACAACCGCGGGAGTTTGAATTTAAACAAAACGTTTGGGTTCAGGGAAAATTAAAGTAAATAATAAAAATGTAAATTACACATGTATTAACAAAAATGAATAAATATGTATAACAGAACATTACGGGAACAGCTGTGTTTTTTTAGCAAGATCATAGAGACGAGTTAAAATTGGTTTGGAATGGAGGCAGTTGTCACCGAGCCCAGAGTGTGAGGTCCAGTAGTCCAACAGCTCCTGCATCATTGTTCGCTCCAGCATTGTTGTTGACTTGCGGCATATCCTCATAGCTTCGCTCTAAAAAAATAATTTAAAAAGAATTAATACAGTATTTGTTACTCTTCTGTTTTAAAAGAATTTTGGCTTTTACTAAGAAGTGAACAAACAGTACCTTGATATGGTTTATGACCCTGAGCGGTCTACATTCTAGCAATTCTGAAGACGAACCATTCTTTCTTAATTCTAATGTTTCTATGAGTTCTTTCACGCCATAATAGTTCAAAGTCTGGGGTACTTCAGTCAAAAATGCTGTCTGATCATCTGCACAAAAACAAATACACTGATTGCAAAGGTGCAGATTAGGAAATCAGCAGCACTTGACCAAAATTGAAGACATTTACCACGGATTTCAATTTTAAAGCCATTTTTTAAAATAAAATCAGCAGATATTACTTTTGTTCCTCTAAATGGATCTTTCATGAAAGGTAATGAGAGGAGAGTGTTCCAGTTCTCCTCACCTAAAATTCTGAAAGTAAAACAGTTAGACATTAACACATTTTCTGTAGTTAAAATTTAAAAAAAATAAATTATTGGAAAAACAACAACACACGTATGATCTAACTGTTGCCATGGATTCAAAGGGTTTGTCAAAAGAGCATGTGTGCATAAAAGTCGATGGTTTATTACTACTTCTTGCAATCTGCTATGATTTAAAACCATTATTTCTGAATTTTGTGTACAGACCCAAGTACCACTAGGTTCTAACTGTCCAATAAGACGAATACTAGAGTCCTCCTGCCTAAAAGTAAACAAAATAATGCAAAGTTTTTAGAGACTTATGTCATATATTAATGGGTGGCACAGTAAAAGTATTACCATTTAATGGAGAGGGTTGCAGTTTGCAACTTCATCTTAATATCATCCATGTCTATTTTACTTGACACAACCTTCCTATGAGGTCTCTTTTTTTTAGCTGACTGAGAGGGAAATGTTTTATTTTTTCCATTTTTGTCTGGGAGTTTCTTAACCCAGTCCAATTTATTTTTCTGATTGTCTAAAGTTTTCCACACCTTAAATGAAAAAGGATGAGAGAGTGCACTTTATTTGAAAGGTAGAAAGAATTTCAATTTTACCTTTTTAGTTGTAGCTGTTTCCCTTGCCAATTCTTCATAATGCTCTTTTTCCTCTGCTGATAGACTTTGCCATTTTTGAGCTAATATAGAAGCTACACTTGTGAAGGATATGCCAGGATTATCCAAGATGACTGAAAACAATTATTTGATTAGACAAAATTTTTTATGACAAACCAGCGAATGAAGGACCCTACATACTTTGTGGACGAATTTCACGGGCAAACTTTGTGAAAGCAGAAAGCTCTCTTCTCCCCATTTGACTACTTACACTGCTGTCCATTCCAGGAAATATATCATATCCCCTAAAATATCAGTACAAAAAATAACATTTTATGCAGGGTAAAATATTTTCTAGTAATAAATTTTAAAATGTATTGATTGAACTGAGGATAAAACTGGAAATTTGGAAACAAACCTTGAACTTTTCTGAGCTTTTACCAATTTTGGACTTTTGTTTGGACTCTTTTTTGGGGGTTCATTTAATGACTCACATCTAGAACCATCACTTTGTTGGGTATTTGAGTTTGGTTTTTCAAGTCGCCCAAATATAGGAGGAGACTGTCTTCCCGCCAACACACAAGATCCCTGATTGAGAAAAAAGTGATGATGTTTTGTAATTTGTATTATCACTAAATTGTGCCCTTAGCTTTGCAAAAAAAGCCTACCTTCACAAGCTCTCCATTACCAACACCAACATGACCCATACTCCAGGCCTCTGAACCAATAAGATCAGCAGAAGGGGATTTCATCCCATTTTGTGTTGATGTTATGGGCCCACTCTCCAGATCATCTAAAACTCCATTCAGATCTGTGAGTTCTTTCTCATTAACGTCATCCCAAAATTCTTCAAAGTCAAGTTTTGATGACTGCTTCTGAACATCTTGCTCAGGTACACTTTCCTTTTCTATGTGACTGACATTACACGCAGTTTCATCCAAGTCATTTGTTTGGGGATATGAAGCAAGAAAATTATTTGACTGAATGCTCACAGAATTCTCACATTTAGTAGATTCTTTAAGTACATGCCCTGAAGTTGTTGACTGCAAGTGAGAGAGATTATCTTCTATATTTACGGATTCATTATTACAATCTGCAGTAGAGAGATCATCATTCCTCGAGTATGGCAGGATATTAGATTCTACATTCCTATCTTTTCTTGGAGCATAAAATATTTTATTAGTATATTCGGTTATGCAAGGTGTTTCAGAGGGAACCTCTTTTGTTATGTGGGATATTTCAGGGGGCATTCCACATTCCAAATCAAGTTTTCTTCTTTTCGTGGAGGATTCTTCATCCAATGCCTGAGGTGGTGAGTGTTCTAGATACTCCCTCTCCTTGGCCACTTCCAGGGGTACTGCAGAAGCTTCTTGTATAAGATTGGAGATGCTGTAGTATTCATGAAGCCGTTTTTCAATTCCGTTTAATAAGTCATCCTAAGTAAAGAAAAAAAAATCTAGTATCAAATTAAAAAAAAAAATTAATTTGTCAGAAGTCAATCACATTACCTACCTCATCTTTCAGAAGAACTCTAGTCTTGTTTGGCTCCAAATTGACATCTAAGTTTGAAGGAGTAGAGTTTATAGATACCAGACACACTGGAAATTTTCTAGAGGGAAAACTATCTCCAAATTTATTTGTCAGTTCCTGTTGTAAGATCTGGAAAATTTAAGTTGAGAGGACTATGTTTACATTTACTTTCATCACATCAACAAATCACAAGATTAAATTTATTACCTTTAAAACTTTCTTGTATGTTACTGGCCTTGAATTCACAAAGACATAAGAGAAGTTTGGAGTTGATTTTGTAATGACAGAAATGTCACATTCTCTTTTTGGAACAAGCATTTCAACAGCAAACTTGAGAAGAAAAAGTCATGTTTAGAAGTTAAATCCGTCTAATTTTTAAGCAGAGAATTAAGAATCATTTGGACACAGAGACTCATCATATATTTTATAAATTACCTCTCTAGACTCCCAGCCCAGTTGCTCTAAATGCTGAAATGAGGAGTATCCTACCAATTGAGAAAAAGAGTTTTGCAGGCTAGAACATGGCGTTTTCTGCCAAATCATACATTTGTTATGGAAAAGTGATACACGAATACTTGGCTTGATCACTGCAAGTGATTTAACTACCATTTCGACTTGCTTCAATTCCTCCTGGGCCTTGCGATTAGTTCCCATGTATTGCCGGCGAACAGGCAAATTCTTGAACAAATTCAACACTACAACAGTGGTGCCTTGAAAATACCATTAATGGTAATTAAAATCAAAATTCCTGAGCTGATGTCATGAGACATGAGGTGAGTGATGAAATACCTTGGACGTGAGGTGACGGTTTAGTGCTCGAGATATTACCAGATGAATCCAGAGTGTAAACCATAGCCATAGGATCTGAGGGCGTTGCTGTTGTGATACTGACTTGTCCTACACTGCACAGGGCATTTAGAGCTTCTCCCCGGAAACCATAAGTTACAAGCGATTCTGAAAATCAAGAAACTTTGGTTTAGCCAAGGCCACATACCTATATTTATTTAACTTCCTTGGTAATAATTTTACCTAAATCACTAAAATTTGAAATTTTTGATGTGTAATGGGGTAGTGCCATGCATTGTGTATTCTCCTTGGTGATCCCTGAACCATTATCTTTAACCTCAAGACGGTCTAAGCCATAGTTCACCTGAAGAAAAAAAAAATTATAAGCATAAGCATATCAGAAAGCCTCCCCCAAAAAAGGTAAATAAAAAACGCACTAGTTTGACATCGACTGATGAAGCCCCTGCATCCAAAGCATTCTCAAGTAGTTCTTTTACTGCACTTGAGACAGAGGTTATTATTTGGGAACTTGTTATGAGCTTCACGGTTGAAGCGGGAAGTTGCGTGAGTGCCATTTTTATAAGATGTCTTTCTAAACATCTAGACCAAAATGTTTCCAGGAAACGTTGAAATTACTACTAAATAGTTCCAGTCCAAACAAAACATAGCCACAAAATTATTTACAAAAACAGAAAATTCTCCCGCCTAGCAGACGACGCAGCCAGTGCAGCATGGATGAAAGAAGGAGAAAATCTAGGAGACCGTGCTATTTATACTTACTTAGTTAAACTAAACATTATATTGAAAGAAGCAGCCTTAGTCGTTTCAAAGTCTTCTTTTTATCATTATCATTTTTAATTGCATAATTCGTACTTTCATAAAACTACACCCTTTGCCGATGAATTTGAAACCAATGCGAGATTCCCGCATCCACATTGTTTTTTGTTGCCAACAAATAAAATAACCATTGATTATATTCTGGAGCTTAGAGACAAAATATTCTCTTATACAAGAATTTTTTATTGGGCTGTAATGTAGTTTCGTTTGATTTTGGACGTTGCCATCTATTTATTATTGATTTTGTAAGCTCCTATTTCCTCCCTTTTATCATATGTATGTTGGCAAGCTCTTTCCGGCGAAAAAAACATCTTGGAAAATAAATAAAAAAATACAGACATAATTGTTTATATTTTGCCCGTCCGTGTCTTCTGTTGGAATGTCAGTCTTTTGTATTGAATCGAGTAACTTTTGAAGTATTTCGGCACAATGAGCTTACCGCATAACATATTGCCGGTCACGCCGCCGGGTTTGGACGCTCTCTATTCGCTATGCCGTCGAGTTTACCCAAACCAGCCAAATCCTTTGCAAGTGACTGCTTTAGTGAAATATTGGTGAGTCTCTCGTTAGGTTAAACCGGCTAGTGTTCATCTTACTCACATAGACTTAAGTTGATTTCCTCGTAAAAACTTATTTCACAAAATTTTCCATTCAACCCTCATGTTGATTCTTTCATTCTATTTTAAACATTTTCATAATGTCATTATAAGTGTGTGAACCTTCTTTTTACAGGTTGGGAGGTCCTGATCCATTAGATTATATTTCTATGTACTCACATCAAGGCGACTCTGAGAAAACTCCTCCTCACTGGCATTACATTAGGTCTGTTGAAATAATATTACCCTTAAATATCAATGAACTGTGTTCGTCCATTCAATTTCATTTACCCATTCCGTTTTCAGTTTTGGTTTATCAGATCTACACGGTGATGGTCGTGTCCATGAAGTATCTGGTAACGATTCTCCCAGTGGATTCGGATTCGAGCTGACATTCCGGTTGAAAAGAGAGCCGGGGGAAACATCTCCCCCTACCTGGCCAGCAGCCCTCATGCAGGCTCTGGCCAAATATGTTTTTCAATCAGGTAAAGAACTTCACTTTTATTTTGAGAGTGAGTGATGTTGACAAGATTCCATTTGTCTTGGCAGTTAAATTAAAAAAAAAAAAAAATCTGTTTAGGAAATATTCTATGCTCTGGTGATCATGTATCATGGCATAATGCTCTCGATAATGGAGAGTCTCGCATACAACACATGTTGATGACTGAAGATCCAGTCCTTGGTACTCTTCAAACTCCTCTTGGACAAGTTACATTCATCCAAATTGTGGGTGTATGCCAAGAAGAGCTACAGGCAGCACAGCGGTGGAATGGAAAGGGAATGATTGATATATTAAAACAAGTTGATGGGTATGACCAAAATTCAGTTTTCATGTATGCTTCATATATTTTTCTGGAAAAAATATTACCTAGTTTCTGTGACTTTCTTGTTACTATAGGGCAGGAGGACCATGGCTGGTAACAGACATGCGAAGGGGGGAGAGTATACTTGAATTGGATGTGTCTGTACAAGAAGAAATCGAGCAAGGAATTGAAAATGATGGATCTGATCTCAGTGGAGTAAGTGCTCGCTGCTCATGGGTAGAATCTGATCCAGATCAACTGTCACCATGCTCTTCTGGTGAGTTGATTTTGTATTCATTTTCTTGTCTTCTGCATTGTTTTGCAATTGTGTCAAAAATCACACAATATTGTTCTCCAATAATTTATCTTTTTGCTTCCTACCAGACAATGAAGACAGTGGAGAAGGGGGTAACCTTAGAGAAGGACCAGCCCTTAAACCGGAAAATCACTATCAGTCAACTAGATCTCATAGTGGGTCTCCCATACCCCCTTCTGTGTCAGAGGAGGAACGAATTCGAATAAAATCTGAACTTAGGAAAGGATTACTCAGCAATAGAAGTAAGGAGTGCAATGATAGGCTCTCATCACCATTTGATAGGTTTGTAGGATCAGTCTCAGTTAAAATACTTCAGCTTTACAGGGGTGTCCATGGAAAATAAGTTTCTTCATTAATTTTTAGCAGCAATGGCAATTCTTGCCGCAAAAACTCATTTGAGGATTCAACACATCAAGGAATGGAATCAACAGAATTAATGAGAGAAAGAAGGTTGGACGGTCTGCACCTTACTTTCAATCTTGAATCTGGCTTGCTGCTTCCACTAGCCATCCGGTAAGGTGTTGTTAAATCAAGCTCAACAGGCACTTGAAGGTGCGAGGTTAATCATTCATTGGTATGGTTCATTCTTGTCCTCAGTGGTCGTGTTCAACATGGGCGCCATTTTACTTTTAAGTCTGTTCTGGGTGACACTGCCATAACTTTGGTTGCATCAAATGTTACTGGCACTTTTGTTACTAAAGACAACCCTTTTGTTGCGCATGGACCATGGCTTCAAGTCCTGGTTTCGGAAGAATTGGCTCAACAAATGTCAGCCAGCTTTGAGCTCCTGAATAATGATGTAAGTAGGGTATGATTGCCAATGTTTTGCATATTATTTTGGGTTTTGTTGAATGGATGACTTATGAGTGGAATGCATTTTTTTTGTTACAGATCTCTCTCCCCAAAGTATTCACGTGGAAAGAGCACAAACTGGCAATAACAATTGTTGCTGACTGAATTGTAGATATTTTAAGATATGACTAAGAAAGATATTTATATGAAATGTTATTAATATTTATTTTTAGAGTAGCAAATAAATTAATACCAGCAAAAAAATGTGCTGAAACAAATATACGTCAACATGTTTTTTGTGGAAAAGATGTTGATTTGAACTTGTTTCCAGTTCAATTTTGTACTGGTAAATGATTTTAATTGTGGAGAGTTCTTATTTTTAAACCATGGTCTTGTTTTGCTTACGTCTACAAGAGAATATGAAACAATAGAATATGAATAAATATAAAACAATCAAAATTTTTTTAAAGATAGATTTTATGTAATTATACAAAGTTAAAACAGAGTAAGAGAGAAAAACTAATGATGGCAGTTTCTGGCACTAACATGTGTTTACCACACCAGTGACATGTGAAACATTTTTTCAGTGAAATTTTTTAAAATGATAAACTAGCCAAAAATGTAACTGTACCCATAATATGAATAACAGATCTCAAAGAAAAAGATATTGGATTCAAGCAAATATGAGCTGCCGTCTGTTTCCTCAGCCTAATCATAATTGACAATTGGCATTCATACTCACAGTAATCAATCAATTTTTTTTTTGTCAGTTAAAAATAATAAAGGACAGGGGTGAACAAAAAGTGATTGCTAGTAGGTAGATCATAATTCATTTAAAGACTACTTATTCCTCATGCTGAAATAATTTTTAAGTACAATTTCAATAATGAAAAACTGTAGGCTTCTTAATATTTTTTTTTAATCTAATAAGAAATTTAGGGAAACAACAATATCATATCAAAGCATGAACTTTAAGAGGAGTTGATTGTTACGGGAGAGGCACCATTTCTTGACAAAAATGTGCGTTTCATACAGAAAAATAATTTTGTAATACTTTGAGTACACTAAATCGGATTCTGCGTAAAAACATAATGGTAATACCCATCGGAAACAGAGATAGGTGCCGAAAACATTACTGGTCATTTCACGCACATGGCAATCCAAGGCAGGGAAAATTAACCAAAGGGGCGGAACAAGACCGCTCATCCCCGCCCTGCCAGGCCGGCCATACCCCTGCCTGCACCTGCAGCAACCAGACGCAGGGGGTATTCGCGGAGGGAAGGGTCGACTAGGGTGGAAGGGGTGGGTCGGGGCCGGGCCGGGGCCAGGAGTCAAGGAAATGAAATGGAAGAGAGAATAGGGGCTGCCAATCACATCGACCTCCCCTCTTGGGCTCCCCGGGGTAAGGGTAGGGGTAGGGGTAGGGGTAGGGGTAGTTTAATAAAAAGAGTGCAGCACCCACCACGCGAGGCACAGGGGCGGAAAAAATAATGTAGTTAAATGTTGAATTGTCTAAAATGTATCATCTGCTAAAAAGTTGACGGCTGCTGAACGCGAACCGCCTCGAACAGCTCGGATGAAGAAAAGAAATCACGGTTTTGCTGGGTATGCAAGGTAAGCGGGCAAATCAACTGAAAAGTCCAGGCAGCGTTTTTTTCTCTGCCTGGATCCGCGGGGGAGGGAGGGGTAGATGATGAAGACGATGACGAGGGCGTTGATGTTGACGAGGCGAGGCGAGCCCCCCGAACTGCAGCAGAGTGGGCAGAGCCAGGCAGAGCGCTCCCAGCACTCCCGCCGCCCGGGCCCCGGGCCGGGTCTGGCCGGGTCGCTCAGGCGGCTCACTCGTCACCGCCCTCCTTGCGGACCTTGTGGCCACGGAAGGTGGACTGGATCTTAGTGGCCGCCTTGTGCAGCTCGGGGTCCGTCAGGTCTATGTCGGCCAGCTCGTCGGCCAGCTCCTTGGCCGCCGCGTCCGCCGCATCCTGTGCGAACAGACAGCAGGCGGTCAGGCGGGGCCCGCTGGGACTGCTACCATCGTCACGGAGGTTGCCGTCAAGGCAGGTCATCGTCACGGAGGTCGCCGTCAAGAAGGCAGGTCATCGTCACGGAGGTTGCCGTCAAGGCAGGTCATCGTCACGGAGGTCGCCGTCAAGAGGGCAGGTCATCGTCACGGAGGTCGCCGTCAAGAAGGCAGGTCATCGTCACGGAGGTCGCCGTCAAGGACTGACATCGCCCCGTAGGTTGCCGTCAAGGCATGTCAACGTCACGGAGGTCGTTGTCACGGAAACGGACGTCAGAGACGCAAACGCTACGCTCCAGTCCGCTACGCTCCAGTCCGCTACGCTCCAGTCCGCTACGCTCCAGTCCGCTACGCTCCAGTCCGCTACGCTCCGGTCCGCTACGCGCCAGTCCGCTACGCGCCAGTCCGCTACGCTCCAGTCCGCTACGCTCCAGTCCGCTACGCTCCAGTCCGCTACGCTCCAGTCCGCTACGCTCCAGTCCGCTACGCTCCAGTCCGCTACGCTCCGGTCCGCTACGCTCCGGTCCGCTACGCTCCGGTCCGCTACGCTCCGGTCCGCTACGCTCCGGTCCGCTACGCTCCAGTCCGCTACGCTCCAGTCCGCTACGCTCCAGTCCGCTACGCTCCAGTCCGCTACGCTCCAGTCCGCTACGCTCCAGTCCGCTACGCTACAGTCCGCTACGCTACTCGCCTTGTCCTTGGCCGCGTCGTCCTTGGCGGCCTCCTCCTCGGCCTTGCCGCCGGTCTTGCGGGCCACATGGCCCCGGAAGGAGGCCTGGATCTTGGTGGCCGCGTTGCAGAGCTCTGCAACACAAACACACGGTACGATGAGCGCTCTGAGCTGCGATTCCACAGCCCGCGCCCCGCCCCGCCCCGCCTCGCGCCGCCCCACCCCGCCCCGCCCCACCCCGCCCCACCCCGCCCCGCCACATGCGAGCAGAGCAAACAGGCGACCGCTGCGCTGCGGCCGACTGGGGGTGGGGGTTGGGGGGGAGGGCCTGGAGGAGAGGGAGCAGGTGCAGGAGCAGCTTAACCCTTAAAAAAAGGGAGGAGACCCTGTACCTGGCGCGCTGTGCTACACACACCGTCCTGCCGGGACTGGCGGGGCGGAGAGAAAACACGCGGAAACTGCAGTGAAAATAATAAAGCACGAAATCGGCCTGTCTGCCGTAAGCGAGCGGCAAGTGCTCCCCTCCCCTCTCTCAGAAAGCGCTTTCCGTTTCCTATTTTAATGCGAAGCACAGCAGGGAAGTTGGTCGGATTGCTGGAATAAGAGAAAAGGTACTTCGCTTCGCAAGGCGAGTCCAGAGAGATGGCGCCGCGCCGCGCCGGGCAGGGCCCCGCCCCGTAAAGTATGAATTGGTAACGGGGCACACTTCGGGCTGATTACTCTAGTACCACCCACGCTCTCTCGCTCAGCTCTCTCTCTCTCTCCCTCGCTCTGGGTCTCCATCTCCATCTCTCTCTCTCGACCACCAGCCCTCTCGCCCGACCCGACCCCACACCGGCTCCGTAGACCCTGCCTCTCTAAATAACCACGAACGGATCGAGCGAGGGTCAGACAAAAGGGAGAGGGCGGGAGAGAGAGAGACAGAGAGAGAGACAGAGAGGGCGGGAGAGAGAGAGACAGTTAGTGCATGGGGACAAGGGTCACACAACGTACGTGTAGGTTGTCAGCCCCGCGTCCACGTGACGTACCGCCCGCTGCACCGGGTGCAGTCCACCCCCGTCATCGAGACTTCCGTGTCACACGTGATGGCGGGGCGGGCCGGGCGGGGCGGGGTGTGGTGGGGCGGGGCGGGGTGGGGTTGGGCGGGGCGGGGTGGGGCGGGGTAATGCCGGCTCGGGCGGGTCAAGTCGCGAGCGGTGGAACATAACCCCGCGGGCTAAACCCGCGGTGGCTGCCGCCCCGCCCCGCCCGCCCGCCCCGCCCCGCCCCGCCTGCCTCCCTGCAGGGCACGCTGCTGGTCGATAACCGGCGCGGCGAGGGCGAGGGCGCGGGAACGCGACGGCCCGACAGTGTTTCACACCTGGGGATGAGGTGGCCGCAGGGAGAGAGAGAGAGAGCGGGAGAGAGAGCGAGAGAGGTAGAGTGAGTGAGAGAGAGGGAGGGAGGGGGAGGCAAGATGAGCGTGCGTAATCGGTTTGAAAGCGTGCCACTTTCCCAATCACGGGCAGCGTGATTGGAGCGGGGCCGTGGCCGGCAGAGGCAGGCAGCCGAGCGGCGCTCACTTCGGCCTCCCCCTGCCCATCTCATTTGCACGGACAGACACGGCCTGTAGCCTCCTCCAGGGCCGCAGCGCAGGGCCTGTAGCCTCCTCCAGGGCCGCGGCGCAGGGCCAGGGCCTAGCCTCCTCCCGGTCCGCAGCGAGGGGTGCACCCCAGAGGGCAGCTGCCCTGCTCCCTGCTAGCGGCGCCAGGGAGCCCAAGGCCGGCCCTTGACACACGTCCTGCTACTCGCTCCCCTCCGTTCCGCCCGTGTTCCCCCCTCCCTCCCCCTCTCCCGGGGAGCACGTCCGATATCGGTGAGCCCCGGGATTCGCGGGTTTATTGGTCCCCAACGGCTCCGACCGCGGCGTGGCGTTCCCTGAGAGCCCGGCCTGCGGCCACGAAACGGCTCTGCTCGGAGAAGCAGAGAGAGTGAGAGGGGAAAACAGTGAGAGTGAGAGAGAGAGAGAGAGAGAGAGAGAGAGAGAGAGAGAGGGAGAGAGAGAGAGAGAGAGAGCAAGTAAAGTTAGCGGAGACGACGCTGCTACGCATCACGCCCTACTACAGCAATGTCCGCTCAGCCAGAGCCCCTGCAGCGTAGGCCGACCCGCCCGACACCCGAGCAGCAGCGCTGCCTACCTCCCGGGCGCCCCCCGCCCCGCCCGGTGGAGGCGGAGCGGAAGACAGAGACGAAACTCTTTTTCCTCTCTCGTCTCTAGAAATGCGCCGGGGCTCCTTTACTTATCCCTGCGGGCTGGGCTGGGCTGGGCTGTCCCGTAGCGTTCCGTTTCTCCTCCGTCGCGCCGCGTCGGGCCGCAGCCGCGTAAACACGCCAATTAGCCGGCAATTAGCAGCGGCAGTAGAATGCAGCGCTGCGCGGGGACGGGCCTAGCCTACCCCGCCCCTCGGTAAGAGAGAGAAAGAGGAAGAGGGAGGGAGGGAGGGAGGGAGAGAGGGGAGGGGGTGGCTTGCGGTCAAGTACACCCCTCCCCACTCTCTCTTTCCTCCTCTCTCTGCTCCAGTTCCCTCTTCCTGCCGTGTCTAATTCTCCTCCTGCTCCTCTTTTCTCCCCCCCTCCTCCCCCCCCTCTCTCTCTCTCTCTCTCTCTCTCTCTCTCTCTCTCTCTCTCTCTCTCTCTCTCTCTCTCTTCCTCCCTCCCTCCCTCTCTGGCTGCGTGTAAAAGTGCGTGCGCTGGACCCCGTCCCGGCCCCCGAAGGCATTACTCAAGGGAAATTAGGGGTAGAACAGGAGGGGGTGGGGGTGGAGGAGAGGGGGGAGGGGGGAGGGGGTAGCTCCTAGGCCACACCTTGACCTCTTTCCGCGCGCACGCACGCGCGCCTACCCGTCCCGTCCTGCGGCGCGCCCTGCTCGGCCCGGAGCAGGAGCAGGAGGGTGTTAGTGGCGCGCGCCCCGCGCCGCTAGCCTCGCTCCCGCGCCGCACACAAACTTGGACAATAACAGAGATTCACTCCGGGGGTGGGATATGGTGTGTGGACTTATTGGATGTGACCGGACCCCCCACCCCAGGAGAAGTTTTCGCATCATGACTGAAAACGCGCGCCCGCCCGCGCCTCCGGCCGACCGAAAATGAAGAAGAACGCTAAATAATTTATACGTTTTGCTGGTAGAGGGGCACTGCAGAAAGAGGCACACACACACTTCCGCAAAATATTGCAATATGGCACAAACGCACCTGTGATTCCTCTGCGAATTGCAAGAATATTCCACAACAAAGTTTTCATGGGGGTTTCGGGCTGATTTTCAATGAAATGAACAGTGCACTGGGTCAGTGTGCAAGAGTTATTCATTAATTTCTACAAGATTCCTGTGGCCTTGCACGGCTAATTTTTAAATAGAGCCCTCCCTGATTGGTTGGTGCGAGCTGACCTACTGGCGTGCTGCAGACACAGCAGCAGTGCTCCTGCAGGGGCAGGGCGGGGCGATGCGGGGCGCGGCGGGGCGGGGCGGGGTGGGGCGGGGCGGGCCTAGTCAGCCAGCGCTATTATTTACGCTTGCTTTGAACAGCACTAGCACTGGTGCTCCGCATTGTGCCAGCAAGCTCTGCGGTCCACAGGCCGCGGGCGAGGCGGGGCGGGGCGGGGCGGGGCGGGGCGGGGTGGGGTGGGGAAGGGCGTGGTGCAGCGCCTCCGCAATTGTAATTATTACCATGGCCTGGCCTGGACCTCGGGCGTACCGCCTCGCCCCGCCCTACCCCACCCCGCCCCACCCCACCCCGCCACGCCCCACCGCGCACTACGTTGCCGCTGGAAATTAAACGACTGCCGACGATTCCATCACAAGTTTATACATATATAATATAACGCGACGCACCCAGAAAACCATATTCTCAATTTTAGAGTAACATACTAATGTTTAGGGGTTTTGCCGACTATAATACGAACCAAGTATGTCATACTATTATTTAGTATGTAATCCACTAATCCATGAGGTAGGTATGCCACATACTAAAGTTTAGTATGTCTGGTTAGTATGTCAAGTTAGAATGTGACATACTATTCCTCAGTAGGTTAGACTTCTAATCTAGGAAAAATGGAAGGCCGACCGATGTGTTATTCAGCTCAGCAGATCTTATTAAAATAGAAAAAGATTTGTCCTTAAGGACAACCAATTGGTTCTGAAGAATGCTCTTGTGATCGATCCTCCCTGATATTAACAATGAGGACGCATTACATGAATGAGGAAATACCTTACCCGACAGAGAGTTGAACCTCGAACTTCCGTGCTGCGATCCTATCACTTTAACCACTCGACCACCGGTACGTGATGGAAAAGCCGCTCCAACATCCCCACGTCATTCCGTAGCCGAGCGCGGACGCGTTCCAGGGTTCGATTAAGGGTTTAACATACTAAAGATTAGTATGTTAGGCTAGATTGTTGCATTAGTGTGTTAATCACTTGAACATTAGTATGTCAGTTAGGAGTTTTGCAATAGTATGTTTACCCTCTAAACATTAGTATGCGCTTTAGAGTTTTCCATTAGAGTATAGTATTAGAATGTTAACATACTAAAAGCTAGAATGCCGTTTTCTGGGTGCGTCTTTGCCAAAATGGTAGAAAACTTTTTTCAAAGTTTTTGTTTCGCCATCAATGTCCTATACATTCGCCTCCCCTCAAATCTTTCTGCAGGCACGGCACTACGCCCCATAACCTTTGTCCACCCGCCACCGGCCTGTGCCACGTGGAAGCCGTATCTGTGGACCCACCCCACCCCTCCCCACCCCTCCGCCAGGCCACGCCCTACCCCGCACCACCACACAGTGGGTACGCAAATGACCGTGTGTTACGGCGACATCGAAATTAATATCGAGACCCTTATCTGGCCGGTTTAGAGCTTTCACTGTGAGAAATATTCGTAAGAGTTACGGGAAAATTTTCCATGAGAAATGTCGTAAAGTTACGATATCAAATTGTAAAATTACAAATTTTTAAGGACACTTGGTATCGACTTGTAATTCTTAAACGAGGACAAATAAGCGTTCGTAAATTTACGATTTCGATTGTAAATTTACAACACCATTTGTAAATCACAAATTACGAAAAAAGTCGTAAACTTACAGACATATTTTTCACAGTGTTCCTAAAACAGATCTATAGTCATGCACTGCACAGGGCGCGGCGGGCTGCTCGGAAAAACAAGTAAAGTCGACTTAAAAGCTGCAAAAAAATTAAATTTATTTATTGCGTGTTATAGAAGGATTGCGTAACTTCTGCCGACGTGGAAGGCTGATAACAGAATCCCTTTATCCAATAAGTTTCAGGGGACACAAACACGACAACGAATAACGCACCCCAAATATAGAACTAGTTCCTTTCCTCTCTATTCTGCCGCCTCCTCAACTCGTCGCTGTTCTCATGCCCCCCACCGTGGGAAATACAATATTTCGCACACTGGTCGTGTCGCCACCCCGCCCGGCCCCGCCCCGCCCCGCCCCGCCCCGCCACGCCCCGCCCCGCCCCGCCACGCCCGGCGGCACCCGCGCAGATCCATGCTACCCGAGCCCTCCCGGGTGGGGCGGGGCGGGGCGGGGCGGGTGTAAGCCGTGTGTGTACACTGCTCATTGTGCCGGGGAAGGCGAGGCGAGGCGAGGCGAGGCGAGAGGGTCATAGGTCAGCTGTAGGGGTAGGAGTGGAGGAGGGAGGGTAGGGGGCGGGAAGCAAACACTGGGAGTGCTGGAATAGGACGGTGAGAGGGGCTGTATTGTCTGTAACGCCACGGCCCCTACGGCCCGGCCCCACCCACCCCGCCCCGCCCCGCCACACCCCACCGCCCGCCCCGCCCTGCTAGCAGAGTCAACCTTGAGCAGCAGCTGCCCGTAGGGAAAAGCACTCTAAAAACCTTAGGGTGACTTTTCACCGCAATGAGAATATATTTTTCTTGACCGACAGAATCCTTATGTTCAATGCTCCCAATTATACTCCTGGCACCAAAATGATGGTATACCTTTAGTTCCGAGTACAATGACGGTTTTTACGGTTTACGGTTTTGATTAATGTCGAATTTTTTTATAATGTGGTTCCCATAAATTCCTATGGTTCCTACGGTTCCCACAGCACACACCGCTGGTAATAATATGTTACAGGCACCCCTGGCCGGGCGCGAACGCTAGACGGCCAACGCAGCAGACCCCGGACTGCCAACCTGAACAATACGGAGGCGAGGAAGGGGTGGGGGAGGGAGAGGAGAGGAGAGAAGGGGAGTGAAAGGTCATTCTCACCAGAGTAGAACGACTTTGGTAATGACTATCTCGCGTACAAGGCGCGATGTATTCTCTCTCGATCTATCTTCCTGTCCCTCTCACCCGTCTCTCCTCCTCCCTCTCTCTCTCTCTCTCTCTCTCTCTCTCTCTCTCTCTCTCTCTCTCTCTCTCTCTCTCTCTCTCTCTCTGTCTTCGCAATCATCGGAAGAACGTGAAAACGGTTCGGCAGGCCGGTACGTATAGTCGTTGCGATGTATGGCAGGGTCGAGAGAGGCGGGGTATGGGGTGGGGCGGGGTAAGGCGGGGCGGGGTAAGGCGGGGTGGGGCGAGGCGAGCGGGCAAGAGAAGAAGGGGCAACGGGCGAGAATTTACGACCTTTATATTATGATGGAAGTCCTGGCCTAGCTGCTGCTGCCCCACAACAGGGAGGGTCTCGCTGCTGACACCGCAGCGCAGCGCAGCGCCACCCGCCCTCGCCAGAGAGAGAGAGAGAGGGAGAGAGCGAGCGAGAGAGAGAGAGAGAGAGAGAGAGAGCGAGAGCGAGAGCGAGAGAGAGAGAGAGGGGGGATAAAAAAAAAAGTATGAGAGAATGACAGCCGTCCGGACGGCAGCATCCTCCACGCCACTCCCATCACCGCGGCTACAACAACAACAGCAAAAATAACAAACAAACAAAAAAACGAGACGCGGCAACGAATGTACACACAACAAAGTGAAGGGAAAGGAATAGGTCTTTTCAGTATCTTTTTACTTTCCTTTAGAGAGAGAGAGAGAGCCCTTTCCGTTGAGTTTTGGTATGGTATGGTGTCGCGATCGACAGCAGGGCAGGAAGGCGCGTCCGCCCCGCCCCGCTCCGCCCTGCTCCGCCCCGCCCCGCCCCAGTCAAGGCTTCAAACTCCCGCCATCAGTGTCACCTCGCGCCGCGCCGCTCCGCCCCCACACGCCACCACATATACTCACATCAAGATCATAACGACCCTACCCCGTGTGCTGCCCCTAAAACCTAAAATTACTGTACCAGCCAAAATTATTTTTTTTTATCGCGTCTACACACGTCTGCAAAAGCGAGTGAAACACCTGCCTGCTCCCTTTCCAAAGCATCAATGCATGTTTTTTTACCCCACACAAAACTGTAAAAATTTGATCACTCCTAATCGTTCAGCACAAGCCTAATTTCTTTTTTTAAAACTTCAAAGCCTTGTACATTTACAAAGAAAAAATAATAATAAATAAATGAACTGTCCAAGGTAAGGCGTCAGACGGAAAAAAAAAACTTCTACGTATGCATGACGTCACGAAATGAGATCATATAGGGAAGTATTCCACGGGACAGCAAAAGGATTTGGCACACAAAGGAATGAGAGAGAGCGAGAGAGAGAAAGAGAGAGAGAGAGAGAGAGAGAGAGAGAGAGAGAGAGAGAGGCGGCCCCTCCCTCCCGCCGGGGATTGTGCCGCTTGAGATGGTCCTGGAGGTTCCGACTGTCGGAGACGCCGCTGCCGCCCCCGCCCGCACCTGCAGACCGTGTACGCAGGAGTGGGACAATAAAGAAAACAGGGGGGCGGGGGAGGGGGGCCGCCAGGAGGAGAAAAAGGACCCGTCTGCATGGCTGGCATACACAGATGTGGGCCGCGCGTGCCCGGGGGCGGCGCGGGGGCGGCGCGGGGGCGGCACGGGGGCGGCAGCGCGGGGGTGACACATCAAGAAGCCGCCACGCCACGCCATCATACGCCACATCATCATCAAACGGAGACGGAAACTGGGGGTCCTCCTCAGGCCACCCCGCCCCGCCGCGCCGGCGTGCGGGCTGCCTCCACCGCTGCCACCAGGTAGGGAGGTCGGGGCGGGGTGCGGCGGGGTGCGGCGGGGTGCGGCGGGGTGCGGCGGGGTACGCGGTGATTTTCGTGCTCCGGGGGCCGCCTCGTCTGGCGTGACGTGACGGGCGTACCGATTCATTCCGGCGGCACACGCCCCGCCCGCCCCGCCCCGCCCCGCCCCGCCCCACCACCGCGCCTTTGCGGCAGCAATTTATGTCCGTTGTTGGTTTGTGCGCAGACTTTTCTCCTTTCATGTCCGTCCATCCGTCTGTACGTCTGTCTGTGCGTCCGTCTGTGTGTCTGTCTGTCTGTCTGTCCGTCTGTCTGTGCCTCTCACTCTACAATGAAATACAACCGCCCCGCCCCGCCCCGGCCTATCCCCGGGGTTGATTCACCCTCCTTTCTCCTCCAGGCAGAGATGCGCGCGGTGTTGTTTTTTTTTTAAACTTTTATCTCTTTATTTCTTTTCGAGAATTTGGTTTACAGCCGCGCATGCGGGCCGGGCCGGGGCGTGGTCGTGGTCCTGGAGAAAATAACATCATGCATTATGATAGCGAGGAGGGGCGGGGCGGTCCGGGACCGAAGCCCCTGTAGCGTAGGCCAGCCCGCCCAGCACGCGCGCACAGCGGCGCAGCGGCACTGCCTACCTCGCAGGCGCTCCAGGTCGCGGCAGGGCAGGGCACTCAGTGTTGCCAGATAAGTAGGCAAAAAAAAAAAAAATCCCACGGACGGCAAAACGGATATCTCCGCGCCTGCCTACTTAGACAATTTCTCCACACGTGAGACTGCCGTTTGCCTATAGTAGGCAGAAAGAGACGCCCGCGTGCGCTTTGACACTGGCATGCCAGTTGGAAGTTTTCCGCCGATAGGCTATACGTGTAAGTATACTTCTCTGGCAACACTGGCGCGAGGCGACAGTCCAGTCCAGTCGTGTGGCGGAGGCAGTGCAGCAGCCAAAGGAAATATATAATGCCGACGGAGCCCGGCGGGGCCCGGCCCGGCGGGGAGGGCCACGCTGCCAGCACGACCCCAGCCATGGCCATAAAATTGCAAACTCGGCTGATGGCGATGTGGTCGTTGCTTTTCAGCGTGCGCGGCCCGGGCCCGAGAGCGGCGAGGGCGAGGCGGGGCGGGGCGGGGCGGGGCAGGGCGGGGCTGCCGTAGGGAGCCTGCAGGCTCCCTAGGCTGCCGGCGCGGCGCCGGACCCCGCTACTGCCGAATACTGCTCGCGCCCCACCCCGCCTGCCCCGCCCCGCCCCGCCACCGGCAGCTCATCAGGCCGACCTTTATGTCCATGGACAAGAGAAAGCGGGGCGGGGTGGGGCGAGGCGGGGCGGGGTGGGGCGAGGGCGGAAAGCGCTGAACGACCAGCTCTGACCAGCCGGCCCGGGGCGGGGGCAGCACGGCACGGACAGGACCTTACATCAAAATTCGCTTGCCCAGTGGAAACGGCGCCCACGTCTCTCTCTCTCTGTCTCTGTCGCTCTTTCTCTCTATCTCGCTCACCCTCTCTCTCCCTCCCTCTCTCCCTCTCTAAGCGGCTCAGCGGTGGCCTGGTGCGTAGCGGGGGAGCGGGAAGCTAGATTCCAAGTAAGGAGAAGGGAGGGGGCTATTAGCTGAGCCATTATCCCGATCTCTATCAAACGGTCTACGAGAGAGAGAGAGAGAGAGAGTGAGAGAGAGAGCGAGAGAGAGAGAGAGAGAGAGAGAGAGAGGGAGGGAGAGAGGGGGGGGAGGAATGTGTACCAGAGGCGTCCCCTGTCGATACAGTGCAGGGTGTTTGTTCCGAGCAAAATATGTGAAAAGTCTCGACGCGAAACGATACTACATACAGAGTAAGTCCGCGGGCCGCGGGCACGTTACACGGGATTGTAGAGATAAAAGGTAGAGACGGAGGAGGAGAGAGAGAGAGAGAGAGAGAGAGAGAGAGAGAGAGAGAGAGAGAGAGAGAGAGAGAGAGAGAGAGAGAGAGAGAGAGAGAGAAAGGGGGGGGGGAGAGAGAAGGGAGTTTATAGTGTGGCTGGCGTGCTGTTGGTTTTTAGTAGACAGGGCCGCTGAAGAAGGCTCTTATTTCGGCCCCCCGCCCGCGGGCGCGCGCGTGCTACCACTGGAAACACGGTCATAGATACAGCACGTGCGAACCAGTGGGCGGGAGAGAGAGGGAGAGAGAGGGAGAGAGGGAGAGAGAGAGAGAGGGAGAGAGAGAGAGAGAGAGGGAGAGAGAGGGAGAGAGAGAGAGAGAGAGAGAGAGAGCGACGGAGAGCGCGCGTGAGTGAGGGGCAGAGGGAGGGACCGCAAGGCGACTCTCTTGCTTGAAACTTTGCAGACACGCACTTCCCCATCAGGGGCGCACGTGTAGCCGTGCCGTGGCTAGTTGCAGGTTCACTGGGGAAAATATTTCAAGGTTTTACCGGACGACTCGCCCTCGCGTGTGTGACATGCACACACTTTGGCAACCTGTGATCGGGTCGCGTCTCTTAAAGGGCTTACTCAGAGCCGCTATAATGCAGGACCCTACCTTCCACCGGGTCAGGAGGCCGTAACTGAACCGCCAGTAAAGCTACTTAGCCAAAAAGTTTGGAGCTTCCCTGGAGAGACACTTGCAGGCTCGTTACAGGGAGCCAGACCCCAGTGCGGAGCGATACCTCGAGCCCCTCTCATTCACAGGAAAAACTAATGTGACATGCGTCACGTTTCTTGATGCGACATGTTCACATGTCGCATCAAGAAACGTGACGGACGGCGCGTTTTATGGTTTTTCTACAATATCTTCCATATCATTGACTGTATTCAAATTCCGAGGTCACCATCATTTCCACCGGAAAATTCCGGTTCAAACGAGCATATATATGATGGGGTTCTGAGGAATCGTAACAAAGACACAGCAATGTTAATGAATTCCTGCGTCATCTTACAATGTGTTGTTTTGCAATAAGAACCCTATCATATGTATACTCTTTTGAATCGAAATTTTACGCCTGAAACGATGGTGTAACTAAAAATATGATTGCAGCTAACACCACGCTAATATTTAAGAAAGAACGGAAAGAACCATAGGTCACGTTACAGACGTTACATATGTCACATTTGTTTTTCCAGTGTTCGACTTATCGATCACAGGCCGTCATGTATCTTTTCAGATGTGTCGTTTCGAGATTTGTCACTTTGACCCGTTTGCATGATTATTTTCCGACATTTTAAAGAAATACTTTGAATAATTTTCATAGAATGTTTCAGTAGTTTAAAAAGAAAAAAAAACAGCAGTGTTTTGGCTGTGAACTCTGTTCACGCGTTGTGAACACCGTTCATCCCCTCCGCAGCTTGCTGGAGTTATGAGGGTGGTTCGGGGCGGGGCGGGGGCGGGGATGGGGTGGTGCGGGGTGGGGTCCAACCCCTGACGCCTTTAATGAGGCTAAAGGCTCCACAAAGCACTGTGCCCCTACCCCTCTCCAACCGCCTAGGCCCGGCGGCCCCCGGACTCTCCAGCCTATTTCCATGGACTGTAGGGGGAGCGGAGGGGAGGGGAGGGGGCGGAGGGGCGGGGGGAGGGAGTTACACGGGGCGGGGCGGGGCGGGGCGGGGCGGCGGCGCGAGCATCTGCTGATAGTGTGGCAGCGGGGGTATAACCTTCACCGCCGCGCCCCCACCCCGCCCCCAGCGCCGTGGAGGCCATGAGAGCCCCACCCCCAGCCCCCTGCCGCCCCCTCCGCCCGCCCCTACCCCCACCCACCCCTCGACATTTTCGCTCGTCATCGTTTACTTCCTTCCCGGCCGTTTCTGATATATATATTTCACTTTTGCCCCTTAGAGCCCCCGCCCCCGCCCCCACCCCGCCCCCGTGCTAAATACCCCTGCCGGCCGCGCCTCCCTCTCCCGGCCCCTACAGCGCCTCCAGCACCTCCCCTAAAAGGTACGACAATCAGATAGCGTTCGCCGAGCCGTTTACTTTTATCTTTTCCTTCCTGCTGCGTCGAAAGAAATAAAATAAAAAATAAAAATAGGCGGTAGGAAAAACGGCCACCGCAGTAGCACGGGCGGGAAATTCCAAAAGTGCGTGAACGTCGCACACATGTAGGTGCGTCAATTTGGTAACACTGGTTTCTCATCACAAGAGAGTGAAATCTCGCAAGCACTCCCAGCCCGCCCGGTGCGGTCCTGCGACGCGACGCCGGGACAATAACAATATTACATGCAGCACAGCGCGGTAAACACGTCTCGCTTATAATGCCGTTAGTCGTCGCTTAGCTCTCGCGGCTGACATGAGGTGGCCGGCCCGCTATGAGTCGGCGCTGCCCCTCCCCCCTCCTCAGCGCCATTACTGCCGGCCGGCTCGGGAGCCCCGTGATTGAGGCTTAATGTCGCTCCTGGTGGCCCGGGCCAGACCAGAGGCTGCATAGCCAAATCATTAAACCCGGCGGGGTGGGTCGGATATTTCTCGGCCAGCTCCATGCAGTAGGTGACGGACCCGGTGTGGAGGGGTGAAACAGAGGCGCCAGGGCGCCAGGGAACGCCAGAAAAAAAAATTGTGCTCTCGATTCAAAACCATTGCTTTGCAGTTTTTAGAAAACTGTTCTTAAGTTTAAAAAAATAACTTGGTTTTATGACGAAATTCGTTATTTTTCGGCAGAATGTTCCTGAAATTTTATTAAGAGCACTAGAGAAAATTTAAGAACATAGTTTTCTGGGCGGGTAGGCAAGTGCCAGTCGCCTTGCTTAGAGCAGCCACGATGGTTGGGGCGTGCGCGCTTGGCATCGCGCTTGGGCCTCTGGGGGGCGTGGCGGGGCGGGGCGGGGTGGAGCGGGGTAGGGTGGGGCGTGGCGGGGCGGGGTAGGCCGTCGCGCCTCGCCCCGGGGCCTTGCTGCTGGTGTCAGCCGGGGCCATCCCTAACCCTTTCGCTATGCTTTGACACATGGCACGCAAAGAGAGCTGTGGGGCGCGCCAACCGGGACGGAGGGAGGGAGGGAGAGAGGGAGGGAGAGAGGGAGGGAGGGAGGGAGGGAGAGAGAGAGAGAGAAGCGACCTGCGCCAAGTTGTGTTCCTGTGCACATGACTGGAGCAGAAACAAATCAGGTGCACAACTTCCTCCTCGCCCCTCCCCTCATCACTAGGCCTCCGTCAGCAGGGCTTGCTTCAGGTCATCGTTATCCACAGGATGAGCCTTGGCAGACAGCTACTTCCGGGCGTGGGCCGCGAGCGCCTCCAAAGTATAAATTATTTTACTTTTTTTTCCTTTCTACATCCGGGACATTCTTCCTTGAAAAATGTTGATGTTGATAAACCGTCGGAATTTTCATTAGACCTCGCGGGGTTCATGGAGGCAATATAAGGGACGAAAGGGCTGGCTGGCGCGGGCGTGCTGGGGGGATGAGTTTGTGGTGGAGCAGGGCGAGGCGGGGCGGGGGGGGGCGGGGCGGGGCGGGGCGTGGTGGGGCGGGGTGGGGGCAGCTTCAAAGCCCTTCACAGGAGGGGCTCGCCGGGCGGGCGGCGGCCAGCCTGCTCTTGTTCGGTCGTTATACCTGCTGTACCGGGCGCGGTGCAGAGCGCTGCCCCCCGCCCCGCCCCGCCCCACTCTGCCACGCCCCGCCCCCGAGTCCTTAACCTGGACTTAGCAAAACCTGAGCTGAGTGTGTGTGTGTGTGTGTGTGTGCGTGCCCTCCATACCGCAAAAAAAAGTGAATTACACTTTTCAAAGAGCTATATTGTATGAAATGCAATTATTATTTTTACCACGCGTCTTTCGTTCAAATAATGGCGACATCTAGAATAAATTACTGCGGTCATTTCTCTACCACCTCATTTTCCGAGTGAAAATATTTTCTTTTGGCATGGTACGATAATATTACCCCAGTGTCCTCCCTCCTCACCTCACCTTTTTTACAGGTCCCGCACATCAGCCCTGGGGCGAGCCACCTCACTGCCCTGGGCGACGGAAAGTGGGGCGCGTTCCACGTTCAGTGTGGCGGGGCGGGGCGTGGCGGGGCGTGGCGGGGCGTGGCGGGGCGTGGCGGGGCGGGGCGGGGCGCGGAGGAAACAACTGTCGCGCCCACGATAATGGCCCAGGTCGTCACAAGTAACAGAGCCTACAGGGGGGAGCGGAGGAGGGGGGGGGGGAGGGGGGGAGGGGGGAGGGGGGGAGAGCTCGACGGGTCCAGAGCGCCAGCGTCATACCCCGGCTAATTAATATTTACGTGCGCTGTGTGGGAACAAGGCCGCGGGAGGCAGACAGACAGACAGACAGACAGACAGACAGACAGACAGACAGACAGACAGACAGACAGGAAAGGGCAAAGGATATGGTTCGTATCTCCTGTAAAAAATACACACGTGTAGGTTTGCGGGAGAATTTTCATAGAGCTTTTCGTAAAATTAACAACCGTGGCGTGGTAGCGTGTAGCGCGGCCTTGGGCCTCGCCTCGGCGCCCATCATAGCCCCACACCAGGACCAGGTGCCAGGTGCGGCCGGGAGGCAAAAACTTCTCACTCGGGGACTCACCCGAACAGGTAGGGCGGGGGGCTTCCCTCCCACCTGGACAAACTGGCATCCGGAGCATCCGGACCCGACGCGTCTATATCTTTTCGTTTTGGGTTGCTGGCGCGTCACCGGTCCCGAGTCGTTCTTTTTCGTGTAACTTTTCCCCTTATGTCTGGGGGCCGGGGGGGGGGGGGGCGGCGGCGAGGGGGCTCACGGCAGCCAGCGGTAGCGCCATCCAGAGGGCTGTGGGGGCGAGGCTGTGGGCGACACTGCCAGAAAAAACCACGATACTGACCACGATGGCACTGGTCAAGTCCTTGCCTGCTCAAATCGTACTGGGCACGGTACACAATTTTTAGGTACGAAGTACACATGCATTTAACATGGAGTCTTATGGGAGGTACACTAAAAAGTTACAACGATTACGTACTTCTCCTGTACAAAATTACTGTACATTTAGTGTACTTTGGTACAATATTTTTGCCAGTGGAGGCTGGGAGGCGAGCCTGGGGTCAAGGTTCGAGGCGGGGCTGCGGGCGAGCAGCAGCCGGGGGCGAAGTTCGGTCGAGGCCGGGGGCGAGGCCGGGGGCAGGAGTGGCTCGCAAGCGCTACAGATCACAACCGCTACAGGTCACAAGCGCTACAGCTCGCTAACGCTACGGGTCGCAAGCGCTACGAGTCACAAGCGCTACAGCTCGGTAGCTCTACGGGTCACAAGCGCTACAGCGAGAATCCGCGCGTTAGGCGGAGCCGAGCCGAGCCGAGCTAAACCTTGAAAAATTACGCACGTGGCGTGAAAACATGGAAAATTTTTGCGACAGTAAACCTCCCGAGGGAGGTTGCGGTTCCCGCCAGGCACAGGGCTTTTACCCCCCGTGGCAGCCAACTACTTCGGTGTTCTTATGGGAACCGGTGCTTTTCTGGCCGCGATCCTGTCGCGCAATTCGACAGATTTGATCCCCGTACTGTCAGATTTAGTCGTACGGTGGTTAACCGAACTGCCCTGTCCCCAGAGCATGGAATAGCTATTTTTGGAGCCAGATTCTAGGACTTATGACCCCACGACCGACCACCAGTCGTGGGCATGGGACGGAACTTCCTGGCAACCCGCTGTCGCTACCAGTGAAGAACCTACCTGGGTTTGAACCAGGCCCCATGTGCCGAGTCTCACAGACACCCCACGGCTTTCGCGGCACCACTAGACCACTAGACCGTCGGCTATTCCACGAGGGAGCTCGGTTGAAATGGGGGGCTTGAATTCCACTCTCCAGATTATTGTCCTCAGAAAAATTAAATGTGTTGATAAGATTCGAACCTTCGTCCTGCGACTCTCCGCGCGGACACTATGCCGGCACGGCTACGACGCCACGGTACCAGAAGCCGGACCACCATGCTGCGCGAGAAGCCACAGTCACCGAAGAAACGAACCCGGTGTCATGAGTGCCCCTGCTCTCCGGTCAGTGCTGGGCCGGCCGCGTAGCGTCATTGGTATCGTCGCTCGCTGCTCATGGCACTGGGCTGGTTCAAAAACCGCATAAGTTTTTTATTTTTTTATTATTTTGTTCCAGCTATACCGTCCTTGTGACTTGGGCAACTGCAAAAAGGTCCGAACAAAAAAAAATAATAAAAAGAAAAAAACTTATGCGGTTTTTGAACCACTTCCCGCCCAGTGCTATGAGCAGCGACGATACCAATGACGCTACGCGGCCGGCCCAGCACTGACCGGAGAGCAGGCGCACTCATGACACCGGGTTCGTTTCTTCGGTGACTGTGGCTTCTCGCGCAGCATGACTCCTAGTGGTCCGGCTTTACCGTGCGTCGTAGCCGTGCCGGCATAGTGGCGGCGCGGAGAGTCGCAGGACGGAGGTTCGAATCTTACCAACACATTTAATTTTTCTGAGGACAATAATCTGGAGAGTGGAATTCAAGCCCCCCATTTCAACCGAGCTCCTCGTGAATAGCCGACGGTCTAGTGGTCTAGTGGTGCCGCGAAAGCCGTGGGGTGTCTGTGAGACTCGGCACATGGGGCCTGGTTCAAACCCAGGTAGGTTCTTCACTGGTAGCGACAGCGGGTTGCCAGGAAGTTCCGTCCCATGCCCACGACTGGTGGTCGGTCGTGGGGTCATAAGTCCCAGAATCTGGCTCCAAAATAGCTATTCCATGCTCTGGGGACAGGGCAGTTCGGTTAACCACCGTACGACTAAATCTGACAGTACGGGGATCAAATCTGTCGAATTGCGCGACAGGATCGCGGCCAGAAAAGCACCGGTTCCCATAAGAACACCGAAGTAGTTGGCTGCCACGGGGGGTAAAAGCCCTGTGCCTGGCGGGAACCGCAACCTCCTTCGGGAGGTTTACTGTCGCAAAAATTTTCCATGTTTTCACGCTACGTGCGTAATTTTTCAAGGTTTAGCTCGGCTCGGCTCGGCTCCGCCTAACGCGCGGATTCTCGCTGTAGCGCTTGTGACCCGTAGCGCTACCGAGCTGTAGCGCTTGTGACTCGTAGCGCTTGCGACCCGTAGCGTTAGCGAGCTGTAGCGCTTGTGACCTGTAGCGGTTGTGATCTGTAGCGCTTGTGACCTACGTCCCCGGGGGCGAGGCCGGGGGCGAGGCCGGGGGCGAGGCCGGGGGCGAGGCCGGGGGCGAGGCCGGGGGCGAGGCTGGGTGCGCAGCCCCGCAGGCGAGCAGAGCCTCCGCTCGGCAGACGAGCACTGCGGGGCAAAGAATCACAATATCGACCTGACCGCCCGGCCTCGGCCCGGCCCCGGCCCCGGCCCCGGCCCCGGCCCGGCCTCGGCCCCGCCAGAGGAGCGCCCTCCACGGGACCCTAGGCTCCGCCAAGACCCTCCACTGCACTGGAGCGCCCCGCAAGAAGTGTGTGAATGTCGCACACTTATTACGAGATTTCCATTCATTACACTTGGTCAAGTGGAAATGTGCGAATTGTTCAAGAAATTTAACACACACTGGTTGGAGAGACACGTGTGGGAATATGGAAGTTAACACGGACAAAAGTGAGTGACATTATTAGGTTTCCAGTAATTTGTGTAACGGGCTAGGGTTCTCTGTTCCAGCCAGCGGAGCTCCAGTTTTCTCTACTCCAGCCTCACTCCCCCAGCCTCCGGCAAAACAAACAGCCGGGCCAAAACTCGGGCAGTGAATGGGCCGTGGTGTGGGAGGGGGGTGGAGAGGGGGGGGGGCTGCCCTGCACCCACCCCACCGCCGCGCACCGCAGTGCGCCTCGTCCGAAGCGTAGGCAGCCCCCCTGGAAACCTCAGGGAACAAGTGTGCGAATGGATATTTAACTTAAGGGAAACAACTCTGAATTTTTGATCCAAAATTTTAGTAATAATGGTAAATTTTCTGATTTTTCTAAATAAACTTTGTGAATTTGTCTGATTTTTTCCGTGAAGTTTTCTGAATGGTGTACAAAATTTAAGAGTTGTTTCCCCCTCGAAATTCACACACCTACTATTATTTTGTGCAACACTGCCCGCCAATCAACGAGATGCGCAGTGCGGGCAGGACTGAACGGCGCTATGCACATGCGCTGCACACTGGCCTTGGCTGAGAATTTGGGTCTCGCGCCCCGCCCCGCCCCACCCCGCCCCGCCCCGCCCCGCCCGGCCCCACCACGCCCCGCCACACCGTGACCTTTTGGCTCGGGCTCGAACCTAACTGCCCGTCTGCTCCTGCCTAATCAAACCTGCGACTGGGCTTCACATCGGGGCGGGGCGGGGTGGGGCGGGGCGGGGCGAGGCGGGCCGGGGTAGGGTGGGGTGGGGTAGGACACGGCTGACTGTCGACCCTGATCGGGTGGGTGGGGCTCACCCGACACAAAGTGGTGGCAATAGCCACCCTGCAAAAAAAAAAAAAAAAACGCATGCGTTTTCTCAGAGCATATTACCCATGCAGATGCACGCCTGCTGTGTACGCCCGCCCCGCGTCCTCAGCGCCATCAAGAGCCATCTCGTGTCGCACACCGCGCCGCTTTGAGGTGGTCCGGGGCGGCGCGGCGCGGCACGACGCGGTCATCATAAAAGAACAACGCAGAGAGCAACCCCAGGGCTTTACGGCTAACTTGACTCCACTGGGGGAAATAAAAACTCGGCAAAGCCGTTTCCGACATGGCCAGGGTGGTGGTGGCGGAGAGGTGGGGGTAGGGGGTGAGAAGGTGACTGAAATAAGGCTCAGTCAGAAAGGGATGGTGCTCGTGTGGGGCAGGAAAGGGTTGGGAGGGGGGGGGGATGTTGTCTGAGAGAGAGAGGGGATCCTTGTGCCAGCACGGCCCCACTCTGTACCCTGGAGACTACCCCGCCCCGCCCCGCGTGCCAAACCCACACATACTGCCCCTCCGCACAGCCCCTCAGGGTCTAAAGCGTAGCTCGGTAGGGCGGGGTGGGGCGGGGCGGGGTGGGGTGGGGTGGGCGACCGAAGCCGCGCAGGCAGCCAGGCCCAGCGCTCGGGGGCTGTGGCCGCAGGTGTATAAGCCCGCCTGGCCCCGCCCCGCCCCGCCCCGACCGCAGGCCACATAAGCGTACCGAGCCGCCACGCCCCATCCCGCCCCGCCCCGCCCCGCCACGCCCCGCCACGCCCCGCTCCTATCCCGGCCACTTCGGCGAGGCCTGATATCATCACGCGGCAACTAAACAAGAGGTTCACTCAAAGAAACACCAGCTCAAGTGACGCTCGTATCCCGAGGGGAACGCCTGTGGATCTGAGGGTAGGCCACCCGCTCGACTCCGGCGCACTAGACTTGGAAATGTTGCCTATCGGCCAGGCGTTCGCTTCTCTCTTTATTTTTTTCCCGTCCCTCTTGTTCACTTCCCGAATGAAAAATACAGCATAAAATCCAGTCTCAACGCAATATTTCTCTTTTTCTTTAAAAAGGGGTAGAAGGAAGAGAAGAAACATTTCGCACGTGGCCGAAAAAGTACCCGGGCTCATTGCCTCTCGCCGTCACGTGTCTGGGGGTGTTTTGCCGTCATTACGAGAGCAAGGCGGTGAGAAGGAGCGGACGCCACTGATAGATGAGGCGCCATACGCGTGGAGCCAGCTGTCCGTCTGTCTGTCTGTCTGTCTGTCTGTCCGTCTGTCCAGCCGGCCCGCGCCTACATGACAGATAGCGGTAGTTAGTAATAGTGTTTGCTCGGCGCACGCCCGCACACAGGAGGGTGCGTGGATGTGTGAGAGAGAGAGAGAGAGAGAGAGAGAGAGAGAGAGAGAGAGAGAGAGAGAGAGAGAGAGAGAGAGAGAGAGAGAGAAGGGCGCGGAACAAACCTGCTCCCGCCCGGTCCCGTTACACAAGCCCTTAATGAGAGACACACAAGGGCGGGAGCGGCTGCAACAAGCCCAGAGTGGAGGGAGGTGGTGGGTGCAGGAAGAAACAAAATGAATGAGAGCGGACGGCAGAGCGCGAGTGAGAGAGAGAGAGAGAGAGAGAGAGAGAGAGAGAGAGAGAGAGAGAGAGAGAGAGAGAGAGAGAGAGAGAGAGAGAGAGAGAGAGAGAGAGAGAGAGATGGCCCTACCCGACCACCTTAAAGGGCCTAGCAATCTCACGGGCCGCTGACTCCGCACGGTACGGGCGTAGCGGAGCCCATGAATGCATCAGCCCCTCCAGGAGGGAGGAACAACAAAAGAAGAAGAAGAAGAAGAAGAAGAAGAAGAAGAAGAAGAAGAAGAAGAAGAAGAAGAAGAAGAAGAAGAAGAAGAAGAAGGGCAGTCACTGGGCGAGCAGGTAATGGTGAGTGTGCCGCCCGGAATAGAAAGAGGAGGCGGATGCAACAGGGACAAGCAGGCTCCTGCGAACGCAGCCCCACCCCGCCCCACCCCGCCCGCCCCGCCCCGCCCCGCCCCGCCCCTTATTATTTCCTCGATAGTTCGACCGGGAACATATTGTACACATCCCCCAGACCTATCACGGCACCGAGAAAGCAATAAAGTGGGCGCGAACAACTTTGCAAAATTAAACGAGTTTCAGGGTTTCTTATCAGCCAGCTACAGGAATTCTGTAAGCAACGATTTTCATCCAAAATGTCAAAGAACTGGCGGACGACAACGCGCCACAACAACATCTAATCTTACATTTACGGGCTTTCGAGAGGGGCGGGCGCGGGGCTGTGCGGCCCCACCTCGCCCCGCCCCGCCCCGCCCCGCGCCGGGCATCTGCGGTCGGCACGGCCCAATTAGCCCTTTGTTTCTTCGGCCAGAGACGAGTTTGGAAGGGGGCGGGGCGGGGCGGGGCGGGGTGCAGAGCCCGGGCCGGGCTAACTGCCCCGCGCGACCCCGCTGCTGCTGTGTTTTCATTGTCTGCCGCGAGAAAATTGAAACGCCAGTCTGCCGAGGAGAGAGAGAGGCGACCATGAAAAAATAATACGGAGTGGAGTGGAGGCGGCAGGCCGGGGGCGGGCCGGGGGCGGGCCGGGGGCGGGCCGGGGGCGAGCCGGGGGCGAGCCGGGGCCGGGGGTGGGATGAGGGGCCTTATTGCCGGAGGCGCACGTGGGGGCTGGCGGGGCGGGCGGGCGCGTATCAGGACACAAGATGTGTCCTGTGCGACGGGGACGACGGGGAAACAACTCTGCATTCTCGAGGACGCTTGTCTTATTTCGTTTTGCTTGTAAAAAAGAAAATTCTGAATGATTTTGCGGTTTTCCTTGAATTTCCCTAAGTTTATCTTAATTATGAGGTGTAGGTGTACAAAATTTACTCAGTTGTTTTCCCCTCTCGCGTGCTGGGAGCACCCTAGACCCAGGCCAGGCCGGGCCGGAAACAGCGAGGGAAAGCACTGCTTGATAAAAAAATAAATGGAAAGTGTGTTGACAGTATTTTTTTACTGGCTCTAAAGAGAGTGTGAGACGCAGACAGGGATAAGGGATCTAGCCAATCTAGGCCTCCCTCCCATCCCCTCCTCTCCTCTCCAAGTGCCATGTGTTTGTTGCGACAACACTCGTGCGCCTCATTTGGCTATACTGGCATGAGCATTGTGTTGACTTAGGGCGTGGCGGGGCGGGGCGGGGCGGGGCGGGGCGGGGCGGGGCGGGGCGGGGCGGGGCGGCTCACAGGCAGCGAAATATGCCGCGAAAACGAGCGTCAAAGGAGACACAGCGCTGGTGGCGGTGGCGGGGAGGTTAAGCCGCAAGATTAAACATTTGCGCGTGTGGTGTGGTGGCGGCAATACGCTGCTGCTGCCTATGTGGGCTTCACCGGGACGCTTCGCAGAGCGAGTTTTTTTTGTTCTTCCTTTTTTTTTTTTGACGAATCCTGGACATTTAAGAAAAAAAAAACGTTGAGCTGACTCACTCACCTTTGTCGTTGGGGTCGAACTCCGCCATGAGCTGCTCCTTGGTGGGCTCCTCGTCTCCGGCCGACATGGCGCTGGCGCTGGGCTTGTCCTCGACGGCCTCCTGGTCCTGGTCCCCGGGACTCTTGTCCTCGGCGGGCTGCTTCCTGGCGCGGTGGCCTCGGAAGGCGGCCTGGATCTTGGTCGCGGCCTGCTCGACCTCCGGGTCCTCAAGGTCGATGCCTGTCGGCAGGGGAAAAACGGAAGAAAATCGTTTAGAGTTAATATGAGAGCAACACTTTTTTTTTTTTTTTTTGTATTTTCCTTCATTTTTTTTTCTCAAATTAGTTGTCAGTGCGTTTACTAGACGGTACAGGTTCTGCCCTCTCTCCACTAGCACATAACCAGTGCAACTCGGTAGTTGGAGGAGCGCCCCCCCCCCCCCCCCCCCCCTCTGGAGGTGGGATTTACCTCGGCTAGGCGTCTCGCTTTGAGGGATCATATTGGGTGGCAGGGGCGGGGAGGCGGCGGCTGCAAGGGGACTCCTGCGCTAATGGGGCATTCCGTTTCACCCCACCCCCACCCCGCGCCGGCGGAATAGCGGCCGATTTGGGGGGGGGGGGGGCAGGTTTTGAGAGAATTCAACAAAACGCTTCAATTCATTTATAGGCAATCGGCGGGGCGGAGCACTGTGGGGCCAGCAGGTGTAGCCCCCCCTCTCTCTCTCTATCTCTCTCTCTCTCTCTCTCTCTCTCTCTCTCTCTCTCTCTCTCTCTCTCTCTCTCTCTCACACACAGTTCACGGCAGGCGACGCTGATGAAAATGAATGAAGTTGCCACACGAAACCTAACCTTGCAAGGGGTCGGCTCGGGCTGGGCACGGTCGTAAGTTTTAATTACTGAAGGCAGAGAGCCGAGTAGTTGGGAGGGGAGGAGAGGCGGTGGGAGAGGGAGTGGGGAGGGGGAGGGGCTTAGTGGGAGAAGAGAGGCGGCCAGATTTTGTTGACTTTGCCAACTTGCACCTGCCGTTTAGGGGGGGGGGGGGGGCGCCGATATAGGGGAGAGAAAGCGGAAGATAATCTAGAAACCGCGCCGTCGCGTTAACGTGCCAAACTTTGACCATTCCCCCGCGGGGAACAGGGAAATAAGGTGACGGTGTTTTGTTTCCCCATTCCGTACTACTTTGCAAAATCACCACCAACAACAACATGAAAGTGTCGAGTCATACGGAAAGCGATTACGCACACCAAAAGGCCGACCGCAAAAACAGTATAATGAAAGAAAAGAATATTTCACTGCTCGTAACATTGCCTTCTGTTCCCTTTATATTTTTTCCCCCAATTCCAATCTTAATTGAGATTTGTTATTCTTCCTCCTCTTTTGCAGGCAGAGCCACCTGCCCGCACTCCAGGCAATTACTCTCCCGCACGCGCAGCGCCGCAGAGAGAGAGAGAGAGAGAGAGAGAGAGAGAGAGAGAGAGAGAGAGAGAGAGAGAGAGAGAGAGAGAGAGAGAGAGAGAGAGAGAGAGAAATGTGCGAGGAGGCGGCTAGTCGAATCCCGCGTCCCGAAAAAGAAAGACCGTCTAGACGGCGTCCCTGCGCCTGCCTGCCTGCACCACCCACACAGGAATATAACACTCCACATGAACGTCTCCTAGCTCTATGCGCGTATATCGTTTCATTTCGTTATTATTTCTACTGCTCTGTCACTCCCTGCAGCACGCAGACAGGCGCGCGGGGCGGGGGGTTAAGGCTGACAACTAGAAGAGAAAAATTGTCGCCTCTGGCGGCGGTTATGAATAAAAGTAGACACCGCATGTCTAACCCCCCCGCTCAAACAAAAAAGGCGGTTTTATCATTTTTCCTCTTTTTGAAGGCACTCTGTCAGCACAAATGTGTACATTGTACACTTTAAATAAAGTATACATGCCATGTACACTTTAATAAAGGAATACATCACTATGTATACTTTATTAAATGTATACATGCCCATGTACACTTTAATAATTGTATACATGACCATGTACACATCTTTCAAAGTGTACATGGCATGTAAGGGGACTGCAGTATGTGTGTTCTTTCCACAGTGTGCATGGGTATGTATACATTTATAAATGTATACATGAGCATGTATACACATATAGATGCATACATGGTATGTATACATTATTTAAAGTATACATGGCATGTATACTTTTTTTAAAGAATACAATGTACACATTTGTATTGACAGAGCATTTGTGCCCTTGAGCCGTTTATGTTGTAGCGCGCGGGGGAGGAAATAGAGAAGCGTGGTCGAGCAACGAGTCGGGTCGCAGGGCAGAGGGGAGACACTGGGCCGTTAACGTCAGTGGCCAGAGCACCTCCTTAGAGTCTCCGGCCGGCCCGGCCCGCAGCCCTTTAGACATATTGGTGGGATCAGGCCGGCGGGGCGGGGCGGGGCGGGGCGGGCGCAACTTCGCTGTACGGTCAAGTTGGCCACCAGTGTCAAGGCCACGCCTGCGCCGCGCTGCGGTGGGCGGCGGTCTCAAGCTGTTCAACAAATGAGCGCCTCGCGGGCATAAGTTGGCCTGCCTGCTCGCCCGGCCCGGCACCTGGTATCCTCAGGGCCAAAGTCTCCCCAACGACGCCAAGGTAGTAGTGTGCTGCCAACTTCGCCCGCCGCGCCGGGCCGGAGATAGCAGTCGTGGCGCACGCTTTGAATAAAACGCACATCTAGCGGAATTGAACTTATACTTTATCTGCCACGGGCGTCCATCGCTCGTTCTCTCTCTCTTCCTCCCTCTCTTTTCCTCCCCCCCCCCCCCTCCATGGACGTCCCCCGGCACAAAAGTTCAGAAAAGAGGACCGCAGTGGCGCGGCGTCGTCCGCCGCCCCTCCCGCGCACTTGTTCTCTGAGTTTTTACTACGTCGACTGCAGTCATCGCGAAACCAGGCGACTCGGACGCACTGTACAATGAAATAATCAAGGTCTCCCGTACTGAAATCCGTACCTGCGGGCGTACCAAGTGGGCCGTGCCGTAGGCGTTTACCGTGGGTTTTTCTAACCGTGTTCAATTATGAAAAAGGAAACTTGAGTGGTGAAAATCGAGGGGAAACAGATGACGTTGATAGTGAGGTGTGACAAGCCCAGCCCCGCCCCGCCCCGCCCCGCCCCGCCTCGCCCCGCCCCACCCGCTCCATTCCTACAGGAACCTCCTCCCCTGTCTGCTGGCTTCCGCCGCAGCGCCGTTCGTTGCGACCCGCACCTGAGCAAACGAACGCCCTGAATAATGGAACGCCCCAGACAAGCGCGGGGCGTTCCTCTTCACGCGCTTCAATATTTCAGATCGGTGGGGCGGGGCGGGGCGGGGCGGGGCGAGCCGTTCAGAGTGTCGATATAAGTGTGAGGCTAATGTATGTGAGCGCACGGACGGCGCGGCGCGGGGGAGAGCGAGGAAAAGAGGGATGCGGTGAGTGAGCAGTAACGCTTCTGCTGGTCCAACACTGTCGTAATAAATTTATATATCAACGTCACGCGTGTAAAAGTTGCCGAGGAAATTTGACGTTTATGTCTAGTTCTAGAGTTATTCCAATTTATTACCCATGAATTTTTTTTTTTTATACTTTCTGAGACAATAATATCAATATACATTACGGGAAAAAGATTCGTCTTCGTGGCAGGTACGTGCATCAAGATAGATAGATAGATAGATAGATAGATAGATAGATAGATAGATAGATAGATAGATAGATAGATCAGTGCAAGGTGACACGGCACTCTGCTCAGCCAGCTCGTCTTGCTCAGCGTCGTCGTTGTATGTGATGTATGGCCCAAGGAGCAGCAGCTGGCGGCGCGTGTGCTGCATGAGAGCCAGAGAGAGAGAGAGAGAGAGAGAGAGAGAGAGAGAGAGAGAGAGAGAGAGAGTGAGAGAGAGTGCGTCGCGTCGCTGGCTGCGGGCTCACACCGTCAAACAAAGCGCACCTCTACATGCAAAACACACGCCTTGTCATGACAAGACTGCAAAAACGACTACGCAAAAAAAATTCTTCGTCTTCCATAGTTTTACGTTTTGTTTCACAAATCTCCCCTCTGCTCAGCTATCGTCTGAGAAAAATTATCGACCGCCCAGAAACTTATTTTGACCGTCATGTTGAACGCAGCGAGGGTCGTGAGAGCATGGGGCAGGCGAGCGTGGCAGAGCGTGGCGACCAGCAGCGCGGGGCCGGGCGGGGCGGGGCGGGGCGTCGCCGCGGGGAGCCACCAAGAGAAAAGCCTTGCACAAGGCGACTCTGCCGGACGGGTTTTTTTTTAAAGTAAAGTGAGAGCCTTCCAGCCCGCGGGCCAGCCCATGGGGCAGCGCGGCAGTAGGGGAGCGAAATAGGGGATGAAATGTCGAACGGGAGAGAGGGGGAGGAAGCTGGAGAGAAAGAGAGAGAGAGAGAGAGAGAGAGAGAGAGAGAGAGAGAGAGAGAGAGAGAGAGAGAGAGAGAGAGAGAGAGGCGGGGGAGAAGAGGAGAGCGCGAGGAAACGGGAGACACAAAGTCAGCTGCTCTGCGCCCCGCCCCGCCCCGCCCCGCCCCGGCCCTCACAGACACTTTACAGTCCGCGACCCGGCACGGCCCCCCCGGGGGGGGCCGGGGGCGGAGCCAGGCGGAACGGGGAGGGGGAGGGGGAGGGGAGGGGAGGTGCGGGAGGAGGTGCAGGGGAGGGGGGAGGGACTCGCTCGCAAGGGGGAATTACCGTGCACACCCGCAACACTCCATCATAGCCGAGCGTTAAGGACGACGGCATGGGTCTGGAAATCAGGGCAAGAGGAGGGGGGCAGAGAGAGAGAGAGAGAGAGAGAGAGAGAGAGCGAGCGAGCGAGCGAGCGAGAGAGAGAGAGAGAGAGAGAGAGCGAGCGAGCGAGCGAGCGAGCGAGAGAGAGAGAGAGAGAGAGAGAGAGGGAGAGAGAGAAGAGTGAGAGCGAGCGAGCGAGCGAGCGAGAGCGAGCGAGAGAGAGAGAGAGAGAGACAGAGAGAGACAGAAAGAGAGAGAGAGAGAGAGAGAGAGAGAGAGCGAGAGAGCAGAGGGGGGGGGGGGGGAGAACGACCCAGTCTTGGCTGAAAAGCAGACAAATTAATGCAATTTAATGAGCCGCCATCTTGTCCAGGCCGCGCGGTGCCTCTGCTCTCTTTGCTCCACTGGAGAAAAAGCGGAGGGAAGAAACCGCGCCGGCCCGGCCGGCATTATCGCCGTATAATTGTGCGGTTAATGTGGTTTCCCTTTGGCGGGGGATTTGTTTTGTTGTTGTTGTTGTTGTGTTTATTTGTGTTTGTTGGTCCTGCGACTCCGCGCGCGACATCAAACAACAACACGAACAGCAACTGTTTCACATATTATTTATAGGGGAGAGTGACAGTTTGCGCAGTTAAGCAAAACCTATTTTTTGTCCCGCGTGCCTGTGTGAGTGTGTGTCGGGCTGCCAGCTGGGCCGCGTGTTCTCGTTTTATTATCTGATCCCTCCCTCCCCACCCCCACCTCCTCCCCCACCACACTACTCACACCAGAGAGCAAGCGATCCTCGACAAATCGCTCAGACCCGCGCAGACATAAAGAGACAAACGTTACACTGGCACGCATCACACATCAACACACACAGACACACGCACACACACACGCGCGCGCGCGCGCGCGAACACACACACACACACACACACACACACACACTAGCAAACGCCTAACTGCCGCAATCCATTTGGGATTACTAAACGCATAGCGTTACCGAAATAGAGGAAATGAAATGAGTGAGAGAAAACGTACAACGTCGACTCAGGAAAAAAAATGGTAAAAGCGACAATTTCGTCCGCCTAAAGTGCAAACAGTTCCCAGGGCAGGGAGGGAGGGAAGGAGGGAAGGAGGGAGGGAGGGAGGCCCCCGCCAAACTTGTGTATCTTATGCCAGCCCCGCGACCGGACACGTGCGCGCTGCGGACTTGATCCTGACGGCAAGCGGAGTACGAGAATAGGAAGAAGAAGAAGAAGAAGAAGAAGAAGAAGAAGAAGAAGAAGAAGAAGAAGAAGAAGAAGAAGAAGAAGAACTTTCCGCAAGTGACGTGGAGGGGCCAGGCCAGGTCGGGCCAGGAGGCCACCGTGTGTGACACGAACAAGAAGAAGTAGAAAATGATGGACAAGTTGGAGGAGAGCGGTGCGGAAGAGGGTAGGGCGCCATCAGCAGGAAACTGACTAGACGTCGAACAGACGGCCCGGCCGGGCCTGCCGGGGACCCTTTGCATGTTAGCGTGGAGTGAGATGCAGCACTGTGAGAGTTACGGGAAAATTTTCCATGAGAAATGTCGTAAAGTTACGATATGAAATTGTAAAATTACAAAATTTTAAGGACACTTGGTATCGACTTGTAATTCTTAAACGAGCACAAATAAGCGTTCGTAAATTTACGATTTCGATTGTAAATTTACAACACCGTTTGTAAATCACAAATTACGAAAAAAGTCGTAAACTTACAGACATATTTTTCACAGTGAGCACGAGACTGGGAGAGGAGAGGCGCCTGCCACGCGGGTCGGTGGCTTCTTCCTCTCTCGCTCTCTCCCTCTCGCTCGCTCGCTCGCTCTCTCTCTCTCTCCCGCAACTCGTGCAAGTTTCATGCACGGCGGGCACAGATACCACCAGACTATCGCCACACCACGACACGCCACCGCAAACACACACATGTAACGTGTGTTTTTGTGTTTTTTCTCGCTTTTTTTGCGGGGTGGGAGTGTTTTTTGGGGCAGTGTACGCCACACGTGTAACGCACTTTTGACGGCGCTCCAGGACACGGAACAACGCGGTGGTAAGGGCATTAGGCAAGTCCCTATGACTCCCAGAGAGGACAGGAGAGAGAGAGAGAGAGAGAGAGAGAGAGAGAGAGAGAGAGAGAGAGAGAGAGAGAGAGAGAGAGAGAGAGAGAGAGAGAGAGAGAGAGAGAGAGTTGTCAAGCCGTGAGTGCGGCAATGCCTGCATTATGAATGGGGAGGTGGTTGGGAGATCCGTCACGCCACACCAACTCTCTCTCTCTCTCTCTCTCTCTCTCTCTCTCTCTCTCTCTCTCTCTCTCTCTCTCTCTCTCTCTCTCTTTCTCTCTCTCAAGTTCAGTGCCTCTGCTGGCGGGGTGCTGAGCGATCCGATTGGTCGTGATTAATGATTGGGGATACACCACAGTGTTTGGCCTAGTGAACCACGACGTCAGGGAGTGATCCAGTGCGCCGTGCCGTGAGTGAAACCCACCCTTATTCTGCTCATCGTTCTTATTAGAAATTTCAAAAAAGAGAAAAATAAGGAGCACTTTAAGAGTACAATAGAATGCAAAAATAGAAAATAGAAAAAAAAATAGTTGTGTTCAAAACAGGGCTCGAGTTAGACGACAGGGGTAGCTTCGGCGTTGCGATAGACTAGAGATCACACACGCAGAGAGAGAGAGAGAGAGAGAGAGAGAGAGAGAGAGAGAGAGAGAGAGAGAGGGGGAGAGAGAGACGGCTCTCTTTGATGGTTGAGAGCCGGGCGGAACGCTTCACAGCGCGCTCCCCATGAGTTGTGCCAGTGCGCTCCACGACACTTTATTTCCCTTTATATTTCTTTTTCCTTTCCCCTGCGGTTCACTCTTTTCTGCCTCTTTCTTTTTTTTCTGCAGCGTTGCTGTTTTGCATCTCGGACGTACGGAAATACCTTTGGGCCGCGGGCGGGCAGGGCCGGTGCAGGGGGTGGTCCCGGGGTGGTCCCGGGGGGGGGGGGGGCTGACACGCTGGGCGCCGCCCCCGTACTAACGCGCCCTAGCTCATATCCATCCGTGACGCTTTGACGCTCAGCGCTGTCCATGCGAGGCGGGGATGTCACCTGGAAGGAGCGCGCGCGTGGGCTGTCAGCCCCCCCTGCTCCACGTGTGCACGTGCACACACATGGCACGTGCGTTATTCAGAAGGCCACGTGTCACTATTGTCTGTCCCGCGCCCAGGTTTCACCCTCCGTCCGGGAGAGCACAGCGCGCTCCCCCCACCCACGTGGCGTACACCGCACTGTTAAAGTTCTGCGAAGTATTTGCTTCGCAGGGCTACAAAGAATTCTCACTCTTCGTAAACTGCAAAGCATTTGCTTCGTAACTTACAAAGAAAACAGACACTTTGAATGCTGGAAAGAATTTCTTTGCAGTCTGCGAAGCACGAGCTTTGTAGCCTACGAAGTATCCCTTTTTCTTTGTAAGTTACGAAGCAAATGCTTTGCAGTTTACGAAGAGTGAGAATACTTCGCAGAACTTTAACAGCGCGCTGAGACGTGCACCAGTGGGACAGTCCCATACAGAATGTATCAGCTGTTTTAATAGCCCAAAACTTCCGAGTTTTTCCTCCTGGAATGCCAAATATTTCCGGCATCATTGAACGCCAAAGTTCGTCCGTGCAAGCGGAGGCCCATGCATCCCGGAGGGCGGAGGGCCCCTACCCGCAGCAATCGTTTAACCACCCCTCCCCCTCCCCCACCCATACAACCCCCCCCCGCCCCTCCCTCCCCTCACTCACCGCGAGCTTATTAAATACACCGAGTTGGACGGAAGCTGGTCGGATGAGGCCGCGGCCCGCCCCGCCCCGACCCGCTCGCCGACCGGATGAAGCAAATGGAATCACAAACTCGCTCCAGACGCTCCTCACCCCCCACCCCCGGCTCCACAATTTGATGCGGGCCATCGAGGTGCACCGGACATGACACGCCGAGCTAAACTGATAAGCTACACTGCTATTTTTGTAATCGCGAAATTATATAAATACAAAATACAATGTCATACTGCGCATGCGAGAGCAGCGGGCGGGCTGCCCAGGGCGAGGGGCAGGAGGAGGAGGAGGAGGGGGATGGGGATGACAGATGGGGTGACGTCCGGCGGCGGTGAGCTTGTCACCCTCTGGCCACGAAGACGGATACGGGCCGCCACGCCACGCCACGCCAAACCAAAACTTGCGCATTTCAGCAGAGTTACTGGAGCAACGCGCTGTCCAGCCAGCGCCGGACCAGACCGGACCAGGCGGCGAGGCGGGGCGGCCTTGCAGCCCGGCCCAGCCCGGCCCCCGAGGCCGAGGGCAGGCAATCGATGTTGGAGTTGGCGCCCCTAGGTGCCCAGGGGCGGGGCGAGGGGGGGGGGGGCTGACCGCTCCTAGCAGCCCACACACGTGCAACGCAATGCTCCGCGTGTCCGTCACGGTGAAAAATATCTTTGTAGATTTATACGATAAATTTTGTAAATTACGATTTATGAATTATGTTGTAAATTTACGACGCGGACCCTTTTTTTTTTGCGAATGGAAATGAATTTCACACCGATACGGAGCGCTTGTAATTTTAACGATTTGCAATTGTAATTTTACAACTGCACTTCGCGTGGAAAATTTTCCCGTAAACCTACGACTATTTTTCACAGTGTGGAAAGCTGTAAAAAGGGGGGGCGTTTAAAGAAACATTTTGAGGCCGCCAAGAGTGATATGCGCGGGGTCTCTATAAATCGGTCAGGGTTGGTGAGGGCTGGGCCGGTCAGGGGGGGAAGGTCTATGATGACGTACGCGGGGGCCGGCCGGCCGGTAGGGAAAATCATTTAGCGGGACGACACCGCCGCGCCGCGCCGGCCGGCCGGACCGGAATCTGAATCGCTTTTGCATCGCAAATGACTTTGCCTCCAGCCTCCATTATTCATACGTCCCATCCCGTGCTAAAGGGCCCCAGTGTGAGTGTGAGTGTGTGTGTGTGTGTGTGTTTGAGCTCGGCGGCAGAATGCACCACACGTGCTCGATTCTTTAAACACGGTAGGTTTTCTCAGGACCCTCTAGACTACTGTGTTTTTAGCATTGCACTACATTCCCTTTTTTTTTTAAAAAAAGATGAAATTTTTTAAAGTGTTTTTAGCAATAGGACCGGGACGGCAAGAGGGGACGGCGTCCGGTTCAAGAGTCATACTGGAGAGGCGGGGCGGGGTGGGGTGGTGTGGGGCGGTAGGGTGGGGCGGTGGGGTGGGGCGGGACCTCTCGGCTCCAGGGGCGCGCTGGTAGAGTGCCTTCTGCAGAGCTCGCTAGAGCGAGTGCTGAAGAGAGAGAGAGAGGGAGAGAGAGAGAGAGAGAGAGAGAGAGAGAGAGAGAGAGAGAGAGAGAGAGAGAGATGAGAGAAGCAGGCTAGAGAAGTCGGATGAAACCAACGAGGCTAAGGCCTCCGCGCCGGGCAACGCCGCAAAAGTTTTGTCCTCCGAAATAAGACACAGCAGCGGGCTGTCGCACCACTCGTTTCCTTAAGAATTTTTTTTTTTTTTTAACGCGTGCTTCGGCATTCTTACTGAGCTACTGGTTCATAAACCTCGTCTAACATATTTAATATTTTCCTCTCTCACAGTCTACATCCTCTCCGGCGAGAGTAATTTTATATATGCAAGTCAAACGCGGACATAAACACTATGCTAATGACCGTGACCTTGAGCCCGGGGCGGGGCGGGGCGGGGCGGCACGCGACAGCCCCGCGGCCCTGACCCGGGTCACCGCCGGGCACGCCCCGGGGAGGTAGGCCACCCGCCCGCCACACCAGGGTCACCGACCGGCCCGCCCGCGCCCACCAGGCGACTGAATAAGGGGTGTCTTAAAGTGTTCTGCGGAGATGAATTAGTTCTATAGACAAGTTCCCGTAAAATTATGTATTTCGCGAAAAACTTATGCCCCCGAAAAAAAAAAGGGAATTGATAACAATAACGGTGGTGAGGAGAGGGCAGGGCCGACTCCCAATAAAGCCGTCACCGTGGCCGCCGCGCCCCACCACGCCCCGCCCCACCCCGCCCCGCCCCGTCGGGCCACCGCCGCGGCCCATTCGTCAGGCTGGCCACTCCCGTGGAAAAACAGACGTATAAATCAGAGACGGCACGTGGGGCGGTGGCGCGTCAGGCACGGGGCGGGGCGGGGTAGGGCGGGGCGGGGTGCGGCGGGGTGCGGCGGGGTGGGGTAAGGTGGAGTGGAGTGGGCCAGCGACAACTGTGAAAGGAATCTGTCGCCAGCTTCTCGCTCCGGGACCGGGGCCCGGCCTAGTTCGTCCGAGAGTGCCGCACACTCAGATAGTGAAAAGGAAACGAGAGAAACGGAGAGAGCGAGAGAGAGAGCGAGCGAGAGGAAGAGAGCGAGCGCCCGCTGGCGCGGCGTGCGGCCTGGCCGCAGGGATCGCCGTGGAGGTAGGCCGCCGCCGCACAGCTGTGTGTGACGGGCGTGCCTACCCAACAGGCGCTCCGCCCCGACCCGCCGCAGCGGTTTGCTCGCTCCGCCAAACCGAACCGTTGGCGTACAGACAACCAACCATTTATTATTTCGCAATAATTGTTCTGGTTACTATTTCGTGGAAAGGCAGAGCACACAGAAAAAAAATAGCGACTGTAAACAAAAAATTATAATCAGCTGTAAATTGCTTGAAACTCTCCCCCCATGACAAATCTGTTATAATCACAAATTCAACTCTCTCTCTCTCTCTCTCTCTCTCTCTCTCTCTCTCTCTCTCTCTCTCTCTCTCTCTCTCCTGCCCTACTCTTCCCCACCCCAATCCCTCGCTCATGCCGCGCTGCCAAGAGGATGACTGCTGGCAGCCCAGGCGGGGTGAAGCGGGGCGGAATGGGGCAGGCTGGGGCGGGGTGGGGCGGGGTGGGGCGGGGCAGGGTGCTGGATAGCAGCGCGCACTCCCACTGATCAAACGTCAAGAGGTGAATACTGAAACCATTGGGTGCATTCCGAAAAGCCATGGCGCAGACCACCCACCACAGAGTCTGGTACAGTTTTCCTCTCTCTCTCTCTCTCTCTCTCTCTCTCTCTCTCTCTCTCTCTCTCTCTCTCTCTCTCGCTGTCACTCTCACTGTCCCTCTTTAATCTTCCTAATCGTTGGTAGCTACTGTCCCTTCCGAGCATTTACCGATTCAAGACGCCTCCGGTCAAAGGTCGAAGCTCAGACCACCATTGCGTGCACTGTAGACCGGCAGGAACCAAGTCGGGCGTGCCTCGGCAGCCCGCCCCGCCCCGCCCCGCCCCGCCCCGCCCCGCCCCGCCCCGCCCTCTGCCTCTCCAGAAGCAGCCAGCCGCTCCAGCAAGCAGCAGCAGCTTATAATTTTCTTGTTTCAGCGGAGAGCAGAGCAGCCGCCCCTCAAAACGTCAACCCCCTTCCTGCCGCCATTTCCGGGGGCCGACCCGGACCCGGAAGTCACTCTGGCTCGCGTCCCGTCCGACCTGGAGCCCGGAGCCCGGAGCCTGGAGCCCGGAGTCCGGCGCCTGGAGCCCGGAGCCTGGAGCCCGGAGGCCGGAGTCCGGCGCTCCAGAAGCCTCACTGACGCCCCGCCCTATACCCAGCCGGATCCACAAGTTTTAGCAAAACGAAACGGAACATCAATTATTTACTTTTTCAGACCAAAAAATCACCTCTGAATTTTTACGAACAAACATGAATATTTTTTTTCCCCGGACGCTTTTCTCTGAACTGTCTACAAAAACGATTCCTGATTTGTCTTTCAAAATTGTTATTTTTTTTTATTTTTAACATCTTTGAGTTATACATGTAGAGTACGCGCGAAAAATGTCAGAGTCGTTGATCCTTTGGATTCCGCGCGCGTGAGGTGATGTTGCGCCTTCATGGTCGCTGACGCTCAGAGCGCGGCTGCGATTAGTGGCAGAAACCCCCAGCGAGCCGAGCGCGCACAACTCATCACCGAGTTTGAGCGATCGGAAAGTTTCCTCCATGCGGCCGGCGCCAAGCGCCGATCGGGCGGGGCGGGGCGGGGCGGGGCGGGGCGGGGCGGGGCGCATAGCGAGAACCCCCGACCGACGAGCCTTTCAAATTGAAAACGCGGCCGCTTCTGGCTCCGTCCCAATGCCGTGCGGTTAACGGGGGCGATGGAAACATCAGCGGAAATAATGTCTGCTCCAGTCGACCAGACCAGAGAGAGCAACAACTGTACAACGCACCATAACACTCGAACAAAACACACACGCCCCCCTACACACACACACAGGCGCGCGCCAAAAGCCGAGGTCCGAAATTGAAAACTGCGGTTATTGTGAGATGAAATGAAATGAGCTGCCTGCACTATGGCAAAACCAAAGCATATAGCGCACCCCGCCCCCCTTTTTTTTCAAGCGTACTAAGTGTGTAAGTGTGTAAGTGTGTACGCTTGAAATGAAGCGTGACGAGGCTTATCCGCTCAGATTCCGCCTATTGAAATGCGTTGAACAATGTCTTTCCTCACAGGACACGCTCGCAGGACACGCTCGCAGGGCTTCACACCTGTGCAGGACCTCCGGGAGGTCCCCACGCGCGGCTCCACCTGCTGAAGCAGGGACGGAGACTAATGGTCAGCAAAACGGCCCTCCATCCGTCTTGGCGCGCCCTGCGACCTCGACCCGCCCCGCCCCGCCCCGCCCCGCCACCTGCACGCCGATCCTCGACTTATCTCCCCGGCGAGGCGATGCGGCGCTGGGGGCGTTCTGCCCGACGGGGCCAGGCGCGGCGGGACGGGGCGGGGCGGGGCGGGCGTGCTCGGTCGGTCGTTCGGTTAGGAACGAAAAGGGACACAAGAAAAGGACGCGAAAAGCACAAAGCCTGCGCCAAGCAATCCCCAACCCAAGGGCGGCGCACGAGAGAGGGGAAGATTTGTGTCGGCGGGGCGGGGCGGGATGGGGCGAGGCGGGGCGGGGCACGGCGCGCAAACCCACCAAGGCCGCGGCGATACGGACCTGCCGTCACCAGGCCGCCCCGCCCCGCCCCGCCCCGCCCCGCCACGCCCACGGCCGATTCTATCCTATTCGCAGGGACACACACGAGGCGTCCTCGTGCCGGCCGTCTCGCTCGATGCAAGAACGCGCCGGGGACGGCCTGGGCTGGGCTGAGCTCCGCCACAAGAGCCAAGTCAGCGCGCCCCGCCCCGCCCCGCCCCGCCCCGCCCGGGCAGGCGTGAAGAGGGTGGGGTGAGGTGGGGCGGAGCCGGCGGAGCGGTCAGGTGACCGGCAGCGGGAGGGCGGCTATGAATCATGTGTGTGTGTGTGCGCGTGAGAGAGAGAGGGAGAGAGAGAGAGAGAGAGAGAGAGAGAGAGGGGAGAAGAGAGGGAGAGTGTTAGTGAGGGAAAGGAGCCAGCCTGCCGCGAGGCACGGGAGCCCGGCGCTCAATAGACAAGTAAAAACCGAAAAAAGGGAAGAAAAACAGAGCACTTCACAAAAAAAAAAACAAAAAAAAACAGAAAAAGCACGATGTAATCTGGATGTAAAAAGGTAATGTTTCTAGTTCGTGCGCGGGGGAAGAATATCCCCAATGTAGGCCTGACCTAGATAATTCTTTCATGGGGCCGATACCGACACGGACGGGGGCCCGGGCCGGGCGGGGCGGCCGGGGTTGTTCCCACCCGCTGCCCCGGCAGAAGACGCCTCTCGCTGCAATAAATATGGATAATTTAGTCCATTTATCCGGACGGGGCGGCCCGGCCCGGCCGGGAGCGGACTGTACTGTAGAGCACAGTGCTGTTAACGAGGCCGCTCGTGAATAAGCAATACCACAAGGACTGGCCGGCCCGGCCGGCAGGGAGAGCTGGGCCGGACGCGTGTCGGGGAAGTGCAGCGCCGGGACACTGTCATGTGGAACGACCAGCGCATTCTCTCTCTCTCTGTCTCTCTCTCTCTCCCTCTCTCTCTCTCTCTCTGTCTCTGTCTCTGTCTCTGTCTCTCTCTCTCTCCCTCTCTCTCTCTCTCTCTCCCTCTCTCCCTCTCTCTCTCTCGCCATCACGTGTCAGCCCCGCGAGGAGTCCCCGCCCCGCCCGGCCCGGCGCGACGGGTTTCGGGGACGACGTGCCTTCACCTCGCGCGGCGCGGCGCGGCCCGGGGTCGGGTCGGGAGTGGTCGATGCGAAGCAGCACAAGCCGAAGCACTCGGCTGCTCTGTAAAAAAAAGTCTTATATCCGCCAAAATAATATTAAAAAAATTAACTCTGGGTTAATTTTTGATAATTTTTTTTTCTGTGCTGAAAGGTTCCCCGCAGGATTGAGAGTTTGCACACATCATCACCGACTTCCTCTAATCAGCCTAGACGGCATAGGATTCACGGATAAAACCGCCCTGTCGCGCGCACTTCAAAGACGACAACCTCTAAGGGCTCTAGGGGGGGAGGGGGGAGGGAATGACAGCGCAGCAGATCTGATCTCCAGTAATTGCTTTCGCCGTAAACGCCTCGGGCCCGCGCCGCCAGCGTATAGCGGGGCGCACACGTATGATTTCAGTCAGGAGATAAGGCTTGCGCGGAAAATGCGAATGGGGGCTTGACAAACGAGCAGGATTATCAGTTTGCATATTTTATATATATATATATATTTTTTTTTAGTCTAGATATCTTAGGCGAGCAGAGTGGCGGGTGAATGGGCCCGTACCACTTATCGCTAACGAAGGGAAACCCGGTGCCAGCCGAGAGCAGCAAGGTCGAGGTCAAGGTCACGCGTGGCGCCCACGTGTAACACCCACGTGTAACACCCACGTGGAACACCCACGTGGAACACCCACGTGGAACACCCACGTGGAACACCCACGTGGAACACCCACGTGGAACACCCACGTGGAACACCCACGTGGAACACCCACGTGGAACACCCACGTGGAACACCCACGTGGAACACCCACGTGGAACACCCACGTGGAACACCCACGTGGAACACCCACGTGGAGTGGAACACCCACGTGGAAAACCGACGTGGAACACACACGTGTAACACCCACGTGTAACGTGTAGCAGCCGCGTGTAACGTGTAACACCCACGCGTTATAGGGCCAGAGCCTCCAGGAGCAGGGCCGGGCCGGAGCGGTAGGGCCGTAGCCTCCAGCTGCCCGTCATGGCTGGAAGTTGATCGCGGTTAAGCCCCACACGTGCCTAAGCCGTTAAGCCCGTGTCTGCCGGCCCCGCCCCGCCCCGCCCCCGCCAGCGTGGCTGGTTATGACGTCGGAGTCGCTGCTTCCCTTCCCCTTCCTGTATTTCACAGTCCGTGGGGATTACAACCCCCACCCCCAACCCCCCGCCGCGCCTGCAGGCGGGGACCGGCCCGCCGGAAGTCACTTTGCGATTCGACACACAGGAAGTCGGGGGTCAACCGAGTCTCATCCCGCCACAACACCCACACAACACAATTTTTTTATTTTTTTTTTATTTCACGAACCCTCTTTCCGGTTCCTCGAGTTCGCCCCCTTCCCCATACCCCGGAGCGCTCCCTATCGGACGATTGTTTTGTGCACACAATTTGTGGGGGGTCGGCACTGGTCCAGAAGCGGCCCTACTCACGTCCCACGACACCCACCCCGCCCCGCCTCACCCCGCCCCGCCCCGCCCCGCCCCGCCCCGCCACGCCTCGACGCCCCATTATACGAGAAGGGCGGGGCGGGGGCCACTTCTTGCGAGAGCCAAAGGGGGAGCAGCGGCAGCGGCGGGCGCGGCGGAGGGGACTCGTCTGTACTTCTCCACACAGCAAAACGGGGGCAAGGTACCCCGCCCCGCCCCGCCACGGACCAGAAACACCAGGGGAAATCACTTTAGGGGCCGGCAGCAGCCGCAACGGATGTATTCTCTAGATTGCTCCCTGCGACTGTCAGCTCCCCGCGCGGGACTCTGTACTCGAGCAAAACCACCCTCTGTTGCTCAAATATATTTTTTGTAAACTTTCCTAAATTTTATGAATTTTCCTGTATTTTGTGAATTATTCGTGAGTTTCTGAGAACAGGGCGCGCGACCCCACGGTACAGCTCCGGGGCGGGGCGGGACTGGGAGCGACGTTTGTCGGGTATCAAGGGCTCAGCTCAGAGGCAGAAGGGCGGGGCGGGGCGGGGCGGGGCGGGGCGGGGCGGGGGGCAGACAGCGATAGGGGCCCCGACCCGCCCCCTCACACCACCATGGCGTCCGGATCGGACGACACATCGGTGCGGGAATTAAAGAGAACAGCTTTGCAGAGCGGCGCTGCGCCGCGGTGGTATAACGGGGTGAAACGGGGTGGGGTGGAGCGGGGTGGGGTGGGGCGGGGTGGGGCGAGGCGGGGTGGGGCGAGGCGGGGTGTACGTACGTATCCGCGGCGCCGCTGCGTCATGGTGCCGTCGGGGCCAATCGAAAACGGACAGCCCGGCGCCCGGCGCGCCAAACACGTCCCCTAGGCCCCGAACAACGCCGAGGGGACAGGCGGGGCGGGGCGGGGTGGGGTGGGGTGGGGTGGGGTGGGGTGGGGGAGGTTGTCCACTACGCACCCCTCCCTCCCCAGCATGTATGCTCTGCATCGCCGGCCCCGCTCGCAAATGACTTCTATTAGTTCGCCGCGTGCTGACCGAACCGAGAACAGAGCACGACAGAGGGCTGCAGGATAGGGGTTGCAGGGGCCGCAGGACTGGGGCTGCAGGAGGAGGGGATGGCAGGGGATGGCTGCAATTAGCCCTCCTGGAGGAGGTCAAGCACAGGGTACGGTACGGGGACCCAGCAGGACTCCCAGCAGGACGGAGCTGGGCGTCACAAAGGAACGACGTCAGTGCACCAAAGTTCCACCCCGCCCCGCCCCGCTCCGCCACGCCCCGCCCCGCCCCGCCGTGCGCGCAGCCTGGCCTCTGCAGGCGGCTTAAGGGCCGAGATAGGAGGATACGCCCGCCCTACGGCCCTACGGTCCACCCCCGCATCGCCCGAGACCCGGCAGCCTCCACGTCAGCCCGGGCGGCCTGGCTCCGCTCAGGTGGAAGCCGTCCAGAGGGAGAGGGAGAGGGAGAGGGAGAGACAGACAGAGAGAGAGTGAGGAGAGGAAGGGGGTTACGGCTGCGAGAGATTCGGTCACTGATCCTGCGCGACATACTAGGGACCTTATCGCCTAGAGATCGCCTCGCCCGGGGCCCAGGGTTGACCCGCCCCACCCCACCTCACCACACCCCGCCCCGCCACGCCCGTCGCATAGGCGTAGGCGTGTGACACAAGGCCGGCTGGCGAAACTGTTGTTCAAAACTCTAGCAAAGGCCTTTCGTTATTTATTTTCCCCTTTACATTTTTTCCTCAATCGACACGCTGTAATAAGCAGTGCAGAGAGCGAGTGCCTCTTACGAAGCAGACTGACAATATTACATAACGCCTCAATTAAATGACATAAATAATCAGTTGTTTCCTTTTTTATTGCCGCTGTTCGGCGTGTTACGGCATCAAAAGCTCCTTAGCGGGGCGAGATGAACATGAGAGAAACCGTTTGAAAGGACACAATAATGGAGAGGAGAGACATATAGGAGGGCAGCAGCAGAAAAGCCGTAAAAAACGTCTTTCATCGCCTGCTCCAGCAGCGTGCTCCAGCAGCGTGCTCCAGCAGCGTGCTCCAGCAGCGTGCTCCAGCAGCGTGCTCCAGCAGCGTGCTCCAGCAGCGTGCTCCAGCAGCGTGCTCCAGCAGCGTGCTCCAGCAGCGTGCTCCAGCAGCGTGCTCCAGCAGCGCGCTCCAGTGCAGCACGAGTATGGAGGAGGGGAGGGGTTCGCTTTGTTCGAGCGGGGCGGGGCGGGACTGCTGGGCCCGGGGGTGTGGAGGGTGCTCACAACGCACATTATCTCCCAGTGGCAGTGCTGAAAGGGCCCCCCAGTGCGGCCGGGCCGGGCCGGCTCCGGACACCAGTGCCAACTTAGAGCTTCCCGTCTGCAAATAACATACCTCCCCCCACCACCAACTCCCAGCAGCCCAGCGCACCCCAGCCGCACGGGTGGGTAATCGAGTCCCCGCATCGCCTCATTGTGTAAGGCCCCCCGGGCCCCGCGGGCACGCGGTACCAGTTCACCGCGTAAGAATAGGAACCCAAGAGACTTTTATTTTGGACAACTCGTTTTTTTTTCTGCCAGAAGAAAAGGTACTGTAGTAAGCCCCCCCCCCCCTCAAAAAAAAAAAAGAAATAGCGCTGGGCCGTAAGTTTATGGTGGACTGTTTCTCACCAGATCTCCCGCCCCTGAGAGAGACAGAGAGAGAGAGAGAGAGAGAGAGAGAGAGAGAGAGAGAGAGAGAGAGAGAGAGAGAGAGAGAGAGAGAGAGAGAGAGAGAGAGAGAGGATGAGGAGGAGAGAGACGGCGGGTGGGTAGAGGGCGAGAGAAATTACGATAAGGGCCCGGGCCCGGACGCCCCGACGGAAAAGCAAGCATGCAGCGAAAAACTTTTTCCGCCATGAGTTTCAGCAGGTCGGGGGCCATGAGGGCGCGAGGCGGCCGCCGTTACGATAGAGAGAGAGAGACAGAGAGAGAGAGAGGGGGGGAGAGCGAGAGAGAGCCGTCACGCCACATCGCGCTCCTCACCCTCCCCAACAACAACACCCCCGCCTCCCCGACAACAAACAACAACAAGTGCGATAACTTCCTAAACTGCGCTCAGGCAGCGGTGTGGATGCATTCTAGCGAGCGGCGTGGGAAGTATAGGCAAACTTCAACAAGTGGCACGCCACCACACCCCGCCCCACCCCGCCCCGCCCCGCCCCACCACACCACACCCCACCCCACCCCGCCCCGCTCCACCGCGCCACAGGGGCCGAGGGTGCATGCGCTTGCCTGCCCCTGGTGCGAGCGGGGTGGGGCGGGGCGGGGCGGGGCGGGGCGGGGCGGGGCGGGGCGTTCCCCGTGCGGTCAGGATACGCTCTGCCGTGCGGTGGCGTGCTGGCTGATGTCAATAGTGCCGATAAGCACGTGGCCAAACAATTATGCGAGCAGAAGGGCTGGGCCGGGCGCACTGCGGGCGGACCGCGAAACAGGAATGTGTTATTGGGGTGCGGGCGGGGCTCCATGGGGGATGGGACACTGCGCCATGCATTCTCGTAAGAAAACGTTTCACAATGCACTCTCGGGACAGCACCGGAAAAACAAAGGTGCTCAGCAACGCCTTTCCTGGGGCGCTAAAATCAAGTGCTAAGTTTAGTGCCTTTCCTGGGGCACTAAATCTTAGTGCCTTTGCAAAGGCACTAAATTTGTAAGGAGTATACGCAGCTGGTCAGCAAAAGGTGCTAAGTCCTACCTTTAAAAGGCACTAACAAAATTTAGTGCCTTTCCTGGGGCACTAAATCTTGGTGCCTTTCCAAAGGCACTAAATTTTGTTAGTGCCTTTTAAAGGTAGGACTTAGCACCTTTGTTTTTCCAGTAAGGGAACGTTTGAAATACAACATTATGCTCACTACTTGACGACCCTATCTGAATTTTAATTTTTGGTAGGGAATTACCTTATACTTTTTTTTCACAGTCTTCTCTAAAAATATATGAAATATACCTCCCCGTTCGAGTGATGTAGTGTGTGCTACGTTGAACCTAAGAGTGAGTGCGTGCATGCGTGTGTGTGTGTGTGTTTTTGAGAGGGGATCGTTATCCCAAAAGCACCCACGGCCTTTTAGCGACCGCGTGTGTAACCCTGCACGGCACGGCACGGCACGGCACGGCACGGCACGGCGCGGTCCGGGGCCCGTAGGAGGACCCTTTGCTCGAGTTTGCCGCTGGCTGTGTGCGCTAGGGGCGGGTAGGGGGACAGGCAGGGGAGGAGGGGGGGGCGGGGAGGGGAGGAGGGGGGCAGCGCCTCAAACACCACAGAGACTTCTCATTCGTGGTTGGGGCGGGGCGGGGTGGGGCGGGGTGGGGCGGGGCGGGGCGGGCGCGACTGGTTGTCGACTCAACTCATTCGACGCCTCCGCGCGCAGCCGCAGCGCCTCTAGACTCGGCGTCCCCGAACGGAAATTTGTTGGCGTATTACTTTGCGCTGAGCGCGCGGGCTGCGCTGCAGGGGCTGAGCAGCGAGGGGGGGGGGGGGGACAGCTGAGCTTTGTACTTGTATGCGCCTAATGTACTTTAATCGAGTATTTGGGCTCAAATCCACTCTAATTTAAATGAAACGGTAAGTTGCAGGTTCAAGGCTTTATTGGGTTTGAACTAAGCGCCACTAAGGGCGTGCTTGGGGTCTTCTCTGGGTAGAGTGGACGTAGGTCACAAGCGCTACAGATCACAACCACTACAGGTCACAAGCGCTACAGCTCGCTAACGCTACGGGTCGCAAGCGCTACGAGTCACAAGCGCTACAGCTCGGTAGCGCTACGGGTCACAAGCGCTACAGCGAGAATCCGCGCGTTAGGCGGAGCCGAGCCGAGCCGAGCTAAACCTTGAAAAATTACGCACGTGGCGTGAAAACATGGAAAATTTTTGCGACAGTAAACCTCCCGAAGGAGGTTGCGGTTCCCGCCAGGCACAGGGCTTTACCCCCGTGGCAGCCAACTACTTCGGTGTTCTTATGGGAACCGGTGCTTTTCTGGCCGCGATCCTGTCGCGCAATTCGACAGATTTGATCCCCGTACTGTCAGATTTAGTCGTACGGTGGTTAACCGAACTGCCCTGTCCCCAGAGCATGGAATAGCTATTTTTGGAGCCAGATTCTAGGACTTATGACCCCACGACCGACCACCAGTCGTGGGCATGGGACGGAACTTCCTGGCAACCCGCTGTCGCTACCAGTGAAGAACCTACCTGGGTTTGAACCAGGCCCCATGTGCCGAGTCTCACAGACACCCCACGGCTTTCGCGGCACCACTAGACCACTAGACCGTCGGCTATTCCACGAGGGAGCTCGGTTGAAATGGGGGGCTTGAATTCCACTCTCCAGATCATTCTCCTCAGAAAAATTAAATGTGTTGATAAGATTCGAACCTTCGTCCTGCGACTCTCCGCGCGGACACTATGCCGGCACGGCTACGACGCCACGGTACCAGAAGCCGGACCACTAGGAGTCATGCTGCGCGAGAAGCCACAGTCACCGAAGAAACGAACCCGGTGTCATGAGTGCGCCTGCTCTCCGGCCAGTGCTGCGGGCCGGCCGCGTAGCGTCATTGGTATCGACGCTGCTTGTAGCACTAGGTGGGCAGTGGATCAAATATCACGTAATTTTTTTTTCTTGTTAATTTTTTTTTTGTTTGGACCAAGTGCTCTTTTCAGTGCCTTTATTTGCAGTTGCCCAAGTCACAAGGACGGTATAGCTGGAAAGAGCACTTGGTCCGAACAAAAAAATAATAAAAAGAAAAACTTTCGCGGTTTTTGAACCACTTCCCGCCCAGTGCTATGAGCAGCGACGATACCAATGACGCTACGCGGCCGGCCAACACTGACCGGAGAGCAGGCACTCCTGACACCAGGTTCGTTTCTTCGTGACTATGGCTTCTCGCGCAGCATGACCTAGTGGTCCGGCATCTAATACCGTGGCGTCGTCCGCCATGCCGGCAATGTCGCGCGGGCGAAATCGCGGGACAAGGTTCGAATCTTACCAAAACATTTGAATTTTTCTGAGGACAATAATCTGGAAGTGGAATTCAAGCTCCAAACCGAACCATAAATAGCCGACGATCTAGTGTCTGATGTGCCGCGAAAACCGTGGGGTGTCTGTGAACTCGGCACATGGGGCCTGGATTCAGAGAGGTAAGGTTTCGCTGACGGCGCGACAGCGGTGCCAGGAAGTTCCGTCCCATGCCCAGCTGGTGGTCGATCGTCTGAAGTCACAGAATCTGGCTCCCAAAAATAGCTATTCCATGCTCTGGGACAGGCAGTTCGGTGAACCGCCGTACGACTAAATCTGACAGTGAGGATCAAATCTGTCGGAAGTGCGCGACAGGATCGCGTGCCAGAAAACGCCGGTTTCCCATAAGAGCGCCGAAGTAGCTGCCACGAAGTAAAAGCCACAGTACCTGGCGGCGAACCTCCTTCGGGAGGACTACTGTCGCAAAATTCACGCCACGTGCGTAATTTTTCAGGTTTAGCTCGGCTCGCCTAACGCGCGGATTCTCGCTGTAGCGCTTGTGACCCATAGCGCTACAAGCAACAGCGCTTGTGACTCGTACGCTGCGACCCAGCCAGCAGTTGCTAGCGCTGACCTGTAGCATGATCTGTAGCGCTTGCAACCACTCCTGGTAGGGTGGGAGAGAGGGGGTGAGGGAGGAGAGGCGGGAGGGAGGCCGCGGCAGGGGGGACGGCCTGCCACTCGGCATGCTCCGACTGTGGAGTAGGTTGTCGTAGGTACTGTGCGCTGAACAAACAGGCGGTGTTCGAATCCCCCGGTCACGACCCCCTGTCTGACAGTCAGGGGGCGGGGTGAGGTGGAGTGGGGTGGGGTGGGGTGGGGTGGGGTGGGGTGGGGTGGGGTGTGGCGGGGCGGGGCGGGGCGGGAGCGCCCGGCGGTAGCCTGGGTGCACCTGCGCGCCATCCCGCTCACCGCGCCGTGCGCCCGACTTGCAAGGCACCCCACGTAGCTCGGAAAAAGTAAACACGACTTGATTACCCCCCGCCCCGCCCCGCCCGCCCCGCCCCGCCCCGCCCCGCCCCGCCCCGCCTGAACTAGGTTCACCTAGGCGACGCGCCAGGCCCCCCGCCGTGAGCCGTGACTATGGGCGTGCAGGGTCTTCTGATATTTAGATTCGGCAGCGTGATAAGGATACGCGAAACTGTCGTGGAAGAAAACGACGTTGCGGTGGAGTTTTTCCCCCCACTAATTTCTCTGTTTCCCGCGGGCAGTGTACATCAGCTCGCCGGTACCGCCACCCCGCCCCTCAGTCCACGGCCCAATTGGACCAATACACTCTTCCTTATTTGCATATACAAGGGCAAGGGGGCGTGGTCGATCGGGGGGAGTCCACGTGGAGGAGGCGCCGTGTCTCGTGAAGAGAGAGGGAGAGAAGGAGAGAGGAAGAGAGGGAGAGAGGGAGAGGGAGAGAGAGAGAGGGAGAGAGAGAGAGAGAGAGGGAGAGAGAGAGAGGGAGAGAGGGAGAGAGGGAGAGAGGGAGGAGAGGGAGAGAGAGAGGGAGAGGAGAGAGGGAGAGAGGAGAGAGAGAGGAGAGAGGGAGAGAGAGAGAGAGAGAGGGAGAGGGAGAGGGAGAGAGAGGAGAGAGGAGAGAGGAGAGGGAGAGGAGTCAGAAGAGAGGGAGAAAGAGAGAGCGCGTAGGTGTCTGTCAGGTGAGAGACACCACCACTGGCCTGGCCCGGGCCGCTCTCTGCTCCACGGCCGGCTCCACGGAGCGCCGTGGCGGTAGGCAACCCGCCCGCAGGGCTGAGCGGCGGTACAGCGGCGCGCGGGTGGGGGCGGGGGCGGGGGCGGCGGGGGCGGCTGGGGAGGTCTCACAGCAGGGGTACGCTGCGGCAGTCAAGAACCAAGGCGCAGGTCGGTGCCGGAGCGGAGCGGAGAGGAGACGGGGGGAAGTCCCCGGGGTCCGCGCGCAAGTTTCCCGCCCCGCCCCCGCGCAAATATTATCCGCTCAGGCCGGGGACCGGACCGGACCGGACCGGACCGGCAGGCAGCGGGGGTCACGGACGGAGCGCGGGCCGGGCGCGGACCACAGCGAAAAGAACATGACGAGAGAGACAATTCCAGACATGTAATTTCACATAAAAACGTGTTGGAAATTGACCCCTCACGTCCTGTAGAAAGTTAACAAAATTTTCTGTAAAATCACTTATATTTTTAACAGTGCAGACAGACAGACAGACAGACAGACACTTGCACTTTGACACTCAGCCCGACACACTAGCGACGCCACTACAGTTTTTTTTTCCCGGCAGTCCTCATTATATTCACCGGTACCGGGCGGTACCGGGCGGTTACCTCGCGCCTCCACGCGCCTTCCTTCGCACCGCACAAAAACGTTCGCGCGCACTGCGGAGGAGTGGAAGGGAAGGACAGAGGACGGAAGGAAAAAAATTGGGTAATCCGTCATCATTGACTTTGGCGGAGATGGAGAGAAAACCGACTCCAAAATTGCATTTTTTTTTTTTAAGTTTGTCGTATTTTCCAATAAGGCAAATTTTTTTCGGCTTGAACGTCGTTGAATTATTATATTTTTTTTAACTTTGCAAAATTTTTGAGGAAAGGCTTCCCCCGCATGCTGACGGCGCTGACGGCGCGCTCCGCCCCGCCCCGCGCGTACGTGATCGAGTTGTTGCTGCAGGCTCACCTGGGCACCCTGGGCGTCTAATCCAACACGGCCCCGCTGCTGGCGAGAGAGGAGGAGAGAGCCGGAGAGAGAGAGAGAGGGAGAGAGAGAGCGGGCGGAGAGCGGCGCGCTGGCACAACCGTTCTGGGCCGGGGCGGGACGCGGACTGCCTGGCCTGGGCCGAGCCGGGCCGGGCCCGCCTGCCTGGGGGGCCGTGGCGTGTACCGTCGCCGGCGCGGGGCGGGGCGGGGCGGGTGAGGGAGGGTGGGAGACCTGGCAGCCCCACCCCACCTCGCCACGGGCCGCGCGCCCACCCCACCCCACCGCGCCCCACCCCGCCCCGCCCCTGTGATGCGGCACTGCTCCCGCGGCGCGTGCCCGATGCAAACCCGCGGCTGAAGCTGTTCAGGGGCCGCGCCACCCCGCCCCGCCCCGCCCCGCCCCTGTGATGCGGCACTGCTCCCGCGGCGCGTGCCCGATGCAAACCCGCGGCTGAAGCTGTTCAGGGGCCGCGCCACCCCGCCCCGCCCCGCCCCGCCCCTGTGATGCGGCACTGCTCCCGCGGCGCGTGCCCGATGCAAACCCGCGGCTGAAGCTGTTCAGGGGCCGCGCCACCCCGCCCCGCCCGCCCCGCCCCTGTGATGCGGCACTGCTCCCGCGGCGCGTGCCCGATGCAAACCCGCGGCTGAAGCTGTTCAGGGGCCGCGCCACCCGCCCCGCCCCGCCCCGCCCTGTGATGCGGCACTGCTCCGCGGCGCGTGCGATGCAAACCCGCGGCTGAAGCTGTTCAGGGCCGCGCCACCCCGCCCCGCCCCGCCCCTGTGATGCGGCACTGCTCCGCGCGCGTGCGATGCAAACCCGCGGCTGAAGCTGTTCAGGGCCGCGCCACCCCGCCCCGCCCGCCCCGCCCCTGTGATGCGGCACTGCTCCGCGGCGCGTGCGGTGCAAACCCGCGGCTGAAGCTGTTCAGGGGCCGCGCCACCCCGCCCCGCCCCGCCCCTGTGATGCGGCACTGCCCGCGGCGCGTGCCCGATGCAAACCCGCGGCTGAAGCTGTTCAGGGGCCGCGCCACCCGCCCGCCCCGCCCCTGTGATGCGGCACTGCTCCGCGGCGCGTGCCCGATGCAAACCCGCGGCTGAAGCTGTCCAGGGGCCGCGCCACCCCGCCCCGCCCCGCCCCTGTGATGCGGCACTGCTCCCGCGGCGCGTGCCCGATGCAAACCCGCGGCTGAAGCTGTCCAGGGGCCGCGCCACCCCGCCCCGCCCCGCCCCCGTGATGCGGCACTGCTCCGCGGCGCGTGCCCGATGCAAACCCGCGGCTGAAGCTGTCCAGGGGCCGCGCCACCCCGCCCCGCCCCGCCCCGCCCCTGTGATGCGGCACTGCTCCCGCGGCGCGTGCCCGATGCAAACCCGCGGCTGAAGCTGTCCAGGGGCCGCGCCACCCCGCCCCGCCCCGCCCCGCCCCTGTGATGCGGCACTGCTCCCGCGGCGCGTGCCCGATGCAAACCCGCGGCTGAAGCTGTCCAGGGGCCGCGCCACCCCCCCCCGCCCCGCCCCCCCCCCGTGATGGGGCACTGCTCCGCGGCGCGTGCCCGATGCAAACCCGCGGCTGAAGCTGTTCAGGGCCGCGCCACCCCGCCCCGCCCCGCCCCTGTGATGCGGCACTGCTCCGCGGCGCGTGCCCGATGCAAACCCGCGGCTGAAGCTGTTCAGGGCCGCGCCACCACTGCGGCACTGCCGCGTGCCCGCAAACCCGCGGCTGAAGCTGTTCAGGGCCGCGCCACCCCGCCCCGCCCCGCCCCTGTGATGCGGCACTGCTCCCGCGGCGCGTGCCCGATGCAAACCCGCGGCTGAAGCTGTTCAGGGGCCGCGCCACCCCGCCCCGCCCCGCCCCGCCCCGCCCCGCCCCAAAAGACCGCTTCCAGAGCGCACCCGACCACCACCAATCAAGACCAACACTTTTCCGCGCCTCTGAACGCGACATTATTTGCATCTCTTATTTTGTTTAAAAACTCAAGTTTTCGCCTTTAGCATGAGAGGAGGGCCTTTCATACTGGCGTAAGAAAAAATGTTACACGGGGAAAACGACGTCTTGGTTTCCAAGCAGTTCTGGAGAAACCAAGTTGCTCTTATGGGGAAAATACACAGGGTTTCCGGGGCTGCTTGAAAACCAGGACGAAGTTTTTTCCATGTACAGACTAAAGAATATTTGAGATAAGTTTCAAGCAGTTTTGAAAAACTACAGGACAGTTCAAAAATTATATGGACCATATATGGCTTGGCCCATAAGACGAGGACAGTGGACGAAAATTTTGTGGTATGTTCGGATATGTTACATGACACCAATCGTTATTTGGTTGGAGTCTCGTTGGGGGCGAGCGAAGGTGACCCCCGGTGGCTCCCGAGCGAGAGAGAGGGAAAGAGAGAATTAATAATTGGAAGCTGGCACTAACGATCAAACTTCATCAGACGATTCGCCCCGCCCCGCCCCGCCCCGCCCCGCCCCGCCTGCACCCCAACGTTATCGGGTTACTCAAACGGAGCGTGTTCTTCTGTCCGGCGCGGCGTCAGTCTTGACGCTCCAGTAAATGTCATTCCCTCCCGAGATGGAATAAGCGGCGATAGAGAGAGGAAAGGAGAGAGAGAGAGAGAGAGAGAGAGAGAGAGAGAGAGAGAGAGAGAGAGAGAGAGAGAGATGGGTGAGCGGGGAAAGAGAGTGCAAGAGAGAAAGAGAATGAGAGAGGGGGTGAGCCTGGCTAGACAACTGGCCACCACCCCCTACGCCATCCCGCTTCCAGTCCCCGAAGATCTCGTCGCGGGGCGGAGCGGGGCGGGGCGGGGCGGGGCGGGGCGGGGCGGGGCCGGGCAGGGCTCCAGGAACGCCACGGACACGGTAGCAAGTGTGGTAGTGGCGGTGGTTGGGGATTTGCTTGGACCCCCCTCCCCGGCACGAGGCAAGCCAAGACAATTGTTTATCTTGGATTCTCAGAGTTATCGCCGACGAGGCGGGGCGGGGCGGGGCGGGGCGGGGCGGGGCGGGGCGGGGCGAGGCGGGGCGGGGCGGGGCGGGGCGGGGCGGGGCGGGCGCTGCGCGAGGCGCGGCGCTGTGGCGTGGCGGTGCAGGCCCACGGATCGGCGGGGACGGAAACGGAAAGAGATGGGGGAGGGGAGGGGCGGGGAGCGGGGCTAACACAATCTCGAAAATGTTTTTTGCAAAAATTAATGACGATTAGGGGGTGAATACAAAGGCAGGGAGGGAGGGGAAATTAAATAAAATGCTTGGTGAAACCGTGTCTACTAACGTCTACTAACGCAGTCGAGTCGATATGAACATCGTGTCTGATGAAAAGTACCACTTCTGGTGAATATTAGGGACTCGGCCCGCCCAGGGGTTACCATTTCATCTCCCACCAGGGAGCGAAATGAACAAGGCGATTGGCGAGCGTTTGCGGAGGAAATTGCGCACTGTTAAATCCCGACAAACAAAATAGTTTGTAAGCTTGCAAAGCATTTGGATGCTTTGTATTACAAAGCATTTTGTTTGTAATACAAAGCATTTCGCAAATGCTTCGCAAGCCACAAAGCAAAAGCTTCGCAATACAAACAAAATGCTTTGTATTACAAAGCAGCCAAATCCTTCGCAATTGCGAAGCATTGCTTTGCAAGGTTTCAACAGTGCGCGCTTTCGGATTCCACGAATGCCCCCGTGAGATACAGCAGCGTGGGCAGCGCGCCTGGCCCGGCCCGGCCCGGCCCGCCCCGCCGCTTCTCGGTATTTGGCCTGTGCTATCGGTTCGGTCCTACATAGCGGGCTTCCTGTGGGGCTGGCACACTGGTCCTACACTGGCCGGCGGGTGGCGGGCGGCGGGCTACAGAGCAGGACAAACTCGTCCCGTCATTGTAAGGGCGGTGGAGGTTGATAAAAATAGATGTAGAGCGCGCTGTAGGCCTCGGCCGGGGCGGGGCGGGGCGGGGCGGGGCGGGGCGGGGCGGGGCGGGGCGGGGCGGGGCGGGGCCGATACTACTTTATAAGTACTGCGCTTGAAAAGTCACTTATTGGAGTTGAGCGCGCCGCAGCGGGGGCGCTCTCACGGGCCATCAGGGGCTGCGCCAGCATCCCAGAGAGAGAGAGAGAGAGAGAGAGAGAGAGAGAGAGAGAAGGGGGTGAGAGAGAGAGAGGGAGATTAAGAGACAAGAGAAGGAGAGGGAGAGAGAAAAAGTGAGAGAGAAATCAGGCGGAATCAAGAATTTCCGAGAAAGTCAGCAAGCACGTAGGCGCGTGGCAATTCGGGCAGCGAGTTTTTTAATGGCAGCTGCTTCCGTTCCGTGATGAGAGAGGCGGGAGGAGAAGAGGGAGAGAGGGGAGGAGAGAGAGAGAGAGAGAGAGAGAGAGAGAGAGAGAGAGAGAGAGAGAGAGAGAGAGAGAGAGGGGGGAGAGGTCGCAGAGCAAGGTGGTGCGTTTCAGTGCGTCGCTCCGTGGCCGGTCCGGGCTCCGAAATAAATAAGTAACAAAGTTGCGCAATGCGGGCGGGGCGGGGCGGGGCGGGGCGAGGCGGGGCAGGGCGAGGCGGCATCGCCGTCAATAGCCTGTATGTGGCGCGCTTGAGCCTAGCGTACAGTGAGAAAATTCACTCTTAAATCAAAGGCTTAACCTCCCCCCCAATTTTTTTTAGAGCGTATTGCCTTTGCAGATAAGGCATTTTAAAAAAAAGCCCAGGGGTATTAAATTTAATTCCTTTGCAAACACTGCGGCGTTACACTTTTCAGAGCTTTCGCTCTTCCTCCGCGGTGCTCTGTTCCTGGCCGGGCTGCTGGGTCGGGTCCGCGTCCGCCGGCCAGAGCCGGAGGCGGAGGCGACGCGGCGGCACCGCCGAGCACGTCAAGATATCTAAAACCTCTCCATCAAAATCCTATTACGACGGCCGTCGGCGGCGGGGGCGGCGGCGGGGGCGGCGGGGGCGGCGGGGGCGGCGGGGGCGGCGGGGGCGGCGGGGGCGGCAGCGACTGCGGGGTGCGGATTACGGTCGAGAGGAGGCCACCATCCGTCGACAGTCTCCACATCGTTTAGTCTCCGATATTTTTTTTCTCCTTCGCGGAATCAAGAAGGGTGGGGGTAAGCTGTGAGCAGCAGAGTGGTGGTAGTGGCGGTAAAGGCTCCGGAAAAATTACCGCGGCAATGAGTTTTCATTTTATTTATTTTTTATTTTTTTTTTACCAGTCCACGTAATGATTTTTTCCCCGGGTCGCAGACAGCGCAACAAATGGGAAAATATTCGCTTCCGGGACAATCACTGCTGTTGACCCATGCCATGCCCATGGGGGCGGGGGCACCCGTCGCCCCGCCTGTCACGCAGTACACTGCGGGCTGGGGCGGGGCGGGGCGGGGCGGGGCGGGGCGCTGCGGGGCGACCACCAGGACTGACACACAAGTAGCACGGGGATTCATGAGCTTTATAGGGCGATTAATGGCAAGCCATCAGCGTGAGAGACTGAGAGAGAAAGAGAGAGATAGGAGGGGGGGGGTCGGGGTAGAGGAGGGAAGAGAGAGAGAGAAAGGTGAGAGGGGGCCGGACCAGCGGGGTGCGCCAGCGCCACCTAGCGGCGTGCTGAGGGGTGGACGCACACGGCCTTGGCGAGGGGTTGACTTTGTGAGAGGGCTGCGTAGCGTGGGGTAGCGCGGGGCGGGGCGGGGCTGCTCCAGGGTGCAGAGGCATGGGGTAGCGACGCAGCACCCCCCAGGGGTCGCGTGCACCGGGCGGGGTGGTGCGGGGCTGTTCACACAAAGCAGTTCTGTGCACACTCCGTGCTAAAGGCGCGAATGGTAAGCATAGCTTCCAAAAAGAAGAACGCGAATTTTTTTTTTAAAAGATACACAAAAAACCAAAAACAGGACGCGGCAATTAGCACAGAGACATTGATTTATGTGGCGGAAATCAGTAATATGACCAGAAAAGATTTTGGTTTCTCTCCTGAAAATAAAAGTGAGATTCAAAAACAAAAAAAAGTTGCGTTACAAAACTGCAGCGCAGCGCCATAGTGGCCATAGCGGCCACCGCAGGTAGTATCGTATATCTCTAACTTTAAGAGGAGGGCGCATGCATAACAACCCCCGGCTTATATAAAGCACTGAGCATTACCATATTACCGGTCTGGCTCTCTGGGCGGGGCGGGGCGGGGCGGGGCGGGGCGGGGCGGGGCGCGGCCGGCTCGCAGCGGCGGGGCGGCGGAGGTCAATGGTCATTGGTCAGAGCGCCGACGGCTCGTCGTCCTGTGCACGTCTACGGGCCACGGAGGAACGCCCGCCCCGCCCCGCCCCGCCCCGCCCCGCCCCGCCCACGGATATACAGGGGTCAGTCCGGCCGCCCCGCCCGGAAATACACGCGCGTGTGGGCAATCAGACGGAGAGGTCAGGGAGACAGCGAAGGGCCGTTGAGCTGACGCGCAAGAGAGCGTGAGCGAGAGAGCAAGGGAGTGAGAGAGCGCGCGAGAGAGAGAGCTCAACTCGATACAGTCTGGCCGGTGGGCCTGGCCGGCCCGGCCGCGCGTCCTTGGCGACCAATGACCCCAGCAGACCCCACACCCCACAGCTCCAGCCGGGCCGCGCCGGCCGTTGGCTCCGAGGAAAGCCCGCGCTGCAATAAATATGAGCTCCCATGCCAAGAACGGTACACGATTCATATTCAAGCGGGACTTCCAAAGTGTATTTTCTGAAACTTTAAATTTTTCTGATCTTTTTTCTCGTGACCTCGTGTGAATACACGACCTGCTCGCCCTACCCCAGCCATGTTTTAAAAAAATGTTTTTTCGCGTCCATCTTTCTCTGCTGCTTTCCCTCCCACCGCCTTTGTCTCGGCTCTCCCTTCAAGTTTGCGTGCTGTAATGTTATTGACTAAGGCGCCCTGCTGCACCCCGGCCGCGCCCGGCCCGGCCCACCGGCTCCCTCTGGAGTGAGGACATACCAACATAACAACGCTGGCAGCACCGCCCCACCCCGCCGCGCCCCGCCCCACCCCGCCCCGCCACACCTCACCCCGCCTCCCAGTCGACGCAAGTGTCAACTTCGGGCGGGGCAAATCGTCAGGGGGTGCCTTGTCTCGGCTCGGCCCCGCCCGGGCCCGGGCCGCCTAGCCTGCCTCCCCCACACCCTGCACCACGACCTTCTCGCCGTGCTCTCAGAGAAAGGTCTCCTTACTCGCCGTCACACAGCGACCCTCAAAATGTTTAACGTCTGTAAACTTTAACGCCCCAAAATGCCAAAATGTGCCCTAAAACGTAAAAATTAGCCCGAGGGGGAGACTGATATGAGTTTTAGCGTACAAAGCAGGATTTGACATTTCATGCAAGTTTTGCCAACTCGTCGGTCAGTGAAGTACGAAGGAAGAAAAAAGAAACTCACCGATGTCCTCGTCGTCCTCGCCGTCGGGCACCTCGCGCACCTCCCGGGGCCTCCGGACGGCCGGCAGGTCCCTGCCGTTCTCGTCCACCCCGACCGCCGAGGCCGAGGCCGTGGCCGAGGCCGAGCGCGCCTGGCACTTGTCGCAGGTCGCCCTGGCGCTGGCGGCCGACGCGGCCGACGACCCCGCGGCGCCGGGCTGGTCGGCTGGGGCGCCGTCCCCAGGGTCGCCCGCGGCCGCCACCGACGCCGCCGTGCTCGAGTTGCACCCCATAGGTCACTGCAAAGTGGCAGAGGGGAAAAAAATAAAAAAAGCTTTCATTTCATCGCCGGCAAAATCGTATAGTGGTCAGCAGCGCGCACTCAAAGTGCTAACATTTTTAAAGTGACAGCGACATTTAAACACATTTTCGTGGAAAATTAGGGTTGTTGCGGCGGCGTGCTCCGCAGTAGAGCGCCTGGGAAGAGAGGCACCCAGCCGACCGGCGTGTCTGCGGGTTGCCTACCCGGCCGTCCGCGGGCGCTCGTGCTCGGCCGCTTCTGCGAGCCACCGGGCCGAGCGTGGGGAGCGGGTAGGAGTCAAGAGGGGCAGGAGGGGGAGGAGAGGGGAGGAGGGGAGGAGAGGGAGGGGGAGGAGGGGGAGGGGGAGGAGAGGGAGGGGGAGGAGGGGGGAAGGGCTTTCAGCGCACCCAGGGCGGCGGGGCGGGCGGCAGGCGCACGGCACGCCAAGTCAAAAGGTATATAAGACGGTAAGGCGGGAGTGGATTAGTTTTGTCCAAACACTGGGCTGACGGGGCGTGGCGGGGCGTGGCGGGGCGTGGCGGGGCGTGGCGGGGCGTGGCGGTTGTTAAGGGCGGAGGTCTGGGAATCCGCCTTAGGGGTCGTTAGTACACTACGTGCCAGGGGGTATAACTACCCCCGCGTGATGGTCATTTGGTCATACCCCCCACCGGCAGGGGTTTGGCCGGCCGCGGGCTCAGCCCGCCCCCGCAGGGGGCTTACTTGTAGTATTTGTACCCCTACCCGCTCTTAGGCACGTTGTGTATCAACGACCCCTTACCGCCATTATACGGTGCCCCTGCCCCTCCACCCTGCCGTTTCCGGCTCCAACCGCACCGCCCTGGATTTATCCTATCCCTGCGCCTTTGCCTGCCCGCCCCGCCCCGCCCCGCCCCGCCCCGCCCCGCCCCGCCCGGCGCCGGGGGTCCGGTGGGGGGCCACCCCGCCCAGTCTGGTCAGCACTAAGTGTTATTAGCATCCTCTCCCCCAAATAGGCCATGGTCTGGTATAGGCCTCCACCCCGCCCGCCTGTTCGTGCGCCGGCTTCACATCTCAACAGTTGGCCGGCGCCCCCGGGCCCCGGGCCCCCAGGGGTCCTAACCGGGCTGGGGGCCTCGGAAGCGAGCCCCGCCCAGCGCGGCGCCCGGCCGAGTGACTAACCACAGCTGTCCAGTCCTCCATGCTGCTACTTCTCTTCACGACTGGACGGGCGCGGCCCGGGCTTCGAAATAAAGTAACGATTTGGCGCGCCCCGCCCCGCCCCGCCCCGCCCCGCCTCCAGCGCACCACCGTGAGGACAGCCGCACTCCGAGGAACCGGTACGCACCCCGGGCGGGTAGGGGACAAACATTTGTAAGGGGTCGCGCATAAGCTGCGTGCCCTGGACGGCGGGAAATCCGCGGGTAATCCAGGTATATCAGTTATCTGGCTGACACAGTCTCCCCCTCGACGACATGACATACCCTCCGCAACGCCCAACCTGTTCCGCCCCGACACCCTGGCGCTCGGCAACACCCCCGCCACGCACTACAGGACCGGAAACGGACGCACAATCCTGTCACGTGACCAACGCCGGCCAATGGCATGGCGGGGCGGGGCGGGGCGGGGCGGGGCGGGGCGGGGCGGGGCGGGGTGGGGGCGGGTCGCGTGCTGACAATCGGAGTCGGCGCGTTCGACTCGAGGAGGGCCCGCTGCGCTGACAGGTGCGAGTGTGCCCCGCCCCGCCCCGCCCCGCCCGAGAGGCAACCCTTTCCGACCTTCCTTCCGGCCAGGGAGGCGCGCGCGGGGTGGAGTGGGGCGGGGCGGGGCGGGTGCCGCCGCGCAGCGGCAAGGTCGCGGCCCAGACCCTTCCCTTCCCAAAGTTCTATCGGCACCCGCCCCGCCCCGCCCCGCCCCTGCCACGTCAGCCGAGTGCTGAGCGTCGATAATTGGCTGAGCTGACTGCTGTAGTTATCTCTTCAAGTCAGCCCGTACCCTCCAGACACTTGGCGAAATACGCCGAGGGACGTGAAACCAATGAGGGCCCATAATATTCGTACCTCTTCCCCTTCCAGGGCACCTAGTTTATGGACGATCCCCAATGGGGACGGCGTTAGAAAAAGACCGCCAAGTGGTCCCAACAGCTGATTTTGTTTGTCACTACTTAGGTCCCCGCCTTGCAAGCGCCCCCGTCCCCTCCCACCACGTTTCCGTCGAGGGGGCGCAGTAGTTGCCTGGCACCAGACGGTAAAGGGCGGTCAGGGGTGGGGTGAGGCGGGCGGGGCGGGGTGGGGCGGGGCGGGGCAGGCGGGCGAGGGCGGGGTGCCCCCCCCCCCCCCCCCCCGCCTCCGGGAGGTCTACCCCAAACGCCCCACACCACAAGGACCGCGTCGTGGCCGCCCCGTCCGGAGGGAGGGGGAGGGAGGGGGGGGGGACAGAAGGCCCCGCTCCCTCTCGAGTCCCACAGCGGCAGCGCTCCGCCCCGTTCAAAATAGTTGTGCGATTCCCGCCATTCACAACGGCGGGGAGTCGAAGGGGGGGGGGGTCCTCTTGCCCCACCACACGTCGTGTCTATTACGTGCGTTGAGGTCCTCTGCCACACCAGGGCGGGGAGGAGTTCGGCCCTTTGAGCGCGCCTGACGGCCCCATTGAGCCTAAGGACCGACCTTAAGGGCGTTATCGGCGCAGACACCAGGCCAGGTGGTGATCAATCACGTGGACGGCGCGCCGCCCGCCCCGCCCCGCCCGCCCCGCCCCGCCCCGCCCCGCCCCGCCCCGCCCAGACCCGCGCCGCCCCGCCTTGGGCGTGGATTTTTCCCCGTGAGTCGGCAGAAACACCCCCGCCGTGTAGTCCCCACGCGATAAGGGTGATGCGGCCGGGCCGGGCCGGGTGCGCCGGAGCCGGAACAGGAAACGGACGGTAATTTGTGACGAGGGTCCCCGCCGGAAGTGCGATATTGTAAGCCGCGTGCTCCGGGATATCTTCGACGGGAGGATGAAAAGTGCCTTCTGCAGGCGCGCCGCGCGCTAGGGGTTTTTTCTTCGCGTTATTTTCGCGGGAGAGTGCAGTAGTGCGCGAGTCCCCGGTGAGACGTAGCTGTGCCTGTGCCCTCTGGGGTCGACTCACCCGGGCGGGGCGGGGCCGGGCGGGGCGGGGCGGGGCGGGGCCGGCGTACGAAATAGTACAGTCCGCGAGTACCCGCTGGGACCTATCTGCACCTGTGCCCTCCGGGCGGACTAGAGAGCTAGAAGCTAGATTGTTCGACCTATCTTTGACCGACCTGGCGGTTACCCCGAAATCCGAAAAAGCGCTGTCCGACTTGAATTTTGTCCAACCTTGGATGAAGTGACAGCCGCAATAATTGCGATGTTTGCCCAGGATGATTACCACTTACCAGCACAGTCCCCCGGAGACGGTTCACCCAGTCAACGTTCCACAAAATAGCAGCTGACATAGGTTACCAGCGGCAGAACAGGGGCCATCTTATTGGCGATCTTGACATCACACACAGTCCCGATTTATGACTTTTGCCGAAGAATAGTCTAATCTGACACTACTTGAATATCTTATTTTCACGCCGACACTTTGCACAAGCTAAAAGTTTTGTTCAAACCGCGAAAACGAATTAAAACGCCGTACCGAACGAGACGCGGCGGCGGCGGCACTGAGCTGATCTGTTCATTTCAAACTGTCCTTGCAGCAGCTGTTACCGCAGGGCTGCCAACTTCAATCCAACCAAACAACAATCGTTGTTGACGCATTAAATATTTCGGATTTTCGCGTAGGTGCTTTCTGCCATTTTGGCGATGAAAGCAGCTAACGTGACGGAAAAGAGACTCTTTCGTGAATTATTATTGCATAATTTCTGACGAATTTTTCAGATCTGAAAGCTGTTACTAAGCCTGGCCGGGTCAGGAGGGGAGGCGGGGTGGGGGGCTCTCGATCCATCACAAGAATCAAGAGGATCGTCTGCTGGGATGACTGTAACATCATAACCTAACAACTAGTGAAGACACGAAAAATACAGTCGCTTCACCCCTAGAGAGACTCTGAGTCTCTCTAGAGTGGACTCACCGGGCTGGGGCGGCGCGCTGTGTCCCTCGGCCCTACTGCTGCTGCTGCTGCGGCTGCCCGGGCGCTGCTGCGACCAGCCTGGGGGCCTCCATGATCACCCGCCCGCGGCCCGGCCCGGCCCGGCCCGGCGTCGCGACGGTGTAGCAGCGCGGTTCAAGGCGACGCCGCGACGACGACAGCGTCCGGACCGGAAGGCCAAAGGTCCCTTTCCGTCGGCGACGACCCGAACAGGAACACGAACACGGCGTCGGCGCCGTGCGCTGCGCTGCGCTGCGCGGAGTGCCAGCCAGCACAGGATGCGGTGCGGTCCGCTGCTGTGCGCGACGCCAGACGCGCCAGACCCGACCGACCTCCGCCCCGTCCACTCTGGTCCCGTCCCGGCCCGGCCCGGCGCGGCGAGTAATTAAATGCAACACACACACACACACACACAGGCGGGCGCGGGGCGCCGCGGCAGAGGGAAACACACGTGTGTCCTAGCGTGCGTGGTCGCGATAACTCGCGGCCCTCGCGGCCCTAGACTCGCGACGAACCCGGTGGCCTGCGCTGCGCTGCGCGCCCTGCGCGGGGTGACGCGGTGCACGGCCACGGCACGGGGGCCCTAGCGGCCCTAGCGGCTCGAGCGGAGCGCGAGCGAACAGCCCTTCGTGTCGGCGGCACGTGGACTGGCAGAGCTGGGCCCGCTGGGCCGGGCCGACAGGGGTCCGCCTCCCCCCCAACACCGGGCCCTTCCCTGGGCTGGGCAGGGGTAGAGGGAGGAAGGGCTAGGGAGGGTCAGGGGAGGGAATTTGGAGTTTTCTTGAATTTTTTGCAATGAATGTCTCTTTTGATTTTCCCCAAAACTCCTCTGGATTTTTCTAAATTACCCTGATATTTTCTGAATTTTAAGAGGTGTTTCCCTCATAAACGTTGATCAGTGGTGAAAAAAATTGAGTAACTCAAAGCACAGTTTAAAATTTTTATTTTCTTTTTATAAGGGCTTTGTTCAGTGGAAAAGCTAACACCATAAAAAAAATAACTTAAAATATATTGAATACATTGCAAAAGCTAATTTCATTCAAAACATTTATCTCTGAAGAGGAAAACACAACTTCTAATAAAATATGAATGCTTTGAGCAATGCATGCAAAATGGTCACTGGCAAGCAAAATGCCATTGTACATCATTATTTCACACATTAATCACACAGCTTTAAGCTTGGTTAAAACATAGGCACTTAACGTTTGTGCGCAAGTCCTGTGCTTAGCATTATCAGTACAGAGAAGCTTAAAAATTGTTCTGGACCACGTCTCAGAATTCAGTTCGTAATTAGGACTTATGAGATCTTACAAAAGGCATAATATAAAAATGCAGAGAATTAATCTCACACAGTTTGGGTTAAAAATAAAATAAAGCCTGCCTCCAATGCATACATAAAAAGTGTGAAGGACATTGCTTGTTAGTTCATAGGTAATAGTACGTTTAAAAAATCACATTTTATCAATTCACAAGCAACACCCAGCTGATGCATAGGACCTATCCTGAAGAGGCAGTCTCCTGCTGGTTTTCTGAGAATGATGAGGACAGGCGTTCCTTGTTCTGCCTCACTAGCTCAGCACGACGGTCCTGTCAGAATTTGGAAAAGTTTTATTAACACCTATTAGCATATTATGTACCTCCATCAATAAAGACAGAATTTAACTTACGCGCTCCTGAAGGCGTTCAAGCATTTTCTTGATGTTATCTTCACGTTGTTCAGCAGCTTTCTTCAAGCTCTCCTGCAAAGCCTGATTAATCTCATCAGCCTGTTTGTCTAGATTCTGACGTGTCTCTTCTCCCTTTTTAAGCTGCAAGGCAGAAATAAAAGTAACAGAATAAATAAAACAGCAAAAGTGATTGTATGGGTTTGCTCATTTTCACTACACTTACATGGTCCTTGACTTTTTCCTTGACAGAGTTAATGTGAGCCTCACGCTTCTCCAGCGCACTTTCAATTTTCTTCTCCAAGGCCTCTTTTTTCTTGGAAGCTTCCTCTTCAGATTTTTTGGCGAGGATCTCTGCTTTCTCAGCTTGCTTCTTGGCCTTTCCCTTTACTTGGGTGATGTGAGCTTCACGCTTTTCAACTGCATTTTCAATTTTCTTGTCAAGAGCTTCCTTCCTCTTAGAGACCTCCTCCTCTCGTTTCTTACCAATAATTTCTATTTTTTCCATCTGGGCTGCCAGCTGAGCCATTTTATTGGCCTCATACGACTGCAAAATTTACACATGTTAATTTTAATGAATTAATTTAATAATTTAATTAATTAATTAGTTAATAATGAAGAAGAAAGTGCATTAAAGTACATACCAGTCTGCGCTCCTCTGCCGCCTTCAACTTCTCCTCAAGCGGAATGGTTGACTTCTGCGTACGAGTAGGAGATGTGTTGCGTTTAGGAGGAGTCTGAATGGCAGGTTCAGCCAAAATTGCTTCATACTTGACGCCACCCTTTGATGTCTCCTGGGCACGGATTTCAACAGCTGCAATCAAAAGGATACATGTTATAAATTCTTCCTTAAAATAAAAAATAAATTAATTAATTTAAATAAAAATAATAATAAATAAAAAAATAAAAAATAAAAAAAAACTGCACTTTTTTGCTTGAAGCATGAGCATCAAAAACAAGCAAATTGCAGCAGAAATATATGAAAGCTAAAATGAAAGGAGTCAAAAGAGGCCTTGCACACACAACCCTACACTACACAAAAAGGCCTGCAGTGCCAAGCCAGCTTGGATTCCCTCCGGCTATACCTCGGGCGCATGGGGTACGTCCGGCCAGCTCAGGTGGGCCGCGAGCGCAAGGAGTATATCCGAGCACCGCGCTGCCCTGCGCCAGAGGTGTCCTACGTCCACGGAAAAATAAGGGAAGGTGGTGTGGAGGAATATGAGGACGTAATCACTACCTTAAGTTGCAAATCCATTAATTATTTTATTTTGCAAAAGTAAGCAGTCGGCACACTGTCATTAGAGACCTCCGAAGAAAAAATAATTCTGGTGTAGAAGTTCAAGTCGGTATTCATCCAGCCATACAGCTACTCTCAGTACCCTGGTACTTCCCCCCGACTCCTCCTCCTCTGCTCACGTGACCCGGCAGCACCTCGGGGTCCTCCGCGCCGCGGCCATATAGGGCGGTACCGGACCGGGCGGGGCGGGGCGGGGCGGGGCGGGGCGGGCATCAGCCTGCGGTCCAGAGGGCCTCCTCCGCTTCAAGATGGCCGTGCTGCAGCTTAGCGGCCGCAGCCCAGTCATGCCGAGGCGAGGCGCTACAACAAAAGGCCCACACCGCACAGGCGCTAGGGGCGGGGCGGGGCGGGGCGGGGCGGGGCGGGGCGGGGCGGGGCGCCGCCAAGGGTCCTTGCTCTTGGTCCGCGCCCGAGTTGGCCGGATGCGAACGGAGCCAGTCCCCGTCAAAGATTAAACACCTCCCATCCGCCGCCGTCGTAGACCAGTCAGTCGGCGTGCGTGCGAAACACATCGACCCGCCCCGCCCCGCCCCGGCAATTCTACTTCCGGCTCCGGCGTCGCCCTCACTGACGGACAGGACAGGGGACAGTCCCTGCGACTCCACGGAGAAACACCTCAGAATTTTTATGGTAATTTTTTGTCCCTCTAATATATTATTTTTTTTTCTTAACCGCTATTTTTTAACGATTTGCCCGCGTTTGAAACTTAAAGAGCTACAGGGACCTTAACTTTCTCATCCCGTTTCCTTTCTCGTCGGGCGTTGACCCCGCTTTCAGGCAATGTGGATGTTCCGCCCACCGACCGAGCGCTGCCCAACCGAACCGGACGCAGACTCGGCTGCGGTGCGGGTAATTATTTCAAGACCTTTCGACCGGTAAAATTGACGTTAGGATCAACGGTAGCGGCATGCGACATGACACCACGCCATCCAGACAATAACGTCCCAGGGGGAGGGGCGGCTGTGAGGGGTTGGGGGATGTAGTCACGAGAGGTCTAACAGGTCGCCCCCGCCCCGCCCGACCCGTCCTCAAGGTCCTGAAGGTCGTGCCGAACACCCAAGGCCGCCGCGCCGCAGGGCCGTGGCGCCAGGCCGGCGCCTACACGAGGCCCGCCCCGCCCCGCCCCGCCCCGCCCGAGGGCCTCTATGTCTCTCCTCCCTCCCCCTACCCCTCCTAAAACTGTCCGCCCAATCCCCAATCTCACTCTTTAGTCCCTTTTCCACACGCGCCTCCCCGCCCCCGCAGCAGCAGCGGGCGCGACCCCCATATTGATTCCATTTCCAGTTCCGCTCCTCGCCACACGCACCACAGTAAACCGCGATGATGCAAGAGAAAAACTACTGTAGTGCACAGCAAAAGCTGGGTGGATAAAATTAAACACCAAGTCCGTGCAGCAAAGAAAGGGGGTACAAATTAAAACATTAAGACAACTCCAGTGCAAAAAACTACTTAACAATCCCGCAAATAAAATTCTTTTAAATTCTCTTGCTCAGCAAAAGCAGACAGCGGGGCCGGGCGCCGTGCTGCACTCACTGCTGTACTTGACGCGCTTGTGCTGGCGGGGGCCGCGGCCCTTGGAGGACGCCTGCGCCTTCACGACGGCCACGCTCTTGGGGTCGCGGCGGCGCAGCGCGGGACGCGCGCCCTGCCCTGCAACGCCACCACGCCCAGCACGGTCAGGAACGCCCGCGGTACACCTCGCCACGCCACGCTCACCCCACCCCACCACACATCCCGAGTGCAAAGACCACGCCGCCGTCAACGCCGACCACGCCGCCGTCAACGCCGACCACGCCGCCGTCGTCGCGAACACCCTGTTGAACGATCTCAACGCTGCAGCAGACACCACTCCACATGGCTGGCAGCTACCACAACCACACTATGTCAACCAGCTTCGCAAAAAAAAAAGAAGAAAAAAAAAGGGAAAGCCTTCGACGACCCTTCCACCCCTCCCTCCATGCCGTAGCCCGTCGACACGTTTAAGGCGCACTAGCTCAGCCTTAACAGCTTCATCGTCGCACTGGACCAGGGCGGCCAGGGGAGCCCCGCCCCGTTCCGCCGTCATAAACCACGTCCCCAAAGACGGCCAGGACAAGGAGGGGATCTACCCTCAAAAAGAAACACCAACAAATAGCCCAGATAAACCGGTGTATACCGTATGGCAAACACCTACCGCACTCCCTCGCACTGCCTCCTTCGCCGTTCCTAACGAAGCCCATCACCGTCTCTGTCTTGTTGCATGACTCGTTGTTGCAGTTTGTTTCCTTTTTCTTTCTCTCCTTTCTTTCTTTCTAGTTAACGACGAACGACACACGAATGAAACGTATTAAAAGACGCGATGGACCAGACCACACGGTCTTGCGCTGTCCGGGCCAAACCGGTGGGGTGAGGTGAGTGAGGCGAGGGGAGGGGAGGGGGGGGAAGGGGAAGGAGGAGGAGGCAGGGGGAAGTCCACCGCCGGGCGGAGCGGGGTACGCACGCGACAGACATCGCTAATCGCCACGCGGCCCGCCCCGCCCCGCCCCGCCGGGAAGCACATGACTGCGGGGCTGCTGCTGCAGCCCGACCTGGTCCTGGTCCTGTCCGAGTGCTTTCTCCCCGAGTTTGCCGCGGTGGCACCGCCCGGCCCGTGCGGCGCGCGCACAGCGGGGGTGTTGCAGACAACACGGAACAGAGTATTGCGGGTCTGCCTACCCGCCACAGCCGCAAGGCGCCGCGCGGCCCCTGGGGGGTAGGCACCCCGCGAAACGCCAGTGTTACGCCGCCGGGCCTGGCCGATAGGAGGCCCAACTCGCTGGGCTGGGGCGGCGACAGACCCTCGCCCCAACCCGCCACGCCCCTCCACGGAACACCCCACGCCCCGCCCCGCCCCGCCCGCAGCCGTCAAACTACATACTGCACAAAGAGAAATCGCGGGAACCGGAAAAATGTCGCGGCAACAGTGCGAGACCAGTAGCTCTGAACCAACTCCAGAATTTGGCTTACGATTGTTTTTTTTAATTTTTTATTAATTTTTTTTTTTTTTTGCAGCTAAGACTGAATTTTGTATTTATTTTTTTTTAATTTGTGGCGCACTAAAAATCCGACAGGGGAGGAGGGGGGCTTGCCTTTCAAATCCAACCCCCCTAGTCCCCACCACCCCTGCCACTCTGCGTGTAATTTGCAAATCTGCGCGCTGAAAGTGGAAGTTCTACCCCCACCTCCCACCTCCCGCGCCCGCCCGCGACTACCGAGTCAGTCACGGAGTGAGTCACTGCTGGCGCCACCGCGGGGGGGGGGGGGGGGGGCGTTCAGACTGAGCCGGGCTGTCGCTCGATCAGACAGGCGGGGCGGGGCGGGGCGGGGCGTTCCCAGGGGGGACTTGAAGGGGAAAGGTAAGTACTCTGCGACAGAGCGCCCATACGCAGCGGTGCGCCTCCCGGAGGAGGTGAAGGATGTCACCGTTCAGCTCAGCAGCGCCACGCCGCCTGTCGGACTAAACACCACTGTACGCAAAACGTTGCAAAAAAAAAAAAAAGCGCTGCAGAATTTTTCCCTCACACTTCCACGGAATATATGAAACGGTGAACATCAACGCAGTCTTCTTGCGGAAAAGCGCAAAAAGTTAGAAACACGCAGTGTTCACACTCAACACCGACACACCTGCAAAAATCTTACGGGGACTGACAACACAAAACCAAAAAAAAGGGAAAAGCCAAAAAAAGTCTGACTGAACTGTGACAAAAAAAAATTGCCACCACAATATGTGCAACCATATTGTTGGGTCCGAGCTGGGGCCCCGCCCCTTCTTGCTGTATCCGCGCCGCCTCAGCCGCACCCGGGCTTACACTGTCAAACAACCTCAAAAGGGCGACGAAAAAAAAAAATATACGACAAAAAAAAAAAAAAAAAAATTGCGCACCCTATATTTGAGAGAAAAAAAATTGACGTTTGGGAACAGAAAAGAGGTTAGATTGAAGTGTAAAAATAATATCCAGGCGTCGGCGAAGTATTAAATTGCTCTCGAAAAAAATCTTGCATTGGTTAGAAAAAAAAAAAATTTCTCGACATGTACTGTACACAGTAGGAAAAAGACTTAGAGAACATTCGAGCCCCATCCCTTAGTGCTCCCCTCCCCTCCCAGCCTCACCTCGGGGCAGGTTGCCTACGCGGCCGGGGGCGCGGCAGCAGATGCACAGCCCCTGCTGGATGAGCCCGGAGAAGGCCGTCAGGATCATCCTGGCTACCGACACACGCGCGCGCGAGAGAGGGCGTCTCGCCGGGTCCGGGGGCAGGCTGCGTCTGACGGGGAGGTGCCGGCCCCACCCGGCTCCATGTCTGCCGTGCCGGCGAACCCACCCCCGGCATACACCACCCCCCGCATCGGTCAATATCGGCGCGGTGGCGGGGTGCGGCGGGGTGCGGCGGGGCGGGGCGGGGTGCGGCGGGGCGCGCCGGGCGCGCAACACCCCAGCCCCGGCGGCGGCGCCGGCGCCACGTGGGGCGCTGCTGTTGCAGCGGCGGCGCTGCACTTAGGCCCCTGCGCCATGTCTTATTCACCAAACAGCGAGAGAGGAGAGGGGGACCCCTGCCCGGCACCGGCGCCGTCAACGGGGCCGTCGTCGTAAAGCTACAGCGAACAGGCCGCGTCATGACGGGGGTGGTAGTGGTGGAGGGGAGCGAGGTCTAAGGAAGAGATCCTCCAGTACCAGGATCCGAGGAGGGAATCAACTCTGGAATTTCTGCACAAGTCGTAATTTAATAATAAAAAAAATAATCCGGAAATTTTACAAAAACTTACGACATTTGTACACCACAATTCAGAGTTGTTTCCTCCTCGCCGGGATCTCTAAAAGCACGTGCACGTGCCGGGCGGGCGGGCGGTATTCGAACCCACGGCAATCTAGATTGACATTTCTACCGCAGTCGGCGCACCGCATGTAGCCGCGGGGAGGGGAGGGGAGGTACCGTGCTCGGGCAGCCTTCCTTGCACGGCACTGGTCCGATCCATCACAACCAGACCCCCTGCCCTCTCCCCGCGGGGGCCGTGGTGCCCCGGCCCGGCCCGCCCATGCACTTTCTTCCTCCGTGCACATCGAGAGCCAGAGCAGAGCAGCCTCAGGAGAGGACTCAGTGTCCGCCTCGCCCACGCAGCAGTCGGCGCGGCGCACAGCGAGCGGAGAGTTATTGCGACCCCCGCGCCGCTGCAGGAGAATCACCGCTGTGTCGGCACAACCGGGACGGCGGCGGAGCGACACGCCAAACCCACCGCGGCGTGCAAGGGTATACACGAGTAAAGAAAAAAAAAAAATTCCAATCAGGATTGGAAATGAAAGCAGATGATATTGAAATCTTATTCTAGCTGAAAATTTCTATGGTGTTATATTTATTTTGATTATTATAGTTTAGAAGTGACCGTTTTGAAGTCTTATATAGTTGTATACACACGTCATCTTTTCATTTTTATAACGTTTTCCCGAGAACGGGTAAAAATACACTCGGGAGAACCGCGCCGCCGGGCGCCGCAAGGCAACAATACCATGGGTAGGAGCCTCGCCTGGCTTCCCCCTCCCCAGGCCTGCACACGCGCCGCACTGTGACAACCCGGCCCGCTCTATACTATTGCGAGAGTACAAGCCGATGAAACATCTCTTTAGTTTATTTTTATTTTATTTTTTTGCTAAGATGTAAGATGTATCATCTGCTAAAAAGAGCTGTTTGTGCCCTCATACCGGCCCCGTCCGCCTGTCAGCACACAAAGGCGCTGCTCCGCGGCCGGGCCGTCACGTCAGCGAATGTGCGCGTCATGAGGAGGCGGCGGCAGGAGCAGGACAGCTGCAGGCCAACAGAAGGAGCAGCAGGACAGCTGCAGGACAGCAGGAGGAGCAGCAGGACAGCTGCAGGCCAACAGGAGGAGCAGCAGGACAGCTGCACGTATGCCCAGGCAGGCGCAGGCAGCGCTCGCACAGCTGTTGTTGGACCAGCTGCAGCTGCCTGGATAGATCGTAGATCGAGGCTACGGCGGGCTGGGCTGTGGAGGTACCGACCGGCCCGACGCGCATGGCGATCGCCCCGCCCCGCCCCGCCCCGCCCCGCCCCGCCCACACGAGTAAAAGTTGGCCGGACGCGACGCATGCACGGGGCGGGGCGGGGCGGGGTGGGGCGTACCGTTCTGCTCTGTCCTCTTCCTCTCCCGCGCGCCCCTCTACGCCGCGAAGAGCCGGGCTTAATCTGGTTGAGATCATACCCATCGCGAGGACCACTCACCACCCCGGGACCTTAGCGATGAACCCTTCCTAGCGGCAGCTTGGTACGGTTCCGTTCTGCGCCAACAAGTCCCTTCCAAGTCCCTCCGCCTCCTGCTCGGGACGGACCGCCATGCGCGCCCCAAGAAGGCACTCATGTCGACACCCTGAGCAGCAGCAGCGGTGGTGGTGGTGGTGGCGATACTCCGTGCCTGCCGTGCGTTTCCGGGGTGCCCGGGCGGCCATACCCCTCGCCCCGCCCCGCCCCGCCCGCGCACCCGGACGCGACGCGGGAGACAAAGGACAGCCGCGAGGAGACAAAGGAAAGCTGCAGCGCGGCGCCAATGTGGCGCAACACGGCGGGGCGGGGCGGGGCGGGGCGGGGCGGGGCGGGGCGGGGCGAGCAGCGGGGAGGTTCAAATCTAATCGCTGCGCTGCCGCCATGTGACGCATTTCCATTCGGGAGACACGCGTGAACTAGAGGCTTGGCGGGGCGGGGCGAGGCGGGGCGGGGCGGGGCGGGGCGGGGCGGGGCGGGGCGGGGCGGGGAGCAGCGCTTTCCCCCGTGGGCCGAGCTGTCATGTCGGTCTTGAAGTCAGGCCAGGCCCCGCCCCAGCGCGCTGGGCACGTTACCAGTATTCGTGTGAATCGGCGCTAGATGTACATTATTACAAGCGCTTTAGAGGCTCGACTCGTATCCCTTTTTTGGGGGGTCTTAAATCGGAACGAAACGGCGGGATTAAGGGCATCGAGGGAAGTCCCGCCCGGCTGGGGATTACGCGGAGGCTGAGATGCAGCCAGAGGGAAGGCCAACAAGGAAAGAGCTCCTCGGCGGGGCGGGGCGGGGCGGGGCGGGGCGGGGCAGTGGGCCAGGGCGTGACGCAGCGCAGTACTTTCAGACCCTAGCTGGGCCTGGCCTGGCCTGGGCTGCTCAACGGTTCAACGAACACCGCCCCGCCCCGCCCCGCCCCGCCCCGCCCCGCCCAGGCGCAGCGAACTGCAAGGCGAGACGAGCGGGCCGTGTCCGTGCCGTGTCGCAGCGATTGCAGGGGCGTTGCAGGGGCGTTGCAGAAGGCCTGTGGCAGGCCCTGTAGCGGCACCGCGACGGACCGGGCCGGGCCGGGCCAGGCCGGCGGAAAGTAGAAAGGCACAGGCAGAAACACGTGGCGGCCCGGCCGGGTCAATTACGCAAAGGGAAAACGATCCGCTATGGCTCTCGTCTGTCGCCGCGCCGCGCACAGAGGCAGAGGGCAGATCCTGATTGCCTCCCCGGGCCCGGGCCAGGGCTGCCAGACAAGTAGGCAATAAGGCGGCCGAACACAGCGGGGTAAAGCAGCGGGCTGCGTCTGCTGCGCCTGCCTACTGTAGGCAACACCACAGCACAGGTGCGTGCATGTTGCCTAGCAGGCAGGCGCAGACGCAGCCCGCTTTACTCCACCATTTGGGCTACTTATTGCAGCCTGGACAGGCCCCGAGCCTGGACAGCCCGTCAGCCCGGCTGGAGCCTCGCGGTGCAGTCCGTCCCATCCGCCCCGCCCCGCCCCGCCCCGGCGCGGCGCCCACGCTCCTCCAGGGACTCCAGCGACTCCAGCGACTCCAGCCGCAGCGGTGCATCGCAACGCCCACCCGAGAAACACTGCCACATTCATCCGGCGCGTTTTTGTTTCCGGGAGAAACCGAAACACAGCTGATTTATTCCCTCCGGAGAGCACGAAATAAAAACTTACAAAATGACCGCAACATTTAAAAAAAAAAAAAAACCATACTACGCTTGACCTTTGTTTTAAATGTGTTTTTTGTTCCACCAGCAGGCTAGAGTGCATTACTTTTACAATTACAGGTGTAAAAACTCTGACTTTTGTGCGCCACAAAATAAAAAGTAAATTTTAATAAAAGCAAACTGAAAATTTAAAATGTGGAGAGAGGGGAGTGCAGCTCAAAGCGACCAGAGACCAAAAATTAAATATAAAAAAATAATCGAAAATTCTGAAATATTTGCGTGACCCCTAAATTCGCAGTGGTTTATCCAGCGCGGTGCGGCGGCCCGGCCGGTGGGCCAGGGTTTCATACTCACGTTCGTTGGGAGCTGCCATGGTGTTCAAAGCCAATCCCATCCGAAAGCGATCCAACCCGAAGGAGAAGCGAGCGGGGCCGTGCAGGGGCGTGCAGGCGGAGGTGTTGCACGGTCCACGGCGGGTCTGCGACTGTGCTGGGCTAGCTGGGCTGGGGCTGCAAGCAACGAGAGGACGCCGATCAGGCAAAGTGGAGGGGGGTCCCCCGGGACTCAAACAACAGCGGCCACACAAAGGTCGGGGAAGTTGCTCTTTTCCAACTCCAGTTCGTGTCCAGCACCCCCTTCCTCATGTCCCCCTCTCATCCCGAGGGGGGAGGGGGGAGGGGGGGCAGTAGGAAGCGCGGCAGTACCCGATCGTGTCCGTCTTGTGCTGGGCCGGGCACACCCGCGCGACCCGCACGCCCAAATACGGCATACGCCAGTCTACTTTCAAGGATTGTCCATACAGCCTCTGTACACTGTCAACAATTAACAGGGGCTCCCCCCTCCCGGCTATCAGCAGCATAATGGCTCCCCCTTGTAGGGAGAGGCTGCCAGCAATCATTGGCTGGACAAATTTGGTTTGTTACGACACACACAAAAAAAAATAACATACATTAATTAGAAATGACATAAAACTGAAGCATTCATTTACGTAAAAAAATAAAAATAAATAAAGTTGTCAGGCATCGACAAAAAATATGAAATGGGTGCCGAACTGGAAATAATTTTGCGGCAATTTGTCTTCAAGAAAATTGTTGAGTTGAGAAACAGCAAATGTAATTTCTTACATTGTCTGACAGTCTTTTGCAAATGTTAAAAAGCATGAGAAAGGGCGCCCTTTCTTAAAAAGCAAGTATCTATTTGACAGTAACAAAGAAAATTCCCTTCGGACAATTTAAATGAGTGGTCATTTTAAAATGTTGTACTGTCAACACAGTTTTAATTTCTTTTTCCAATTCACGCATTTTTAATTTTTTTCCAGCAAACTACGGAGAACGCCAGCTGCCTCGGCTGGCAGTGATCCAAACAAAGCCCCACGCTGGCAGTCAGTCAGCTGATGCAGATGCAGCTGATCCGGCCCCAGCCCCAGCTCCTTTGTCTGGACCGGACAGAGCAACAGGGCGCCGGGCCGAGGAGAAGCACGCCGAGCACGTGTCCAGGCTCCACGACTCCTTGTGCACGCCCAACGGCCTTAGCACATCAGACCCACGGCGTGCAGGGACTCCTCAGAGAAAATCCCAAACAAAGGGCCCGTCCCGTCCCGTCCCGTCCCGTCCCGGTCAAAGCGACCGTTACGCTACGCACCAAGCGTCGTGCCCAAGCGCTGCGCTGCGAGTATCAATGGGGGGCTTTGCACTTACCTGGCGGCGAGACTTTTGACCCCGACGTGAACTCGATAAAGTGCGCTGACCAGTCTGCGAGAGAGAGGCAGAAATGCCAAGTGACGTCGTTAAAATCAAGACGCAGGCCAGCACTGACTTCCAGAGCTCTTCCGAAACTCACAACAACAAAGCTTGGACTCGGCCCGCCCGCGGTCCTCGGCTGTCGGCGGGGTTCGGCTCCCCCCCCCCTCCCCCCTCACGAATGGCGCTCGGAAGGTTCCGAAGTCTGCCGGACGACCACCGGGCGGGGACCTTCGAAAATAGACGACGACTATACTCGGTTTGGGGGATTTTATTCCTCTGGATACGTTTACAGCTATTAATTTCATCTGATTTAGTCAACGAAATATTAATTAATAAAAATAGCACGGCATGACCGACTAGTGAAACTTGCAGAGTATCTTCATGAAAGAACACATTAAATTTAAAAAATTGCACTGGCAGAAATAAATTTGGTGGTAGCAGGCACCAAATTCTTTGATTAATTTACTAAATTAGATCTGTACCATTTGAAAAAATGTTAATTCTTGGCATAATACCTAACAGAAAATATTTTACACAAGTTCACAAATGAGACAGCAGTAGGTTTCACAAGGATTATATTAACAGAATTATCATAAATACAATAAATATGAAGATAACAGTAATACATAAGGTTTTGAGTAAAATAATGGACAGGTACTTATGGTTAATTTCACAGGGGCAAGCAGTCATTTCCCATGAAAATACATGGGAAGTGTTTTATGTCAGGACAAAAGATACAAAATAATTTCCAACCTTTTCCATGGGGTAGACCTACATTTAAAGATATCTGTACTTTCCTTGCTAAAGGAGAGGGGATTCTTTTATCACAATGTAGCAGACAAAACATCACAACACTTAAGGACAGAAATGCATTTCTGTAAATTCTGAAAATGATGAAAACATTGGGTTTATTGCAGCAAGTATGTTTGCAGTAGCAGTCAGCAGATAATTCATGTCAATGCCTAAGAGAAATTTGACCACTTCATTTAAAGGAAATGGCACTCTGAGGTGTTGGATAGTTAATGACAGTTAAATATTATTTAAGATAAGAGCAAACATTATGAACAGGAATGTAAAGACATATTTCTTTAACACAGCAGTCCTTAATGCAATCTCAATTTGGAACTACAATGTAACAAAATAGGGTTCAGGTTTTAATTTAATCTAGTTTAACTCCCAAATGATAAAATCAGATAATTTTTTCTCTGCAAAATATAGAAATATTTCTTATTCAAAAACAAGAATTTTTCTTAGAAAACTGGAAGCTAGTCTGTAAAGTACCTATGTAAACATTTAACAGTAGCATCTTTGAAGCACAGCTATAACCTAAGATTCCCTCTGGATAAAATTTACAAACCTCAACTTAGACCAATGTCTTTAAAACAATAAAAATAAATGATCTACATCAGATTTTTATCTCCGCAAATCAATAACTTCCACAGGCAAATCACTTTCTAGACGAGCATGTTCGGCAATCTATAAAATAAGAGATCAAAAATACTAATTATATCAGAGTTAAAAAAAAAAAACAGTAAAAATATAACCAACATTACATATTAAACACAAACCATGAAGAGTGGTGGTTCTGTTGGATGAGGATGGAAATTATCTTTTTTGCATTTTGCAATGAAGTCCAGGCCATAATTGTGTGTCAGGCAAAATATGGTATTGCTAAAAATTTGAGAGGGAAAAATTAGTACCATAACAGAACAGGAGAAAAACTGAAAGACAGAAATGATATGCAGGACAACATACTCTTTGTAACGGGGAGCACAAACAATTGCAATTGCTTCAGGCATCATCATCTGATATGCACAATGGGTATGCAGATCTACACTGGAGAGAAATGCTGTTTGTGATGGATGGGTCTGGAAAAATTAGTGCCTAGTTATTACATTTAATGACTTAAAGGCTTGATAATATAGTTATAAATAAGTCAAAATTTATCAAAAAAAAATCTGACAAATAATTTTACTTACATGTATCCATCCAAGAGTAATAACATTATGTTTGTCCTGGTGAATGAAAACCTCCTCTTCATTCTGTGTTGTACAAGAATCAGATGTCCCTTTCTGGTGTGGGATGATGAGGTGCGATATGACTAGTTGATTTTGATCCTATACAACCAAGGCATATTAGTTATAGAAACAGATCATTTGTAGGCGGAAAAAAGGAAATGGTTGGATCAAGAGGAAACTAACCACATGACCAGCAAGTATACCACAGGTTTCAATATTCTGCAATGTAGAGGCATGTGCCAACACCAAGAATCTTTCAACCAACTGACTTGGAACAACTACAATGCGTAATCCACGATGAGATTGAATAGATAAGTTGAGAAGAGAAGCAGGTTTGGTGCTGCGATCAAATGTTGGGAGCCTAGTAGTAAAACCACACTTGGTTAACATTCAACTAACACTTCATTGACACTACTTTCAGGCCTCAATCAATATTTTTTTAACTGGAAAAGTAGATCATATAATGTCTTACCTAGACCCTCCACCTTTCTGCTCATTAAGAGTCAAACCAGCAAAGTTTTCTGACTGATCTATGGTTGGAGCAGATGGTTGGGATATATGATTGTTGCTATGTGTGCTATCACTATCTGGATATATAATGCTGTCTAAGGCAACAGTTGGTCCAATCACAACATCAGAGGTCATATGGTTGCTAGGTATAACAGTTTCTTGTCTCTGCTTGAGTAGTTGTTGTTGTTTCTGTCTCTCAAGTTCTAGTCTTCTAGAGTCCTGCTCAGCAGAAATCTTACGCTGTCTTTCTATCTCCAATAATTTAGAAACCTGTGTAGAAATATTTCATCATTTCAAACTATTAATTTCAAGAAAACATAGCAAGTAATTTTTCAGACATTGTAGACAAACTTTTTGTTGATAATCTTGTTCAAACTGTTGACGAAGAAGTTCTTTAAGCTTCTCTGCCTTTGGTATTGTCTCCTTTAACTTGTCTGTGGCTACTTTCCTATCTTGAATAGGTAGCAAAGCCCAGCCAGGATGTTTACGGATTTTCTCCAGGAATAAGCTAAACAAAATAATTTCTTAGAAAATGTCTTTTCCCAATCAAGAATAACTGCTGAAAGGACAAGATATAGACTTACGTAATAAATCTCAAGTAGAGGAGGTAAGCGTCTTTTAAATTACCCTGTTTCAGGTACATATCCGCCATTCGTACCATCTGAAGTCCAGACCGAAAGTACCTGTAATGAAGTATGAAAACCATCAATAAGAAGTCATGCATTAGACAATCAAGACAGAGAGAAAATAAGATCTTCACAGGAAAACAAGACTTCCACATACAAATGTATTTAAGTTCAACAAGTTCTCAGACTTACATGACAGCAGGCAAATTGTGATCTACTTCTAGCGCGGAAACTTTGTCAGCCATTCTACGAAGAATGACTGTTGGGGTGGGAACGCTGTCAACATCTTTTATGTCATCCATAATGGGCTGATTAAATGTGATAGTACTGCTGATACTTTAAGGTACTAGCAAAACAGGCTCAGTGAGTCATCCTAGTCTTCTGCTGCTATGTATGATAAGGGCAAACTCATGCCCTTACATGTTGCTCACTTCCACACTTAAAACCAAGAGAAAGATAACATGCCAACTACTACTTTGCGACAATTTTGGTGACATGTAACAATTTCGACGGAAGGCCTACGAACAACGAACTATGTTCTCCCCAAAAAATGTACACAGAACGTGGAACGTAGAAAACATTGGAATCTGCCAGACTCAAATTTTAATTTTACTGTCATTTTACGTAAGATGGACATTTAACTTTATTTAGTGAGACTCTGATGTGAGGCTACATTCAGGCTAAAGGATGACAATAATAGTCAGTAGCGCCGGGATGAAAATGGCGGGAACCAGTTCAAACAGCATGGCCATTTCGTCCACGACAACCACTCTTTCCTTTTTGCTTTAATGGGGAAAATGTAATTCTGGCTTTTACAAAAAAGAAACCTTTATTTATAATTTTTACAAACAAAAATTATTTACAAACAAAAATTATTTTATTTTATTATTCAGAAATCTGAGAATTTACAAACCATTTCCTAACTCCAAATGAAAACAATGTACTTATCAGGATGGAGGTCTGTAACATGGCATATCAGATTCTGAATCTCTAGGAGCAGAGCAAGTACGGTAAAATGTACTTTCAGTCTTACAGGTGGCAGGTACTGGTGAGGAAGACCCAAATCGTTTTGTTGTTGTGAAGTTAATGAGCGTTCCTTCAGTTTTCAAGAAGCTGGTCTGGTAAAGGCTGAGCTGAGCCATCATCGTCTGATATCTCTAGTATGGGATAGGTTTGAGTGGCTACACTCTTCATCTGATTCCTCCCTCCAACCTGCACTACCTTGTCTGTAGTAAATTTTCTACAGTTTTGAGTGCTACAGAATGGGGGGTCGAATCTACTTGCAAGGTTCATACTTCTTGACCGAGCAACAGATCTCTCGCTTCCGGCACCTTCACATGAAACTTGTAAAGATTCATTCAAAATCTGACAAGCAGTGTTTGATTGCTTCTTCTTTTCTCTCTCTACAAAACTTGGATCCTTGGATTTAGTAATAGTGCCTCTATTATAAAGGCCATCAAAAGACCAATCACTTCCATCTGCGTCATCCAAACTATTTGGCAATGGCGCGTCATCTTCCTTCTCACTTAGGGACCAGCCTTCTTCATCCCGCTCTTCTCCTTCATCTTGCTGCGCGTCTTCATTCATCAGTTCGTCCTGCCTTTCCTGACTGTCCATCAGTTCATCTGCAATCTGTTCTACCTCACTTTGATCTGTATCTATTTCCTGCCGTGAAACTTGTTCTTTTTTGAGGATGTTACATATTCTTGCTTTAGCCTTCTTATATGTCTTTTCAATTGTATGTAGCCTGGATGGTTTATTAGGTTTTACTGAATTCGGGCTCACAGTGGGAACATTAGCACTTGGGGATAGGGAATTTTCACGCATTGGAGTACTTGAGGATGGATCTGCAGCAGTAAGAAAATAAAATTGAAGAACAATAGAATAGCATAACACTGACTGCAGAACAGACAGCTATAGCAGTAATGATAATGATTCATGTATGATAACAGCAAAAGCTTAAAAATAGAAATTTCAAAATGTCTTACCTAATGCAGTTTCTGTGAGGGGTTTGTTTCGTAAGTGTTTAACATAACGCTCCCTCAAAGAATGCCAAGAACGATCTACAATTTTTTAACAAAAAAATTGCTACAAAAACAATAAATTTAGTCGGATTTACCAAATGGAGCACATACCTGGTATAATATTTCTTGCTTCCATATCTTGCCAAAACACGTTTCCCCCTAATTTGGCATATTTCCCATATTTTTTGACAAATTTTAGAATGACATTGTCATCTTTATTTGAGTATGGACTTCTGAAAATTAAAGTGATGAGTGTGATGTTATGGTTGCAATAGGGATAACAATATATGAAGGCCTCTATTCAAAAACTTACCCTCGATTTTTACCCATTCTATATTGGAAATAGAAAAATTGATCAGCTTAAATGAGATGAAAAAAGAAATTTGGTGACATTCGCGTGTGGGCGTGTGCAAGAACCAAATAAACATGCCCCACGTGCCCACACACCCAACCGAAACCGACTCCATCTTTACTGTCACTTGTCACTGTCACTTTATTCCATGGAGACTCTGATGTGAGGCTACAATCACGCTAAAGCGTGCTACAGGATGACAAACAAAGTCAGTAGCCTCGCGCATCCTTCTTTCCTGACTAAGCCTTTTAAAATTTATCACTGCTTTTAATTTAGAACTAAATAAAATCATACCAGTAATTATTAATTTTTGTAAAGCCGTTTAAAAACATGGATTGGGACAACGGTAAGAGCTGTGTACATGGGTGGGCGCCCGTATCGATACATCGACGTAGATCTCAGCTCCACGTTTCTCTCACAGCGCCATCTATCGCATGTTTTTGTCGCGAGAGACGAGAGCGTCACGTCTCTGTTGGTCACAGCGCAACGCAGCACATGTGCTCGACCCAGGCCGTACCCGAACCTCGCGAGCGCAAAAACTGAAAGTAAAGTGCCGTGGAAACATTATGAACCGCGTCCTGCGCCCGAGGCGCGAGTGTCCCGAGGCGCGTCGTGCGTGAATCCTTGTGCGGCCGACGACACGTTGACGCCAGGCTCGAGTGTTATCGGGAATATGTTGGCGAGACGTGCACGGGCACGCTGCACACAGTGTTCTCGCAGTGAACGAGCTAGAGGCCTGAGCACCAAGTGGCCGGGTGCCTGAGTGTTCCTGGGACGCCTGGTCTGGATGTCATGCTGATCGGGGCCCCTAGGGCGTGTCTTGTTGTGTTGTGTCTTGAGAGTGCAGTTTTGTAGTGTGCGCACCGAACCTCTCCCCAGCAGCGCTGCGCAGCTCCGCTGGCCCGTCCCGTACCGTCCATGCTGCAGGCTGGCCAGCGCTAAGTCCGCAGGCCCGAACCATATTGTGTCGCCGACCTTACGCCCCCAAGGCGCCTAGGCTTCGGCTGCAGCTGTTCGCGCACCTGCAGCTGCTTGACATTACGCCCATCTGCGCCGCTGACGCAGCTGCACCCCGGCTAGCCGTGCGGAGGTCTAGGTTGGGGTCCGTGCAAAATGGCGGCCACAGCCACCGCAGCTGCCTGCCAGAGCCCGGCCCCGGCCCCCTCTGCCGCAGCTGCGCCAGCTGCAGAGTCCACAGCTTCCTACGCTGGAGCCCTTCTCAACCTAAAGACTGAGCCGGGGAATCCTGAGACAGTGGACAAGCCCAGCAAGGCTCCGGCTAAAGAGGCAGCACCGGAGAAGGCTGAGAAGGCTCATTCAAAGAGTGCGCAGCCAAAGCAGCAACAGGCTGCAGAATCCGCAGTTAACACGAGTGCTGAAGAGGGCAGCTCTTCAGAGAGTCCCGCAGAAGCAGTAGAGAAAAAGAAGTTTGTCGAGGCTCCGCCTCCTAAAGTCAATCCGTGGATGAAGAATAAAAATGCTGCGTCAGTTATTACCGGCAAAGATGGACCTGTGGTTGCACCTGCTTCAGCAGGTTCACACGAAGAGTCTGTAACAGCGCCTTCAACAACTGTAGCTGTGACAGCACCTGTAGAAGCAACAGTCACGAAGGTTGCCATCGTAGCAACTCCTGCAACACCTTCTCCATCAGTGGAAATATCCAATGAACAGTCTACTCCTGTTTCCGTAGCAGCAAGTAAAGAGGTCCCTACAGTGAAAAGTACACAGCCGCCTCCAGCTGTTGGTATGTACATATAGTCATAACTATTCCATTGCTGTATAATTCTCTATTTTTCAATGGACTCTGATTGAGGTGTTTATCTTATCTTTGTGGGGTACGAACAACTACTTAAAACTCACTTACCTGTATAAGCACACATCCATATGGTTAGAAACTAAGGAATAAGAGATGTCTGTTTTATTTCTTTCTCAAAATTTATTTGTAAAATTATGGCTTTTAAATATTAGTTGGTTCCATAAAGAATCTAATTTCTTTTAAGCTTTAGGGAATTAGAACTTGTTTAACAGGATCCCAATGCCTTATTTCCATCTATTCTTCTAAACCCCGTTTTTTTTTTTTTTTTTTTTTTTTTTTTTGGGGGTGGGGGGTGAAGGGGTATCAATCCAGAGCCTTTTTATGAATGGACTCAGATGTGCCCCATTACTTGGACTTTGTAGCCCACATTGGTCCCATTTAATCCAATTTTTAAAAAGTAGGCAGCCAACAGGTTTTCTCGTCCAGGACGTTTGTGAAGTTTTTGGTGCAGTTGAGTGGCACCAGGCGCGGATCCAGAAATGTTCTAAGGAGGGGGTAAAGTAGCGCTTCTTGCCTACTGACAGGGGCCAGCTAGTGCCGTTTGCCTACCTTCCAGGCGGCCTACCTAGTACGCCAGGAAGGTGTTGTTACCCCCCTGGATCCGCGCCTGAGTGGCAGGGAGACATTCTCTGCTTTCTTGACACATGACAGCCCCTCACCACCCCTCCCTCCCCGCATCTCCCACCTTATGACACTCGGACCGGGTCGGCGGCGCAGCCGCAGCAAATGTCGGCTACCTCGCCCCGCCCCGCCCCGCCTCACCCACACGAGCACGGCACGGCGAGCATGGCCACTACCCGGTACCGGTTGGGGCCCCAAGGCCGCCTGCCTGGCCTGGGCCTGCCTGGTGGACCCGGCCCGGCCGGCCTAGGGGCGGCGCGGCGGGCAGCCTGGCGCGGCCGGGCGCGGCGCGCTGCAGCGCAGGTTCACCAGCTTGATGACCTGTTCTGCCTGCCCTGGCCTGCCCGTGCTGAATGCCGATAGACCTCCTGAGCCGCCCGGCCCGGCCCGACACGGCTGAGGTGTGTTGGCACCGCTGGCGGGGCGGGCGCGATAGCCCGGTGTCGATGCCGTGGCGTGGGACTTCCCCGCCGCCGCCGCGCCGGCCTGGTCACATCCAGTCAAGGGGGAAATAAGGCAAACCACTCGCGAAATTCCCTCTAAATACAGTACTCCAAAGTAGTGTGGAGCACGCTAAAATGCCCGAGCCTTGTGTCACTGAAAAGAAACACTTTTACGTAGCATCTAATCTGTCAACTTTTGAAATAGTTACGCTGTCATTAGCCACTCACTTGCCGTCAGTCAGTGCACAAGCACTTGTGATGTACGTCCTGCCCCTACCTAGAGCTTTGGGGGTGGCGGGGAGGAGTGGGGGTGGGGGTGAAGGTCTTTAAGGCCCCCGCCGCAGTAGCAGCTCATCTGCACCGCTGCCTTGTTTTTGTTCTCGCCGGGGGCGGGGCGGGGTGGGAGTGGAGAACCTGCTTGCGCGAATGTGGAGCATCTCGGCAGAGCATCCCCGAAATAACCGATAGAGGGGCGGGGAGGGTTGAAACGCCGCGCTCAGCCACGTCCGACTAGTGCTCAGCAAACAGAAGCTCGGGCTGAGCAGAGCAGGGCGTCCTCCTGCTGACTGATTCAGAAGATCGCTCTCGTTCCTCCTTCCTTGTCGCACCTATGGCGGTGCCCTATGCTGAGCATGGCGGCGCTGCATGAGTGCGACAAGGACAGCCTGCTGGTCGACAACCGCACCGCGCACGTGAGAGGAGAGGGGGGAGGGGAGGGGGCTATCAGGCGGGCGCCCCCCGCCGCGCCGCGCCGGCAGGTGTTTGGGTTTGCCTAGGTGTGCTGGGCCGGGCCTAACACAGGGGCTGCCGTGGTGTGCCATGTCGTTGGTACATGCTAGGAGACGCGTCACGGCATGGCGGGCCGGGCCGTCCGCCCGTCGCGAACATGTTCCTAGCGCATACATTTACCCTCCCCCCTCCCCGGACAGGAGGTGATTTGCTGGTCGGTGTCTGGAGCTGTCCGGTGGGCCAGGCGGGGCTCGGGTGCAGCGGTAAGGGCTCTGTGAAGACAGGACAAAGCCCTTGCTGGTGCGCGGGGGAGGGGAGGGGGCAGGGCTAGGGCTTGTTGTAACCCGAGGGTGTCGTCCTGTACTCTAATCTCCTCCCCGCCCCACCCCGCCCCGCCCCGCGCTCTCTGGCGGCCGCTGTGCGTACGTGCCGGTGGGCTCGCAGCGCAGCCTGCACCGGCCGCCATGTCCCTCTTGGTGCTCTTGGCCCACCGCACCACCCTGGCCCCTGGCGTGGCCCCGCCCGCGCACCCGCCCTAGCGAACGCCAGCGCCCACCAGTTGCTCCTGCCCGCCCCCCGCCCCGCCCCGCCCCGCCCCGCCCCGCCGCGCAGGTGAGGGAAGCACCTAGGCCTGGCTGCTTTTGGGCGGCGCGGCGGGCGGCCCGCGGGCCGGCGCGGCGCGGCACGGCCCCGCGGTGTATCGGCGCGGCGCGGCGTTGGGCTGGCGATGGCGCTCGACGTCAGTGATAACGTTCAAGGTCATCGTTCTGGCATGACAGACCTGCACGCCGCCGTACCGCTCATGTGTGTTCGTCCGCGGCGGAGCGGAGCGGAGGGGCCTAGCACGCGCCGGTCAGCGGCATAGGGCGCCCTGGTCCCGCCCCGCCCCGCCCCGCCCCGCTGTTCAACCCGCTTGCCTCCTGCTCCTGGGGACCTTGGAGCGCCCCAACTCACCTTACCTCGCCGCGGGACGAGATCCACTCCCCACTCTGCGGCCCCACGCGCCCCGCCCCGGCCCCGCCCGGCATGGTCGCACTTTTGCTTTCTTTTGCTGCCCCGCCCGGCTGGCTGAGTCTGTAATGCGTCGCCGCCGCGGCCGCGCCGCCACCCTCAACAAGCAGGCCGTGGACATGGCACCAAGGTCCCACGGCAGCCTCCCCTCCCTCCTTGGGGGCCCCCGCACTGCCCCGCACACGCCCGGCATGCCGCGGGGACCACGGGCCGGGCCGGGCCGGGCCGGGCGCGCAGGTGCCCCTGTGTACTAGCGGTCTGCTGGTCTAGCCGGCACGACGTTCGCTCTCTCCCTCTCTCACTCCCTCTCTCTCGCGCGCTCTCGCTCTCTTTTGGTTCGACGCCATTGGGTGTGCCTGCCCGCCTGGTTTGCCCGGTTCGCGACTCGCTGTGGGGTGGGGAGGGGGGACAGGACGGCCACGCCGCGCCGCGTAGCGCCGCCGCCCCGCCCCGCGCCCACAGTTCGCGCAGACGGAAGCGGTCGGTCGGTCGGTCGCGAAAAGCTGCCACATCCACCACGTGTTCGCGCTTCGCCGCGGTGCCGCGCTGCCCTGTTGCTGCGCCCTGCTGTCCTGTTGCCCGTCCTGCTGCGGTGCCCTGCCCTGGCCCTCCCCGCCGACGCCGTCCTGGCGCCCGCGCCCGCCGCGCTGGACTCCCCCGCCGCCGGTGCGTTTGTCGCGCAGCTGTGCACAGCTGGAACCACTCGCCTCGCGCACGTGTGTGTGCTAGTGTCGGGCGCGGCGTAGGGTCCTCTAGACGGGCGGAGCGGTGCCCATGGGGTTGCCTACACAGAGGGGGGTGTAGTTGCCTACCTTTCTGGCGGTTTACCCCCCTCCCCTCCTTATTACGCGCCTGACAAGTGTCCAGTGCGCGGCCGGCCAGAGGCCACCGTCGCGTCGGCATGTTGGCGTTACTGGAGCAACACGGCTGGAGGGGCTGGCTGGAGTCTTCTCCGGGGGGGGGGGGGGGGGGGTACGTGCTGCGCAGTGCGCCTAGCGCCGCGGCGCCAGGGCGGCGGCTTCTGCCACATTGTCTGCCGGATGGCTTCAGACACGTAACTTGTTGTTTTCGCTCATACGGCCCCGCCCCGCCCCCGCTGCGTTGCCGCCCTTGGCGTCCTGCTGCAGGACAAGGATGGCGAGTGTTTACCGGCGAATGCCATGCCGCTGTTTACCAGTCGCCTGGTAGGGGGGAGGGGGGGGAGGGAAGCCCTAGGCGACTGGCTGGGGCCCAACCACATGACGGGGTCCTCCCCTCCACCACGAGGGGGGCGGTGGAGGGGCCGTTTATTTCTGTCATGTGTGCCTGTAAGGTTGGGTTGCAGCGTGTCTATGTCTAGTCCGTGTCTAGGGTGAGTGAGGTGCGATTGCTCTGGATCGGGTATTGTCGAGACTCGAGGAGGGATTTTTTTTTTCCAGAATAAGGGAATACTTGTTCGGAGAGTAGGTGGGTGATATAGGGTTCTACGCTGGTGTGGATTATGTTTGTTTTCGTAAAGAGGGTTTTGGGCTGGGCACTTGGTTTCAAGAACATTGAAATGTCTTGGTAAAACATGTTGTATTTTGTGTGTTGCAGAAAACGGAGTGCACAAGGAGACAGCCCCTATCATCATTAAAGCATCAAAGGATAGGAAACGATTCAATCAAAAGGTATATCTCATTTTCTTTTATATTAAGGCTTTAGACCCATGCTTCATCTGTTTTGTGTTGTGCACTTGATTTTATTTAAAAGTTCATTGCAAATTTTAATTTACAAAAGTCTGAGATCATACTTACCGGGAACTGTCTCTTAGTTGATTTTCTGTTTGAAACATTTAATTGGTAGTTTTCACTTGGTGCAGCACCTGACATGCACTTTCATGTTGTGGTGTGACCATTCTCCACAAAAATAATAAAAAAGGAGATATTGTCTAGTTAACCTGGTCCTTTGCTTGAACTACATAAATTAGGAGCTTTCAATATTCTTTCTACCCTTCATTTGTGCTGTATGATCTTTTATTATTTTTTGTTTCCTTTTCTCAAACTATTTAATGCGTTAGTGGGTGGTCATAATTTTAAACTGGTTTTCAGTTTCTGTATATTTAATCCAGGCGTGCTTAAGTTGCATAATTAGTGGATCAGCAGTGTGTTTGGTTTGTTGCATGTCACTAAAGGCACTGCATGTTCATGTGTGGTACTTGTATATTCCAGGCAAGCAACTTTAATGATATCGAGGACTGGCCTACTCTAGGGACTGTGAATGTAGAGGTTTGTATTGCAAATTTCCACCCTTTAAAATAAAAATTTAAAAAAATTAACTTTTAAATTCTTTTGCTTGCTTTATCTTTATAAAGTGGCTTCTAGCACACATTTCATTTTATTATTTGTCAACCTAGTTTTGTTCTCTCAGCTACCTTTAACTTTTATGAATTTCAAAACATAAAACACAAACTTATTTTTCCAACAGCCAAAACATATTCCTGTAAGCAATGGATATGGCAAGGAAAACAAGTCCAGTTCAAACCAAGGCAAGAAAAGTGAGGAGTCGAATTTAAATAACAACAAAGCAAAACGTGACTTTAAGACTGACTCTTCTAAAGACAACTCGAAAAAAATGGTTTCTTCAAAGGATGACCATTCTGCGGATAAGAAAAAGAAAGGTGGGTGAACAATACTGGAATGTTGTTTTTCATATCTTAGTGCTTTTCCCTTGTACTGATATTGGTCTAATTTTTTGTTTTGTTAGTGTCCAAACAAAAATGGGTGCCTCTAGAGATTGACATCACAAAGACAAGAGGGAAGCGAGATTGGTACCATGGTGAAAAGGGGGAGGATGGTGAGTGTTTACCCGTGCTCAATTTGCTGTACATCTAGAGCTTCTAAGCTGGTCATGTGGTAAATTAACCTTTTTTTTTCCCAGGTGAATACTATGAGAATGGTGAGAATGGAAACTGGCGGAGTGAGGAGGACCGAGGGCGCCCCTCTGGCATGCACCGCTCTGGTCGTGGTGGAGCGCGCTTTGGGGCCCGCGGGGCCCGCGGTGCGTCCCGGGGCGCCGGCCGCGGCCGCGGGGGCATGCACCGAGGGGGCACGGACTTCTTCGCCCAGGCCAAGTTCAACGGTCTGGGTGACATGCCGTTTGCCATGCCTTACATGGGCGCTTTTTACTTTGACAATACCTCGTACGGAAATATGGACGGTCCGACACTTCAGGAATATGTAAAGAAGCAAATGTGAGTACAGTTTCTTTCACTCTGTGTGCTTTGATGCGTGCTTTGAATCTCCACCTAATGTCGGCCGTTTGTTTTCAGTGAGTACTACTTCAGCGAAGAAAATCTTATGAAGGACTTTTTCCTTCGAAGGAAAATGGACTCGGAAGGTTATTTGCCAGTGACCTTAATAGCATCATTCCACAGACTACAAGCTTTAACTACAGACCTCTCTATGATTTTGACTGCTGTACGCAGCTCAGACAAATTAGAGCTGTTCAATGGATTCAAGGTACATGATAAATTTAAATACATGTATAATAATGTATTTTAAGTGTTTTAAACACCAGATCTATGTGCATATTTTTTTATATAAGCATTTTAACAATCAAAGTTTTTAATGCATCCTTTATTTAATTTTTTTTTTTTTTTTTTTAAATTTTAATTTTGTAGGTGCGGACTAAAGAAGATCCTCTAAGATGGCCACTTCCAGATGCTGTTGGATCCAACGCAATGCCTCCTGTTGCTTCATCTCAGGCAACTCCAGCCCAGTCAGGACTCACTACTGTCCACGCCTCATCTGGTGTTGCCCCTGTTTTACCACTGCACAATCTGCCACCACCTCCTCTTCCTCGCAATTTTAGACCTCTTCCGCCTAATGCCATTCCACCACCAGACCTTACCAGAACTGACGAAAATCTGAATCCTGAAGTCCCAGCCTTTATTCCCCATTCTGCAGAGAAACCTTCAGACCAGACTGAAGAAAAAGCTTCCATGAAGGATTCCTCCAGTGAAAAGAAGGACTCAGATCTTAGTTCAGCTTCCAAGAAAGGAAGTATTAGCACAGAAAGTGATAAGAAAACTATTACTGTTGAAGGTCAGTACAATTTTTACTGTGTACTCTTTGACCTCTTTACTTTTTCCATAGATTTATGGTAACCTGTTTAAATTCCACTTTTCAGAGAGAGAACTTATTGAAAAGTGTCTCACACCCAACCGAAATGCTATTCCCAAAGTGACAGAAGTAGCAGAGCCTCTGCTCCAGCTGTTCCGTAGCACAGCAGCCAAAATTGATAACAATGAATTGTGGCAGGAGGTAGATCAAACTGTTTCTATAATCTTCTGTAATTGTACATGGAGTGATAATAACTCAAATTTATATTACTCTTGCAGGTTAAACGAAAAGTCAAATTCCCACCCAAGAAAGATGATGAAATCCGTGTGAAGGACAAAGAGACTGAAAGTAAAAAGCCACAAGAAGTCAACAAAGATGATAGGGAAGAGCTTGACTTCCAATTTGATGAAGAATTAGACAGTATGGCTCTGGGAACTCATCGCACAAACAAATTTACAGAATGGTAAGTTCTTAACATTTTACTTTGTCCTGAAGCACATAAGCTAACATTCTTAAAATGTCATTTTATTTTTTATTTGTAGGTCTGAAGACGAAGATGACTATGAAATATCTGACCATGAAATCAATAAACTTCTCATTGTTACCCAAGCCTCCTCGCATCTACCAGCACGCTATTCAAAGCACGAAGGATATGATCGTACTGGTGATTTTACATCTCGTGTCAAAATGTCACAAGATTTAGAACATGCAATTAATGATGGACTTGCTTACTATGAGGATGAACTTAATATTCAAAGTTGGATACCCACCAGTGGGTCTTACAAGACTGTCAATGTTATCACTCAAGAAACTTTTGACAAAATGGCTTCTGCATCTAATCAAAAGAATGCGAACTCTGAAGTTCCACCACCACCTCCGTCATCACTGGTAAATATTTTAATACAGTACTTTCATTCTATTATTGAAATTCAAGTCTTGTGTCATTTAATTGAATTAATCTCTTGCCTTAGGTTGTGTCGAAGTTGTCTGCTGATGCTCCTGAATTCCAAATGTCTGCCCAACAAAATCGTAAGGACTTAAACAAAAAGAATCATCAGAGATTTTATGCGGTTGTCAAAGAGGATAAGGTTCCAAGTAAGGGAAAGAAATATAAGACCCGCTATTCTAGTAATCCACCTGTGGAACACCATGTTGGATGGATTATGGATGTTAGGGAACATCGCCCTAGAACTGCTTCTACGAGGTAATTTAAGGTTTCTTATGACACTGTCATATTTTCATCTATTTATTCTAATCTAATTTTATCTTGTCTTTCTGCAGTAGTAGCACTGGTACAAGCCCAAGCGAAGGACATTTATCCAGCAGTGTTGGCAGTATTCCTTCATCTTTGCCATCATTCCAACATCCTTCACATGCCCTGCTGAAGGAAAATAACTTCACACAGCAAGCGTATCATAAGTATCATAGCAGATGCTTGAAAGGTGAGCAAATGTAGCTATATTTACTTCTTAGCATCAAGAGAGTAGGTAATAGGGAATTTATAACCTCTGCTCTCTTTCAGAACGTGCCAAGCTTGGCGTTGGTCAGTCTCAAGAGATGAATACATTATTCCGTTTCTGGTCATTTTTCCTTAGGGAAAATTTCAACAGAAAAATGTATGATGAATTCAGAACTGTGGCTCTTGAAGATGCCAAGGAAGGATTCAGGTATTTTTTCTTCGTGCTTCATTTCATTTCTAAAGACAAGAGTTTGTGTTAACCACTATAATATTGCAGGTATGGATTGGAGTGCCTTTTCCGCTTCTACAGCTATGGCTTAGAGAAACGTTTTAAACCAAATTTATACCAAGATTTCCAAGAAGAAACAGTTAGAGACTATGAGAGTGGTACGTACTATTGTTCTTTCATTCCTGTTTGAGCCGCTCATGTTATGAGTTAAGCACTACATGATCTACTTTTCAGGGCAATATTATGGATTGGAGAAGTTTTGGGCTTTCTTAAAATATTATAAACACAGCAAGAAGCTTGTTGTGGAGCCAAAACTTAAGGAAATAGTGTCTAGGTTCAAGACCATTGATGATTTTAGAAGTTTAGAGGTACAATACTTCTTAAGCATAAGTTTTTTTGTTTTTTTTTTAATATATCAGAAATGCTGATACTTACTTGTGTGAATCATTTCAGCCGGCAGAGGAGAATGAGCGAATCTTAAATTTGAAATCTCATGGGGCGGGACGCCGCAATCGCAGTGCATCTGAGAGCTGCAGCTATGATGCTCCTTCTACCAACAACCCCACTCAGCATGCGCCGAAACGTGTGCGCCGTCTCTCTGGCAGTCAGGTTCCATTCTCCAACATGAATCGCCGCCGCACCAACTCGTTTGGCTCTGGCCGTATCGTGAACCCAGGGGCGCCGGGCGGACCTACGCGCCGGAGGAGACTGAACTCATACGATGACAGCCAGTCTAACGATGTGGAGAACAAGAGCAACGCGGCAGTGAGTAAAGCACGAGTAAACTTCAAGCTTGGCGAAGCCGACGCAAAACCAAAGGCTAGAAGTGCAAGCAAAAGTCCTCTGCGCCCAGCTCTGAAGTCGGCAAATAAGGGTACTGTGAAAAATTAATGGTACCAAGTACTTTGATACAAGAGACGCCAGGGTTGTTTTCTTTTTTATAAAAATGATAGATACTTTAAAAACTTTAAAACATCTGTTGACGCTTTAAGTGACGTTTAAGTTTTAATTTTAATTTGTTACTTCATTTATCTGTCTTGCTTTTCCCTTTCTTTACCCTAATAACTGTCTTCATAAGATATGCCAGTTCACTGAACCATGTCAATATCTATTTGCTATATTACTGGAGTTAATTTTCTGTGTGGCTTTTGCGTTTTGTTTGTACATGCAGTTGGCTGTGTAGCAGTTTAATTGTATGGTGTGGTATTGACTTACAAGTTTATTTCAAAGTGTACTGAACATGAGTTAAAATTTTCTCACTCTGCATTCAAGTCTTGATCAGTGCAGAATGGGGTCTGATCATTTCAGTACGAATCTGTTCCTGTTATGTTTTTCTGTTACCTTCTAAGATAACACTTATTATTCAACATGATCTGTCATGAAAAAGCTCAGGGACTTCATTGAAATCCAAGTAACACTTGTATTATTTTATTTCAGTTGTTTTATTTCCTTGATTACTTAGATTGACTAAAGAAAAAATTGATAAAAGGAGATTTAGGTGGGAGGATTTGAGTTTGTGCTTATAAGGAAATCTGACACTTTGTCTGAACCACTGAAGGCTGTGAGGGTCCATTTGTGCCAAGAAAATCTGGTTTTGGAAAAATTGTTTTCTCGAAAAGTAAGAATTTTGTACTGTATTATACGGTTTCTAATTTAACAGCTGCAGTCGTACATTTGATATGTATCTTGAATGTCAGCTTATTTTCTCACTTGAAATATTAAATTGTAAATATACAGAATTGTTACAGTGGCCCAATTGATATAGTCTGGATATTGAGTAGTGTGTAGTCAGTTTTTCAATTTTATTTGTATTTGACAATTTTTTCCTTGAATCTACAATGTCCGTACTTAAATACCTTTCAACATCACTGCTACATTCATTTCAGTCCTGTGCTGTATCTTTGTATGTAAAGCACTGTAATGTACTTTCGTCTACTATTGATGTTGGGTCAGATGTTTTAGATTATGATTTATTATTCCTAGTCCAGTGTACATAATGTGGAAATGAGTACTACACTGAAGAATGAAGATTTAGGATGAGATCTTAGTCATGATTCATTACAAAATTAGACTTAAAAGAAATAATATTTCTGCAATTGGTAATAATTACCTCTGCTAATTTTGAGACCAGGTGGTCTGTACCATGTAAGTGAAACAACATTGTAGGGAGCTGGTCATTATCCAAGCAGCTTCATCTGCCTCTACTTGCTTTATTAATGAAAGCAAAAAAAAAAAAAAAATTAACAAAAAACTGAGATTTGCAAGGGATTGGAATTTCTTCACAGGTAATCCATCTCATTGTAATCATGTCAAGTTTGTAAATTTTAAATCGTTGACTTCACATTTTATTTAGATAGCTTGTTCACTCTATGAACACAATGGCAATAATTCAACCGATAACAAATGGTGTTTTCTGCTAGAGCACCTGAATTGCTATTGTTTTCAATAAAATAGAAAAGAAACAAAAAAAACAAAAAATACAATTTTAAAAATGTAATTAATTTTCCATCAGAAGCCTGCATTGGGCAGACAGTTCAGTGCTTGTAAAGCTTATGTTGTGATTGATGTGTTTTTTTGCTTTTTTTGCTGCCTCTCTGGCAGGCTGGACTGTTCTTCCCATGGCAGGTCTCTGTTTTGTATTTAACTTATGTAGATCAAAACTGTGTTAACTGGTAAGCTTGATAATTTAAAAAAAGAAGTCTTCAATTTTGTAATGAAGCAACCATTGTTTTCTGCAAGAAACATTTTCGTTAAGTAGCATCCACTTTTGGAGATGTTTGTAGTAAGACGGCTTAAAGCCACGGATAAGCAAATTTTGTAACAATTGGTAATGGACAATGTCATCATTATGGTGCAGAATTTGCTTATCTGTGAATCTGTTAATGTTTTTAGTTAATTTTCTAGGTTGGTGGTTAGAAAGACATTGTGCTGTATTTTTACAGTCAGATGTTGAGTTCTATTACGCTTGTGTGGACATCGTTGTACACTCTGTGAGGGTTATCATTAATGAGTACATGTACTTCTGTTGTCAATTTCTTTATTATACTTTTAGTGTTCATATTGCTCAGAAAATGTTATTGTGTAGTTAGTAACTGTATTCTTAAGTCTAAATTTTGTTTATCAGCACAATGACATGATTTTTGTTCTCTGGGAGAATTGTTAAGTTAAAGTGAGTAGGACTGCCCACAGTCTACTGTTTGTATCATTGCATATTTCAATCAATTATGATTTTTTTTTTAATGGGTTGACTTTTATGAATCTTATTTATCTCTCATACATAAGTCCTTTACAGATTGACTGATTTCTATTAAATATTACATGCCATGCCCACTGATAGTGGCGTGCTGTCAGTCAACAGTTTGTCCCTATGATACTTGTGAAATATCTACTCAGTGAAGAAAGAGTAGTTCTCCTCTTAGAGTTGACAATTGATAAATTCTGAAATTTCTGAGCACCTAGTTTTCTGATAAGAAAAATAATTGATTTTTGTTACATTTGGCTGTGGATATTAGTTTAAATATTGGAGCTGGAGCTCATTGTACAAACTTGTTTTTAATGCAGAGAAAACAGCAAGACTTTTTCCCCATAGTTTGAAAGGACCTGGATATTTTTTGCAGTATTTCTTCCTTTTTTAATTTGGATGAATATTTTCATATCTTGTGGGCTGTCCTGTGATTTCATAAATTTCCTCATGTGGATGTAAACCAATTCTAGTTTAAAAATCAAATTGTAATTATATCCATGTGGCTGGTGGGTTTGACTCGCACAAAGTCACTCAAAAGCTGTATTGTTTAACTATTTTGACCAAATAGTCATTAGAATCACATTATGCCTAACGTGTTATTGAAATCAAATTGGTTTGAACCAACCCATTTCAAAGTTTGTCTTCGTTTATATTATGTACTATAAAAACATTAGTTTAAGGATAGTTGAGTTCATAATCAGAAGGTTGTAGCTGGTTCCACTTTTATTTGACAATTTTTGTTGAAGTTGGAATGAAGGTGGAACCTGTATATTTTCAGTTAAGTTGGGGTAAAATTGTTTTACTTGTTTGAAATATAAAAAGTATAAAAAACTAAAAAACCAACAAAAAATGCATACATTGTTAATAGGGGAATCATTTTGTAAATAAAGACTTGTGAAAAAAAAAAAAAGAAAACCAACATTTTTCCTTGAAAAAATTTTTGACTGAAGGTAGGAACAGATCAGTTTTTCAACTTTATACCTTTTCCTGTGAATGGTTCATCAAGCTTTACATTACAGCCCAGATCTCTCAGGGCAGCTTTTGCTTCATCCCAGCAGGCAGCTTTATCTACTGAATTTAGTAAGTCTTCTACCCCCAGCAATATGAAAGCACTGCAAAGTTGTTTGTTGCGAGATACCAGATTCCGGATTGCAAGGCAAGCAACCCTCTAAAGAAAACAAATGCATTTCAGTAATAAGAGACTTGCAAACATATGGATTTTTTATAAAGAAAAATAAAACCTACCTGAACATTGCCGTTTTTATGAATTTTTAAGGCATCAACGAGGGCATCAGCAGCCCCATTGTCTACTAAAATCTGGGCGTTATCTGGACTCCTTAATGCTAAAGCTGCAATACAACTACAGCCTGCTGATGAAATAAGACTGCTTCCCTGAGAAAAACATATTTTAAGTATAACTCTTTGGAGACATAAATTTTGTGAACACTAGCACCCCCTCAGAAAATTTGTATTGACTTTGTAAATTTATTGGTAATTGATTAATACCTTATGCCGGGACATAGCTGCGAGCAACAAGGGTGACGCTCCAGAGTGCATTAGATGAGACTTGACATCATCATTTCCAGCCAAGACTTTAATCATCTTTAGGCACTGGGCATTCACTCTCTAGGGATGAAGTAAATTTTGATTTTAAATCCTTTATTGTGTTGTGCCAAATAGTTTTCAAAAGCTTAGGTTTTAAAATAAACTAAAACAAACCTCGATATCTGGGTGGGCAGCTAGAATATCCAATATATGAATAATCCCACCAGCTTCATCAACCTTTTCACAAAACTCATTGCGAACAACAATGGATGATAGAGCTCCCAGGATGTACGGAACAGTGTCCATATCATTCTTATGCTCTGGAAAAAAATTGTGAGGTCAAGTATGAATCTTTATGAAAACATTATTGAACTGATTTAAAAGTGTTACTTACTGCCCAATAATTCACACAATTTGCACAGATTTTTGACAGCCATCAATCGAGCATGCTCATGAGCTCTACTTATTTGTTCTCGAATATCATCATCAAGAGTTAAGGCTTTTATCACTTCACATATTTCCTTAAGAAAACGAGAACAGCTTGGGTGTTCTAAAAGGGAATGTATTATGTCATGCATTTCTTTGTTTGCAAATTTCTGGAGGAAAGAAAAGCAAACTAGTTTCACTTTTGTTATAAAAAAGAAACAAAACTTAGATAATCTAAATAACAAACCTGTCTGTTTTTTTCATGTTTAAGGCAACATGTTTGAATCAACTGCAGAGTTGCCGCAAGAGTATCAACATTTTTTGAAGTTGAAATAATGGAGACCAATGCCTCTACCCCAGCATCATCAAGCAGATCTGGATAACCTGATGTAATACATATTTATAAGCTACATGTGGGTAGATCACGCAACAATCTCTTTGAAAGTTAGTCATGATGGGCTATTCTTACCTGTCATGAGTGAATTAAGAGTTTTGAGAGCTAGCACATTTTTCCCATCGACGTCAAGATATTCATGGAGGACTTTTATCAAGGTGTTGTAAGCTTTCAAATTGCCAGCAAGAAGCCTGCAAGCCAAAATTATATTCTTAAATACAAAAAGAAATTGGAAAGAAGGAAAAAATATCATTGTGAGTGAGAGGGAAGTTCCAGTGCTGTACCTAAACTGGATGCCCTTATCACACCATTTCCTTATTGTCTGAAGATCGGTTTCAAACTTATCTTCAAGATCAACATTTTTAATATCAGATAAGCATGTGATACACGCCTTTAGTTCCTCTTCAGCTTCTTTCCTCATGTTTGGATCTGTTATTATGTTACCAAGATCGACACCCTGGATAGAATTGCAGATTTTAATACATGTGAATTTTCCATTGACTTGTCATGTTCTGTCAAATGCCAACTAACCTGTGCTTTGAATTGTTGTATGGCATCTTGAGCAGCCTCTTCCAAAGTCATATCCAAATCTTCAACATTCTCCCGAACCACCTGATCGAAGCTTTCTTGTGATATAGCAAGTGCCATGGTGAGGTACCCAAGAGAGTGTGAGTGTTAGAAGCAACAGCGAGAGGAACCGGTTGCCACAGACAGACCAACTGCTGTCTAATTTAGACGGTAACAGAAAAGAGCGAGAGTAAAAGGAGCCGCAACGAATCAACTTTGAAAGAAACAATAGAAAATTTACTGGGAAGTCAATAAAAATGGCTAAAGTTTATAAAAGAGCCCTAAACTTTAAAATGTCTGCTTTGAACACCACACCATTGACTTAACCCCTATGCTATTTGTAGCAGAAGCGCTAGGAAGTAAAGAAATATACCGAGTGAGAAATTTCTCGTTCACTACATCACAACTTGAGACCCGCTTTCAAGAATCAAAGAAACAATTTTAAATAATTTAAACTTTCCAATTACGTCACAACATGGAATAAATATTGCAGCGGCCACCAAATTTTTATTATTTACCTCCATTTGTTCGATTAAGCAAAATACATAAGTTAGTTGTTTTTTCTGTCAAACTTAGGTACGTGGAATTTCTCCTAGACCGAAAACATATAAACAGACTATGAGAAATATAGAGGACTACGAAGTGTTACAAAACATAACGCAGGGTGTAGAACATCCGCATTGTCAAGTCACCCTTATCGTTTAATACAGAGAGGTACGGACGATTTCTGGGATCTTCCACTATGAATTGAAAGATTTATTTCGTAGCATATTTTTCCTTTGCCTCAAATCAAGAACGTTTATATGGCCTCAGGAGACTCATAAAAATATGTGTTTATGTTTGTACTTCTGTTCCTGAGTTGGCCCAGCCTTACGTGGCAGACGTTGTGCAGCTGGAGTAAACGGGGAGCACAAAATCATCAAATTTTATTTATTTTTGGAATTATCTTGTTGGATTATTGGACTGAAATTTGTCCTCTCTCGTGGAACTGACCGGTGAGCTACTTTAAACGTCCTAGTTATGCGAAGTAACGGAGAAACTTTGAGTTAACACTGTCACAGGCCGTCTAGCAGAATGACAGTTTCTTCTATTCATTCGAGTGAAATCGGCGTTCTCATAGAGAGGCAAATTTAAAGAAAAAGTATAACTGGCTGCTGTTACTGTGAGTTTTAGTCCAATTGTGATTTACGTCGAAGAATTTTTTGGCTTTAAACTCGACGTTGTTATAAATTAATTTATATGTTGTGGTTAGAAAGAGGTTATGCATCTTGCAGGACAGAATATACAGGAACTTCGACCTAGATTTTACTGGCACACATTATCGTGTGCACTTTTGGTATTCAACTACAAATTTATTTATGTAATCAGTTGTAAATTGATTATTCCATTATACTTACAGTACTCTCATTGTATAATAGCTAAACATTTTCTTCTAACACTTTTAACAGATGTGGCAACAGAAAGCATGAGCTGTAACTTCTCTTAGCATTTGATTCTTGTTGTGAATTTCATTTAAAACTCAGTTCTTTCATTCTATATTTTTCAGTTAAATATATGCATTTTAACTAGACTTATTATTAATTGTCAGTAGATGTCATTCATGATCCGAAGCCATTCTTTATTATAATCTTAAGTCAAATCTGTTTGTCTCTGCCTTGAAGCTTGAACATGAATCCGGCGTATCCGCCGCCACAACCAATGCCATATGGAGCACCTCCAGGGAGTGGGTACGGCCAACCTCCCGCTGGACAAGGTTATGGACCACCACCACAGAGGAGTTTTGGAGGTCCACCTCCCCCTGGAGGGATGCAGGGACCTGCAGTCGGCAACTCCCCAGGAATTGCATCTTTTCCTTTGAATGGTCAAACTCCACACCCACCCATGTCACAAGGTAAATATTATGAATTAATATATTTTATCCTGAAAGTACATAGATCTTAATATTATTACATTTTTTTAAATATACTTTTTTACTGTAATTTACTAAATAGAGATAAATAGTAATGTATTCTTGTAACATTCATAATTTGTGACTTTTGCAATGGTTTTAAGAAGAACAAATTCTGTTTTGTTTTAGGTCCCATAGGTGTGCCCCCTGCCAGCACTCCTACTGGCCCACCAGCTGGCCTACAAAGTGGACCGCCATCTGGGCGCCCAGCTGGGCCTCCTGGTCCACCTATGGGTTCTGTTGACATGATGAAATCTCTTCAATCCAACAACATGCCAGCTGGGTTTCAGCCTGGTCAAGCACATCCTGGATTACAACAGAGACAACAACCAAGTCCACACCAGTTTGGTGGTGGTCAGCCTCAGGGCCCTCCCCATGCTCAGCCACATGTAGCACCCCAGGGCCCGGCCCTCCCCAGGGTCCTCCTCAAGGCCCTCCCCAGGGTCCTCCTCAAGGCCCTCCCCAGGGTCCTCCTCAAGGCTCTCCTCAGGGCCCTCCCCAGGGCCTTCCACAAGGCCCTCCCCAGGGCCCTCCACAAGGCCCTCCCCAGGGTCCTCCCCAGGGCCCTCCACAAGGCCCTCCGCAGGGTCCTCATCAAGGCTCTCCCCAAGGCCCACCCCAGGGCCCTCCCCAGGGCCCTCCCCAGGGTCCTCCTCAAGGTCCACCCCAGGGCCCTCATCAAGGCCCTCCCCAGGGCCTGCCGTTGGGCCCGCCGCAGGGCCTACCACAGGGTTTGCCCCACAGTGCGCCCCAGGGACCACCACAGAGTCTAGCACAAGGACCTCCGCATAGTCAACTAACTGAGCAGATGTCTGGTATGAATCTCAATAACTCTCCTCAAAGGTTTGGTGGCCCACCAATGGCTCAGGGTCCTCCAGATATGCCATCTCAATTTCCTCCTCAAGTGAGTAACATTTATATATTATAGAACAAAATATAAGTCTTTCTCTTCTGTTTTAATCTTATAAAATATTTTTCTCTTTCAGTCTGCCACTTCAAGAAATGGCCCCGGTCAGCTCCCACCCTCAAACCTTGGACCTCAAAATTTCCCCCCTCCTCTTAATGGTGGCACACCTGGGGGCACAGCTGCTGATGGTGCGGGCATCCCTCCCCAGTCTCCGTGGATGCCCAATGTGCAATCTCCCTTGCATACCAATCGCCCTCCCCTCCAACAGGCGAGTCCTTACATGAATGGCATTCCTGGTCAACCTCTTCCTGGAATGAATAGAGGACCACTTCCTCCTGGTAAATATTTAAACTTAAAACAACTCTCTCTTTTCCTCTATGTACATGACCAAAAGGAATGATCTGACTTTAATGGATGTAAATTATGATTACTAGGTGGCACTGTGACAAATGGTCCACCAATGGGATACCAAGGTGCAGCACCTCCCATGCCTGGCCAGTATCCTCCTCAACCGCAACCTGGTATGGGCTATCCTCAGCAACCAGGTGTCCCAGGCTCGCATATGAACAAGGGATACCCGCCTGCTCCAGTATGTATAAAGTTGTTATTATATATTATATATTGATATATTGTTACATATAGTTTTGATCATTCTTGTTTTATGAACCATCTAAATAATTTCCTCAGGGAATGCAGTCACCCACTCAGTATGGTGCTCCTCAAGGAGGAATGTATCCAGCTCAGCAGCCAAAGCAACAGCAACAGCAGAAGAGGTTGGATCCAGCTCACATGCCTAGCCAGGTAAAAAGGGTATTGATGTTTTGGGAAAGTGCGTTAAAAATAGTAAAACATTACCTAATTATTACCATTATTATACCACCAGGTTCAACAAATGGAAGAAGATGAGAAAAATAATGGGGGTGTGTTTGGTACTCTTCAAAAAGGAAAAGCTCCACCTCTTGTTACTACTAATTTCATTGTGCAAGATCAAGGCTATTGTAGTCCCCGATTTATTCGAGCCTCCATGTATAATATACCTACTACATCCGATATGATGAAACAGGTAGGTAGAAATAAAAAAAAATTCATGGTAAAACTTCACCCCATTTTCCTTATACTTATGAAGTTTTATTCCTTACAGACAAAACTCCCTCTAGCTCTCATCATAAGCCCTATGGCAGAAACAAAACCTCAGGAGTTGCCTCCCCCTGTAGTTGATATGGGAGAGGTTGGCCCAGTTAGGTGTATTCGTTGCAAAGCATACATGTGTCCTTTTATGCAATTTGTTGATGGTGGCAGAAGATTCCATTGTCTGTTTTGCAAGGCAACAACAGAAGTACCTCCTGACTATTTCCAACACCTCGACCACACTGGCATGAGAGTAGATCGCTTTGAGCGTCCTGAGCTGGTATTGGGAGCCTATGAGTTTGTAGCAACCAAAGAGTACTGCAGAAACAACACTATACCTAAACCACCAGCTCTAATCTTTTGTATTGATGTATCATATAATAACATAAAATCAGGAATGGTACATCTTTTGTGTTCACGAATGAAAGATTTGTTAAAGAACTTGCCAATTGATAGTGCTGTTGGTGCTCAAAAGACAAACATGAAAGTAGGTTTCATTACCTATAACAACACAGTTCACTTTTACAACATCAAGGTAAGTTAAATTATTGTTTCTGAAGACATGAGTTTTCTTATCTTGACGTCATTTACAAATCTTGCTCAATTTTTCAGAGTTGTCTTGCTCAACCCCAAATGATGGTTGTTGGAGATGTCCAAGAAATGTTCATGCCACTTTTGGATGGATTCCTTTGTGATGCAGAAGAATCTGCATCTGTTATTGATTCATTGATGGAGCAGATCCCAGCCATGTTTGGAGAAACTAGGGAAACCGAAACTGTTCTTGCCCCAGCTATTCAAGCGGGCATGGAGGCATTAAAGGCAGCTGAGTGTGCGGGAAAGCTGCTTGTGTTCCACTCATCACTTCCTATTGCCGAGGCTCCTGGTAAACTTAAAAATCGAGATGACCGCAAGCTCTTAAGTACAGATAAAGAAAAGACAGTCCTAACACCCCAGAATAATGTTTACAACAACCTTGGGCAGGAGTGTGTTGGAGTGGGGTGCAGTGTGGATTTGTTTGTCTTTAATAATTCATATATTGATATTGCAACAATTGGCCAAGTGGCTCGTTTGACAGGAGGAGAAGTGTACAAGTACACTTATTTCCAGGTAAAATAATTCCTTGTGTTAATCCTTTAGAGAACTAAAATAATTGCCTGCTTAACACTGGGGTGGCTGTTTGATTATTTTTCAGGCTGATAGTGATGGAGACCGCTTGATTGCTGATTTGCAAAGAAACATTAGCCGGCCTATAGGTTTTGATGCTGTGATGAGGGTTCGAACATCAACTGGAGTGCGACCCACTGATTTCTATGGTCATTTCTTTATGAATAATACTACTGATATGGAACTAGCTAGTGTTGATTGTGACAAGGTAATGACATTTTCAGACAGTTACCCATCTCATTTGGCCTCCATTAGTCAGTAAATTTGTATTTCATTTTTTATTGAGGAATAATTTTCAACCTGATTATTTTCTATTTTTAGGGAATTGCAATTGAAATTAAACATGATGATAAATTGGCTGAAGATGACGGAGCTTACATTCAAGTTGCTTTGCTCTACACATCTTGTGGTGGTCAAAGAAGACTTCGTATTCTTAATCTGGGCTTAAAAACTAGCTCCCAAATGGCAGATGTATTCAGAACATGTGATTTGGATACTATTGTCAACTTCTTCTCTAAGCTTGGTTGGTGTTTCTCAATCATCTAATACAATATCTTGTTCTCTGTATCAAAATTTGTGTTATTGACAAAATGTTTTGTCTGAAGCTTGTTACAGACTACTTGAAAACGCACCAAAACAAGTTAAGGATGGACTTATCAACGTTTGTGCTCAAATCTTGGCTTGTTATCGTAAAAATGTTGCTAGCCCCTCACCAGCAAGCCAACTTATTCTTCCTGACACTATGAAGCTACTTCCACTGTACCTTAATTGTCTTTTGAAAAATGATGCGTTATCTGGTGGTAAGGACTACTATCTTTTCTGCACTTGTGTATTACAAGTATGTACATAATTTTATGCAAAGCTATAAAATAATTGTTTAACTTAACAGGTTCAGATATGACCATAGATGACCGATCTTACGTCATGCAGGCTGTGATGACACATGATGTGCCATCATCTGTTGTATTTTTTTACCCCCGGCTTATGCCTCTTCACACTGTGAGTGCTGATTCCATTGATGTACCTTTCCCAATCCGATGCAGCATTGAAAACATGGAAGATTCTGGCGTGTACTTATTAGGTAATTAAATTACTGGATACTCTTAGTCATTGTTATCAACTTTCAGATCTCTCTCTTAATACAACAAAATTGTTTCAGAAAATGGAATTCACATGTTTATGTGGATTGGTTTGGCTGCGAGCCCTGAGTGGCTGCAATCTGTATTTGGAGTTGCAAATGCCAGTCTAATTGATGTAGAAAGACCTTACCTCCCTGATTTGGACACACCACTATCACACAGAGTAAGGAAAATTATAAGTGATGTCCGGTCCAAAAGACATAGATGTATGAGGGTATGTATCTATTGCAAGTGTTCAGCGTAGAACTCAATCATTTCCAAGTATCTTTTCTAAAAGTTGTTATAATTTTCAGCTTACATTGGTGCGACAGAGGGATAAAATGGAAATGATAATGAAGCATTTCCTAGTTGAAGATCGTGGAGTTGATGGTTCTCCTTCTTATGTAGATTTCTTATGCCAGTTGCATAAAGAAATACGCAGTTTACTTGAGTAGCGTATGCAGCAGTAAGGCCTGAGCCAACTTAAAAGTTAAGTGTGTGGTGATATGACTAGTTTTCATGAATATGGTATAAATCCAAGGATAATGAAAAACTGAACATCCTGAATTCCATCCCTTAAATATTTGAGACCATATCTAAGGCTTTCCCATCTCATTTTACATGATTTTACTTTTTCTGTTTTAACAAGTGAACCAGCCGAGAGGGAGAGTGAGGGATTTTCCTGTTACAATCATTAACACAAGAGGCAATCAATTTTTTCGGATTGCTCGGATAATGTTTTAGTTTTTTGCTCAAAGTTGACCGATTTGTCATGCCATGTTATGTGACTTTCTTAAACCATGATTACCCAAGTTCGCATTCTTCAAAACAATTCATACCATTCTATTTAAGTATTAAAAATTTTTACTTGAAACAGTGGGTAAAAGTGTCTTAAACCTTTTTCTCGTATTTAATCGTACATTTTAGAAGACTGGTTTACCTGATCATAATGCTTAAGCATTAAGTTCAAGAACTGACCTTAGTTGTATTTGGTCAACATTTTGGCTTTCTCCATTACCTATAGAAATTCTAAGCTTTACAAAGGAAGAAAAGCAAGCTGGTAATAGCTATTTCTTTATCTAAGTATGAATGGTGCTGGGTAGAGAGACTCAGAGTCTGAGTCTCTCTAGTGCTGGGTGTTGTGTTGGTTTCCTCAAGAGCTCTCTCTACAAAAATATTGCATCACATCGTGAAGATGAGTCTTGCTGATAAAGGTAAATGTGTCATTTGAAATTTTGCTTCATTCTTGCATTTAGAAAAATTCTTCCTCAATTTTTCTATGCAATTTTATTTAAAATTTCTTTCTTTTCTTTCTTTTTTTTTTGAGAAGTACGTACTCGTGCTTGAAATGTACTTGCTCTTCAGAGTTGGCTTTTGCCATAATATGCATGAATTACTGTGTATGGAGTTTTATAAATTTACTACTTCTTGGATACTGCACCATCAGAAGTTTGTGTAGTGTCTTGTGATATTATGCTGCAAGTGTTGCAAATTCTACTGAATTTAATCCAGGGTATCTAAAAGCAATGCCTAACAGTTTTATTATTATATGGTGTAGGAATGTTCATTTCACTACAATGTTAAATCTGTTGATTTATAGCAAAGCTACACCATTTTCTGTGTCAATTGGATTAGAATGTATAACATAAATGAATTTATGAACTAATCCTATCTTTGTGCATATGGTTAGTTTTAAACTGACTGTATCACTAAACTGTAATTTTGTATTTGTTTTGTCGTTTTTCACAAAATTGTTTGGGTGAGTGAGAGAGTGCTTGGTAGTGTGTGTGTGTATGTGTTTATATGTGAGATTGTTTGTAGATTAATTCAGATGTACAATGTGTATATATTAGCCACTGTGTGTGTTTCTGTCTAGCTGGCACTGTTTCAAGCATGACTTTATTCTTATTCCTACCATTATGTACATTCTTATAATCCAACTTTTGAAGGAAACCTATTGCTTTATGAAAATTCATAGTCTTTGAAATTGCATATTTTGTCTATAGCTGCAATGTTACTTTTAATTAGTGCAGTGGTGGACAAATATTGATGCAGACCTCTTGCTATCTTTCCACTGGTTTATGACATACAACTTCATTATACTGTGATTCCAGGGACTGAGGGGATGGTTAACATAGCATAATGGCAAAAATATTTGCCCTCTAATTTAATTGTTGGAAAGATACATTTCATTTTATTCTGATAAAGTGTTTGTTGATTGTTTTGTTGTAGAGCACTTGTTACATCAAATAGGTGCTTCCAATTTTATCACCACTTTGGTAGTTTACGTTGTAGGTACCAGATAGATGTTTTTGCCATTGATTATCGGATAAAAAGAGATTTTTATACGAGCACATTATTTTCATAACCTGAAATGATTGTGAGACCATCAGTATCTGCTTAAGAGCTTTGCTAATGACCAAGCATTGCTAATCCGATTTTGTTAACTTAGTTTCTTTTGCCAGAATCATTCAGCATCAAAATTGCTTTCCAAAGTTGTAGTTGTGTAATCACTTTCATTTCTTTTATCTTATGTGTTTTATCTGGTACATATATGCATATATTTATGATAAACAATTTACTATGAATATTTTTATGGAATGTATAATTGTTATAATTTTTCCATGTTGAGCATTGTGACAGAAATTGTGTTTCACAAACTGTCATATGTCTTTTTAAGAGGTCTTTGTGGAATAAACGCTTTTATTATTATATCTTAAGGTAATTATTTGTACTAAAAGATATGCTTGCCTCATCAAAATCCAAGTTAGAAAGGATATTCAGGGTGACCTAAACCTCTGGCAAAAAAGAAAGAAAAATGTTAAAAAATTATTAAAAGGTAGGAAAGGTAGGAGGGGCATGTGGACAACTCACTCAAGGAAAGGACACATGCGGCGGTCCTTGTTCAGGGCCTCCAGCGTGGCCATGTCCTGCGCGCTCAGCTCAAAGTCGAAAATGTCGAAGTTCTCCTGGATCCGCGACTTCGTCACCGACTTGGGGATGGGGATGGCGCCTCGCTGCACCTGCACATGCACATCGCAATTCAGAAAAGTCCAGGGGAAGCTTGGAAAAGTTTGAAGAAAAATTCTGGTCAAGTCAAGAAAATTTTCAAGAAAAACAAAGATAAGTTCAAGAAAAATTCAAAAACAAAGTCAAGGAAAATTCAGAAAAATCACAAGATGAAACAAGAAATATTCAAGGAAATTTTTAAAAAAATCAAGAAAAGTTTTGAAAAATCAAGGAAAAATTATAAAAAAAATTCGAGGGAAAACTAGAAACAAACACTAAAAACACTAAAATTGAGATTTGCTCCGCCCGGGAGTCGACTGACTCGACTGACTCACCAGGGAGCGCAGGATGACCTGGCCGGGGGTCTTGCCGTGGCGCCGGCCGACCTCCCCGATGGTGGGGTCGTCCAGGAGGCGGTCCACCCTGCCCAGGCTCCAGTCGCTCTCCGGGGAGCCGAACGGGCTGTACGCCACGACGCGCACGCCCAGCTGCTGGCACAGCGCGAGCAGCGGCGCCTGCGACAGGTACGGGTGGCACTCGACCTGGTTCACCACCGGGCGGATGCTGCAGTTGTCGAGCAGGCGCCGCAGCTGGCGCTCGTTGAAGTTGGACACGCCGATGGAGCGGGCCAGTCCCTTGTGGACGAGCTGCTCCATGGCGCGCCACGTGTCCAGGATGTCCACGCTGCTGAAGAGCACCCGGCCGTCGGGCCCCAGGGGCTTGAGGTCGTCGCCGTCCTTGAAGGCCACCGGCCAGTGCATCAGGTACAGGTCCACGTAGTCCAGGCCCAGGTTGGACAGCGACTTGCGGCAGGTCTTCTCCACGGCGTCGGGGTGGTGCGAGTTGTTCCAGAGCTGGAAAAAGGTAAGCGGACATTTAGGGATGTACAGGCCGACCTTCAAAAAATTAAGAACAAAACGAAAATTAGAAAAGAAAAAAAAAAAAATCAATTCGTTGTTGACTTGGTCAATGAATTTTTTTTTCGCACTGCACTTCACCTTGGTGCAGATGTACATGTCCTCGCGCGCGATGACGCCCTGCGCGATCTTGGCGCGCACGCCGCGCCCGACCTCCTCCTCGTTCTGGTAGAGCAGGGCGCCGTCCACGTGCCGGTAGCCGATGTCGATGGCGTCCATCACGGCCTGCTCCACCTGGCCGACGTCAGAGTCGAGGCGTCTGCCCAGCGGGTTGCCCTGGGGGGTCGGGCGGAAACGGCACCCCGGTTAGAGAAATGACAAAAAAAAATTGTTGCCATGGATAAACAGGGATAAAAACAAAATTGCCGCCCACTCACCATGTAGGTGCCGAGCCCGATGACGGGGATCTTGGTGCCATCGTTGAGGGCGACGGTGGGGGCGGTCCTGAGAGCTGGCATGGTGCTGGTGGTGGGCGTTGGGCTCGACTGGCGCTGGGTGGTGTGTGGTGTGGTCCCCTCCCTCGAGTGTTTGTCCCACCCGCCCCGGCCCGGCCGGCCCAGCTCGTTATCGGGCCTGTGCCATCGGCCAGCACACATGGCGGCGTGTTATTTAGTCTGACCTGACAAGCTCTGCATCGCCCAATAATGATAATAATAATAATTATTTTACCCGAGGAGACAGACACGCGTGTGAACTTCATCGTGTATTTCTCCTTATTATTGCTCTGAACTTTGGTGATCTCTCCGCAATCGTGAGCTCATTTGAACTTCACACCCGCCTACTAGTTGAACGCGCTACGCGATGATAAGGAACTTTGATGACGGTCATAAACTTGAACTTCGCTGTGTAGTTTTTTTTTCCCTTGAGCCTCTCAGTACGCAAGTGTGTGACTGACGCACACACATATGGTGTGTCAATTTCAATTCGCAAACGTGCCACTTCAGGTGTCGTGTGAAATCCCGAGGAAAAATTCCTACCTTTACTTGTTTCGTGCGAATGGAAATTCACACACTTACAAGTGTGCGACGCGACATTCGAACTCTTGCGGCTTTCCGTAGCGACGACTCAAAAATTACCTGCGCCATTTTCGTCTATTTAATTATTTTTTAAAGTTTTGTGGGCGTCTAGTTAATGTCTGGCGGGTGCTGAACCTTGAACCCTAGCGACCGATCCGCCACAAAATATAATAACTAGCGCGGCGAAGTGCGGTGGGCGCGGGGCGGGCGCGGGGCGGGCGCGGGGCGGGCGCGGGGCGGGCGCGGGGCGGGCGCGGGGCGGGGAGGTCCGCCTACGGCGGGGCGGGCGCGGCGGGCGCGGCGCGACACGGCACGGCTTTCGGATGATCCGATCCGCCGAGCGAGCCGCGGGGTCCGTGCCGCGCGCGAGCGGCCCGGCGGTCAGCGGCGCCAGGAGGTAGGAGGTGCGCTGCTGCTGGGCTGGTCAGTCTGCACGGTCCGCACCGGCCGGGCCGGCCCCACTGGCCGCGCGCTGCTGCCCCCTGGCGGCGCCCGCCCGAGACTCCTCCCGCGCCCGCGCTGCGAGTGCGACTGGATCGATGCGGCTATGCGGCGGGGTGGGGGGCGCCACCGTGTTGCTGTGCACCTCGCGCCGGTCGCTTCGCCGCGCCGCACCGCCACCAAGCAGGCCGCGAACGTGAAGCGTCGCAGAAACTGATTTGGGCGCCGGGATGCGCCGGGGCGTGTTGCTAGATAAGTAGACAAAAATTGCTCACGGCACACCTGTGTGAAGCGGGCGGTATCAACGCCTGCCTACCAGGCAAACTCGCCCCACTGGAGAGTTTACTTTGCCTTGTAGGCAGGCATTGATACAGCCCACTTCACGCATGTGTGCCGTGGGCAATTTTTGCCTACTTATCTGGCAACACTGCGCGCCGCGCCGGGGTGCCCACGCCGCCTTGCGATAGCCCGGTAGGCAACCCGCCCGCGCACGTGCCGGCCGGTATAGCCTACCCTGCAGGGGCTCGTGTCGTGGAGCTGACCTTTTAGGCCGGCAGCCGCAGCGCAGCCGGCTCCGGCCGGTGAACAGAACAGCCTTGGCTCAATAATTGTGGCCTGGTTCTCTCAAGTCTATAGTCTGGTCTGTCCAACAGGCCGTGAGATACGGGGGAGAGGAAACCCTCGTCGGGCGATATGGAGGCGATGATGGTGCCGGTGAGCGCCGCCCCGCCCCGCCCCGCCCCGCCCATCTCTTTTACTACTTTACTTGAACACACTCACTCCCCGCGCTGGGTACCCACAGCCCGTTGCTGCGCCGCGGTGGGCGCCCTGCCCTGCCCTGCCCGGCCCCAGAGGCTTTCACTCGGATGGACCTCTTAACACCTGCGCCTCCCCCCCCCTCCTCCTCCTCCCCGATCCTTTCGGTTAAGATTACGACCGTTGCTTTGCGTCGGGCGTGTACATGTCCGCGGACGCTGTAGCGTTTTGTGATGCCGTCTGCTGTAACGCCTGCAGCGTACGCCTAAGCGTTACGGGTGTGCAGGGCGCAGGGCCCGACTGCGGTATGCGTGCATAACGTCACGAAGCCCGTCCCGTCGTCTGCTGCGCCTGCAGGCTTCCGTTACTGCGGCTAATGATTTTCCGTGTCGAGCTACACAACAACAACAAACATACGACAAATGCCTCAAACAAAACACGAGTGTGACACGTGGTCACACGTGGTCACACGTGGTCCATGCACGTGGTAGGCGAGGAGGCGGCTCCGGCCCGGCCCGGCCTGCAGGGTTCCCACCGCTGAGCTGAGCAGGGGCCTACCTATCCCACATTGGGGCCTAGACGGGCCGGGCCGGGCCGGGCGGGGCGGGAGGGAACTCCACCTGTCCGAAGGCGTGGCGGGGGGCGGGGCGGGGCGGGGCGGGCCGTACAGTGATACACCTGTACTGGGCCTGGCTGCGCTACCAATGAACAGGGAGGATGAGTGAGTGAAAGTGAGGACGACACAAAGAATGCGCACCGGATGGACCTCTCCCTCCCTCCCTCTCTCCGTCTCTCTCCGTCTCTCCGTCTCTCTCTGTCTCTTGCTCTCTCTCTCTCTCTCTCTCTCTCTCTCTCTCTCTCTCTCTCTCTCTCTCTCTCTCTCTCTTGCTAGCTAGCGAGTCTCCCTCTTTTACTCATCGGATAATGTTTTTTCACCGCCCGTTCCACCGCTCCTCCGTGCGAGCGAGTATGCCGCGACGTCTAGCGGGTGTCACTCGTGGCAATATGTGCAGAAAGTGAGTGAGTGAGTGAGTGAGTGAGTGAGTGAGTGAGTGAGTGAGTGAGTGAGTGAGTGAGTGAGTGAGTGAGTGAGTGAGTGAGTGAGTGAGTGAGTGAGAGCGCTTGTTTCCATGCTGTTTTACCTGAAGGCGAGACTCGGCGTGCGAATAAAAAAAAACTACACATGAGTTTTAGAAAAAGTGAGAGGGTTCGGTGGTGTGGGTGTGTGAGGGACGAAGCCCGGCTCAGCTCGTCTGTCTCCGCCCCGCCCGAGCCCCCCCCCCCCAAACTGCCCCGCCCCGCCCCGCCCTGCCGCACGAGCCTGGAGCGCTCCCCCCCCCCCCGCTGCCCCCTCAACCTCCGCCTCATCAACGACCTGACCCCCGACCCCAGCCCGGCGCCCTGTGCTAGGCGATTCGCGGTGTACACTACCGGATTAATAAGTCCCTCATCTCTCTCTCTCTCTCTCTTGATATCGCGTGGCAAGACGTCTGTAAAGTTAGCGATGCGCGCAGCCGCGCGTAGCGTGAGCGAAGCGTAGCCTCGTACGCTACCGTCGATTCGCCGATGAAAGCTTGGCGAACTACTTAAGAACTCTGAAAAATGCTCTCAAGCCGAGTTCCCATGATGCGCGCGTCGCTACTTTACAGACCTCAGCCGTCGCAAATAGAGCCGCGCTAATGAACTGCTGCCGATATAACCCAAGTTGAAGTTGAAGTTGAAGTCCACATTCTGCTCCACCCCTTCGACTGACTGTTCCTCCGCGATCACAGCGGCGCAGTCGTCGTGGCCGTCGTCTGTCTCGCCCCTCCTCCTCTTGCTTCTTCCTCTTCTTCTTTTCCCTCATCGTCGTTGAGCATCACTACTCCGGACAAATCAGTCCCACAATCCGACCCGTAAAGTTCGTCAGCGTCCCAGTCACTCTACTTCGCTGACTAAGAAGGTGTCGGGAGAAGTGCCATCGTTAGGACTGCAAGGAAGGCAAATAATTAGCAGTCACGTAAGGTTCAAATAAGGTCGGTACGGCCCCTAGCAGCCCCGCCCCTCCCTCTCTCTCTCTCTCTCTCTCTCTCTCTCTCTCTCTCTCTCTCTCTCTCTCTCTCTCTCTCTCTCTCTCTCTCTCTCTCTCTCTCTCTCTCTCTCTCTCTCTCTCTCTCTCTCTCTCTCTCTCTCTCTCTCTTACTTTCCACCTTTTAGACCCATTTTGTACAATTTAATCCCCCCAATAAATCCTTTTAAAAACTAAACTCTCTCTCTCTCTTTGTTTGGCTCTATCTCCCCCATCCTAATATGTCCGCCCTCCGCCGCGGCGAGCGCCAGACGGCGCAGTACGGGGTCTAATACATTTATTATTGTTGTTGTCATTATTGCGAGTTCTCTCTTACCGGCGGGGTAGGATGGGGCGAGGCGACACACGCGTGGTGTGGTATTAGATTTGTGGCGGGTGGGGCGCGGCGGGGGGGGCGGGTGGGGCGGGCGGGGCGGGCGGGGCGGGCGGGGTGGGCGGGGCGGGCAGGGCGGGCGGGGCGGGCGGGGCGGACGGGGCGGGTGGGCCGGGCGGGGTGGGGCGCGGCGGGGTGCGGCGGAGATGTGGAACGCCCTACGAACAGGGTCGTAGCACAGGTGTGTGGGGTGTGGGGAGGAGGAAGCTGGGTGGCACATCACAAGAGCTCGCGCGGTAATTAACTGAGAGAGAGAGAGAGAGAGAGAGAGAGAGAGAGAGAGAGAGAGAGAGAGAGAGAGAGAGAGAGAGAGATAAAGAAAGACTCTCTGCCCATTCACCTCCCGCCGGGCCGGGTCGCCGTTTTGTGAATGTGATCGGGAATTACAAGTGAGAGTAGCGCGTGCTCCTGAACCGAATGAGGTGCGCCCCTGCCCTGCCCCCCGGTGTTGAGGCCGACACCGAGGCTCGCCTCACCTCGCAGGCATTCGCGTAGGCAACCCGCATGCGCGCGTGTCTGGCGGGCTTGCCTACGCAGATCTGTACAGGCGGGTGAGTAGGCAACCCGCATGCGCGCGTGTCTGGCGGGCTTGCCTACGCAGATCTGTACAGGCGGGTGAGTAGGCAACCCGCATGCGCGCGTGTCTGGCGGGCTTGCCTACAGATCTGTACAGGCGGGTGAGTAGGCAACCCGCATGCGCGCGTGTCTGGCGGGCTTGCCTACGCAGATCTGTACAGGCGGGTGAGTAGGCAACCCGCATGCGCGCGTGTCTGGCGGGCTTGCCTACGCAGATCTGTACAGGCGGGTAGGTTACAGTACAGGGTACGCAGCGGGGCGGGCGTGGTGGTTTCAGCAGAAATGAGTAATAAGTGAGACCTCCGCCCCACCCCGCCCCGCCCCACCCCGCCTCGCCCCACCCCGCCCTGCCCCGCCCCGCCCTGCCCCGCCACGCCCCGCCACGCCTCCTCTCCTCGCCCCTCGGCCCGCGTGGGCTTCCTTACGATATTGTGACGCACTCACTTCACCGGAGGACGTCATATCGCGAGCCTGGAGTCCGGGGGCGGAGGAGGTGGTGACGGTGGTGACGGTGGTGACGGTGAGTCACCCGCTGAGGTTACGCCGCCGGGCGGGCTGGTCTGATGATTCAATGATGCCTCCTGGCCCCGGCTCGGTGGGCGGAGTAGGCAACTCCTTCCCTTTCTATATTTGGATTCCTCTCTTTTTTCCTCACCTTTCCCTCCTTCTCCTCCTCGCCCTCCTCCCCCTCCCCCTCTCCTTTCCTTTTCCTCCGGATCGAATCCGGTTCCGCAAAACGGTGATCCGGCGGCTCCCCCCGACGCGACCGCGCAAGTGACCGGTCACGGTATGGGTCAGTGCTCCGGGCGAGAGTGAGCGACAGAGAGGGGGAGAGTGAGAGAGAGAGAGAGAGAGAGAGAGAGAGAGAGAGACCGAGCCTTTGAGCAGGGGCCCCAAGGCACCGAGTGTGTACGGGCCGCAGTACGCCTGCCGCACCCTGCCTGCAACCCTCTCCAAGGTAAATAAGTGACGAAGAATTTAACGGCCCGCTCGTAAGCGAGAGAGAGAGAGAAAGAGAGAGAGAGAGGCACGCGTCCGGTCCAGCCGAGGGCCCGGGCCGTCTGACATGCACACACAGGGAGCGCGCGCCCGGCCCGGTGCGATTTGTTTGGTCAGCAGCTTGAGTTGCGGCAGGACCGCGGGCGGGGCGGGGCGGGGCGGGGCGGGGCGGGGCGGGGCGGGGCGGGCCACTCGCCTCGCGCGGCAGCAAACATTGTCATCCTCCTTCCGGATCCGCCGGTCCTAGCTCTCTCTCTCTCTCTCTCTCTCTCTCTCTCTCTCTCTCTCTCTCTCTCTCTCTCTCTCTCTCTCTCTCTCTCTCTCTCTCTCTCTCTCTCTCTCCCTCTCCCTCCCCCTCTCAGGACGTCTCGCCTGCCAAGTTTGAAGTATGTTTGAGTACGCCAATGCAGGCAGAGACGCAGAACACCCGCCGCCCCTGGCCCGCCTGACACACACACACACGCACGCCTTACACAAGCAGGCACGCGCGTGCTTTCTCTGCGCGTGTCCACACACGCAAATACACTCTCGATGGTTTTTTTTGAAGAAAGGTTTCGCGACTGCGCCGGCGCCTTCCTTGTTATTCCCTGGGTGGGGCGGGGTGGGGCGGGGCAGGGCAGGGTTGAGCGGGGTGGGGTGGGGCGGGGCGGGGCGGGGTGGGGCAGGGCCGGGCCGGGCGTAGCGGGGTGGGGCGGGGTGACCGCGGGCGGTATGCGGAGACTTGAACGAAAGGAGATGCAATGCCATGCACTGCGCTTCCTACGCGAGTGAGCATGTGTTTGACCAAAGAAAGTAGAAGGTGGTTCACGTAGCAGGGCGTGCACGCTGGGACTTCCCCTCTCTTCCTCCATTCGGAAAATTTATTGTCTGATAAGAAAATCTTAAAACTATCGATCCCGTTCGGGTTGACACTAGTGTAAGCCGCGCGCGGAAGGCGCTCTCGCTCTCGCCTCGCCGCCGCCGTTCCTGACGGGCTTTCAGAAAGCATCAGTCCCGATAGCAACAGACGGAACGGCCGAGGACCGGTACGCAGCCGCCCCGCCCCGCCCCGCCCCGCCCCGCCCCGCCCGCGCGAGCGCCGTGCAAAAGTAGTTCCGGCCGCGCCAGATTTGAAAGCGGGGATGCTCTTCGCCACGTATTCTGCAGAGAGAGAGAGAGAGAGAAAGAGAGAGAGAGAAGAGAGAGAGAGAAGGGGGAAGCTCGCGGGCCGCGCGCCCGGTGCCTATACAAAGAGAATGTCTTCGACTAGCGGGGCGGGGCGGGGCGGGGCGGGGCGGGGCGGGGCGGGGCGGGGCGGGGCGGCTAGTCAGCAGGCGCGGGAAGAAAGCCATTATTAGGATAGGCCGGGTGGGTCCGGGCGGCGCCTCGCCTCGCCTGCCCCTGGTGACTAATTATGACACAAGGCGGATAGAAGAATGCGGCTCCCCCGCCCCGCCCCGCCCCGCCCCGCCCCGCCCCGCCCCGCCCCGCCCCGCCCCGCCCCGCCCCGCCCCGCCCCGCCCCGCCCCAGGAACATCTGGTGTTCGCACGACGGGCGGGCGGGCCCTGCTCCTCTCTGCGGAAGCAAGGCGACGCGACGCGGGGCGGGGCGGGGCGGGCGCTCAAAATCATAACGACAATAAAAAGAAATAGAACAGCGTTAGCTCGCGTAACTCTCCGCGGGGCGGCAATTGAATGGGCTCGTCAGATCAACGAGGACCGGGCCGGGCCGGGCCGGGCCGGGGCCGCCGGGTGACGTCACTCTCCTTGACTGGGTATGAATGGACTACTTGCAGGTGCGTAAATTTCCATACGCCGCTACCCTTCAAGTGTGTGAAATGTTTCGAAAACCTACACACACTTTTAGGGGAGGGGCAATAGCTGTGCGAATGGAAATTCACCGACCTACAAGTGTGCGACATACACACACTTGGCTTGCTCTATCCAGTGGGCACTCCCTCCTCTCCTCCAGGGCCTGGAGCTGAGATGTTCTCCAGCGCGCTCCAGGCTCCCCGGGCCCGCACGCACGCACGGGAGGCCCTGCCTGCTTGCCTGTGGTCAGACCTCGCTAACGCTATAACGCTAACGCGAGCCGCCAGGCCTGCATATCAGTCCCTCCTCCTCGCGGTAACGTTGCGCAACGGATAATCAAAGGGGATCACACACACACACACACACACAGAGGCAACGCGGTTCATTGCCAACACCATTAGGCATTCCAGGTCGGAGGCGCGCGCCAAAAGCAAGCAGTAGTCTAGTGCGCGGAGCGGCGCGGGGCATGCGCAGAGAGCGACCTTGTCCGTGAGGGGTATCTTCTCCTCCTCCGCGCGGGGCCCGGCCGGCGCCTGCGCTGCCGCTACCGCTACTGGGTCACGGGGAGCGAGCCGTAGTCCGACGACAGCACACCAAGGTGCACCAAAGGGGACAGTTTTTCATATTTTTTTTCTGGGGGAAGGGGGAGGAGGAGGAGTGAGGATTGAGGCGAGTGAGGAGTGAGGAGTGAGGAGGGGCAGCAGCAATGCATCCTTGATGTGGAGAGAAAAGTGAACGGGGTATAGACGTATGTGACCGGACCATTCAGGGTGAGGACACCGTGCCTTGATAGATTACTACCGTGCCTATACATTGCTCATTTAAAAAAAAAAAAATCAACCAATTTTTTGTTGTTTGGTTAGGTAATTCTTACAAAATTAATTCTTAACAAAAGACATTTTTTTAATTTTTTTTTTAAATAAATTCCTAATGATGGAATTAAATCCGAAACGTTGTCGGTGGGTGGTGCAGTAGTGTTGGCGTACAAAGGCTGTTCTGTTCTCGCCTCAAGGTGTCGGACGGGACGGGCCGGTGCGACACGCAACACGCGGCTATAGAGGCGCCAGGAGGCACGCGGCCAGCCACCGCCAAGGATCCCGCGCAGCGCCGCGACGCGACGCTCACCGACGCCGACGCCTCCGAACAGGCCCAATCACTCGCGTCTCTTTAGTTTTATTTAGATAAAAAAAACACTAGTAGACCTACCTCGGAGCAAATAGATGCTGCGACAGCCAACTAGAAATTTGCGATGGCAACTGCTAATTTTTTGCTGCCACCGTGAAATAATTTTAACGTCTCAAAATTAACTATTTTCTTGGCTCTGATAGTCGATCTTTTTTTCCACTCGTGTTCGAGATCAGGGGGAACAACAGAGACGGAGAAGCAGGAGAAAGGAGGAATTATTGTTAACCTCCGGCCGGGCCGGTCGGAACCGAAGCGCCAGAGTGGTGATGGGATGCGGACTTATTATTATTGTCATTATGTCGCGCCGTAAATGATATGGGGCGCGAGTAGGGTGCGCCATTAGGACCCCAAACCACGTGTGTGTGTGTGTGTGTGCCGCGAAGGGCGACAAAGTGAGAGATAATGAGGGAGAGAGAGGGAGGGGGGGGGGGGAGAAAGAAAGGGGAAGGCGCCGTGGATTAAGGGAGCAGGAACGCCGTGGTTGTGCCCTTCAGGCCGGTCACACACTCACTCACTCACTCACTCACTCACTCACTCACTCACTCACTCACTCACTCACTCACTCACTCACTCACTCACTCACTCACTCACTCACTCACTCTGTACGCACACCTGCATCACGACCACGGCGGTGCGCGCTGCGCCTGCCTTGACATCAAATCCCCCTCTCTCTCTCTCCCTCTCCTCCTTTCACTCTTTCTCTTTCCTTCGCGCTGTGTGTGTGTGTGTGCGCGCCTCCCACGTTGCGGACTCCCCCTCACACCTTGTTGTCGCATCGCATCGCCTTCGCCGGCACGCGAGGCGAGGCGAGGTGAGGCACCAATGTGACGTCACATTCCTTTAGAATGGCAATCTCAGCTGGAATAGATTTTGCCAATTTCCACCACGCAGTTTTGCTTGTCAACTTTTTTTAATTTTATTTTTTTCGCCCCTGCTTTCTTTTTCGGCGTAGTGTCAGCCCTGCCGGTCGAGCTCGATTAGTTCGATTAAAGAACGAGCGGTGGCGGTAGCGGTGGCGGCAGTCTCGCCACAACGGTCTGTCAGTCCGGTTCGGTTGCCGCCGATTTTTTTGTTGTTTTTTTAATTTTATTTGTCCTCGCCGCCTTCTCTGTCGCCGCCGCGGAACTCCGCTGCTTCCTTTCACGCGATTAAAACATTAAAACTCGCGGATCGCGGCGTCCACTCCTCGCTCGTGTTTCTTCCGACTCAACTCTACCGGCCGAGAAGAGGAGAGTGAGGTTATGGCTGGCTAGAGTTCGCCGGGGTTGCCGCCGCCGCCGCCGCTGCTGCCGCAGCCGCAGCCAGGTGAGAGGTGAGTACACGTCGTCGATCTCAATAGAGCTAATGTTTGGGTCAAAAAACCAAAGTCATTTGAAGGTTAAAAATTGACTGTGTGGTGTGTCTCCATCGCCTCGCAAAACTCTCTTTGCGAGGGTCCGCCCGCGAAGCCTGAATGCGGGAAATGAATAGGGAAATGGTTGGTTATTCGGCCACTAGAATGCGTCACCCGGCCGGCCCGGCCGGGCCTGTGGGCGACCAGAGCGCCCTCACCCGCAGGACCACTTTCTGCCCGCATCATCCCGCAGTCCCCGTCCCGTCCCGCGTCACCAGACGCAACAAATCAGTCCCTCCCTCCCCGTCCACGTCCCCGTCCACGTCCCCGCCCCCGTCCTGGGCGTGACCACGCTGTGGCCACCTTGTTGGCCCACCTGCGTCAGCACCAGGAGACGCTAGGAGGACCATGGAGTACCCTGTCCCCGCGGGTAGCTGTCCTTCAAAGGGCTCAGGCTCTACTCATGTTGTACTCCCGCTGTACTCCCGTTGTACTCCCGTTGTACTCCCGTTGTACTCCCGTTGTACTCCCGTTGTACTCCCGTTGTACTCCCGTTGTACTCCCGTTGTACTCTCGTTGAACTCCGCGGCGTGCTCAAACTGTACTCCTGGAGTGACCGGTGCCGCATCTCCGGCTCTGTCTCTGATACTTGTTCGGGAACAAGATACCCATGTGTGTTGACCTGTTGCTTTCGAACCGCGCCGCCGACGGGGAGGTTGAAGGAAGTGGAAGAGAAGGGAGTGGGGCTTGTCGAGGTCAGACGCGGGCCGGGCCGCGGGCCGGGCGCAGCAGGCTGGCTACAGGCTACCGCCCCGCCCCGCCCCGCGCCGCCCCGCGCCCCGCCCCGCGCCCCGCCCCGCGCCCCGCGCCCCGCCCCGCCCCGCCCCGCCCCGCCCCGCCCCGCCCCGCCCCGCGTGGTATGTGTCACCAAACGCTCTCGGCGACCCCCGCGCCCCACCCCGCCCCGCGCCACTCCCCGCGCGCACTTCGAGAGAGGCTTTCTCTTTTAGGACTGGCCGCCCCGCCCCGCCACACCTGCCGGCTTGTTTGTGACACCCGCGCTGAGCTGAGCTCTACGGCTAATTGCCGAGCGGGGCCAGCGCGCGAAACGAACACGAGGGACGCAACTTGGGGCGGGGCGGGGCGGGGCGGGGCGGGGCGGGGCGGGGCGATGAATGAGGCCTTATTGCTTCCCACCTCTGACGGGGTTGGCTCCTCTTGGCCCGGTCCGCCCCACCACAACCCAAAATCACGTGGTATTCTGTGCAAATATTTTTTTTTAAATTGATACTTTTAGATCCCATAGAATTTTTCTAATTGTTAAAAAAGCGTCGACCTGAATGGCGTATGCGTTGGGTATAGTTTTGGATAGGCGATGTGTTTCTGGCAGGCAGAGCGGTCCCCCGGCAGGAGAGAGGCGGTTATGGAGTTTGACGAGGAGGAGGAGGAGGTGGAGGAGGAGGAGGAGGAAGGAGAGGGGTCGGAGAGGGGCCGTTCAGGGACACACAAGCATTCTAAACGCAGCTATGACCCAGAATTCAAATCCATCTCGATATGGCCCGAAGCTGACTCATACTGTAAAAATAACTCGATTTTTAAAATAGAAAAAATATTCAATTATAGTAAATGCGATATGTTTTTCGACAAGAGCCTCAAACCTCTGCGAATTTATTTTAGATCCCCTACTGTTTTTACTTTTCACAGTGTAACTGTCGAGACGATTTTCCTGGTTTCCCTATACCCTTCGCCCTATCATCACGCTCAATATCATAATCACAACGGAAAGAACTTATTTCTCTCCCTCTCTCTCTCTTCCTCTCTTTCTGCCTCTCTTTTTTTATTTCTTTTATTTTCTTAAAAAAAAAAAAAATAATAATTGTGTTGTATCTTATGGGACGTGCCTGGCGTGGCACTCCCTCCCTCTCTCTCCTGGCCCGCGTGGCGCGGCCGGTGCATCGGGGCGTCCTCCCAAGGCCGCGGCGGCGGTGGGGCCGGTGGGGGCGGCCGGGCAGGGCCGGGCAGGGCCGGGCAGGGCCGGGCCACCGGACTGGACTGGGCCCTCTCTCTATCCGGCCGGCCCGGACCAGACCAGATGACTCGGTTTGACCCGGTCGAGTCGGGTCGGACCGGTCCTGTCCCCCGCGGGACGGCCGGCGCCTCGACGCCACGCCGCGCCACGCCGCGCCACGCCGCGCCACGCCACGCCACGCCACGCCATGCGGCGACGAAACTGGCGCCACTCTCACTTGAGCTGGAGGAGAAGAATGCAGAATGTGCGAGACGGGCTCATTGGCACGGTTAGCGTGAAATACTGGGGAGGACGACTGCCTACGGAACGGAGGGGCTCAAATGCGTGACGTAAGCAGAGGTCCGTAACGCGACACCTCCTCGCTGCTCGTATATGTGTATTCACCACCACGGAGTGGTGTATTTTAATTGTCTCGTGCATTTAATTTAAAAAAATTACCTTTAGCACTTTAAAAATGCTTTAGGGTCTTCCAAGATAATTTTCCTTTTCCCTCTTAAAAAAAATATGGTAAATAAATCCGTAAAAGTAGAATGTGGATTTTCCCTTCTTACATTTTTCGCTGACGTGCGTGCAATATGCTCTGACTCCTGGGCGCTGGGCGCACTGTGCGCTGCAGGCTGGGTCCCATCTGCTGCGCAGCACGGGGGCCACCTCACCTAGCCGCTCTATGGCACTAAATATCCAAGAGTTACGACTAGACTTTTTACTGCACGCGACAATTCTTCTCTTTTTCCTAGCCTCACCGCCGTAGAGTGTTTTTTTTTTTCTCAGTGTCTCCAAGCGCGTCTTCACCGTCGGCACGATAACTTAATGTTCCCGAAATATATGAGAGAGAGAGAGAGAGAGAGAGAGAGAGAGAGAGGGAGAGAGAGAGAGAGAGAGAGAGAGAGAGAGAGAGAGAGAGAGAGACGCGGGGTCCTTATCCATATCGGGGCACCACATAATTTTGGTGAGCGGTGAGTCGCGTTGGCGGGGCGGGGACTGTCCACCACTACTCTGTCCACTCTGTCCACTCTGTCCCGCCAGGCCAGGAGCTTTCCCGCGGAGGGATGCTGCGGTGCCCGCTGACCACCAGCTCTGCTATTGCTCTATGTAACGACGACGTTGCGTACACTGTGCGGAAACTGTTACCCGCGCCTTAAAGTCTTAATTTTCTCAAAGGTTTCTCGAAGTTTGCTTATGTGCATATCAAGCGTGCACAGTGTTGAAAATTTGAAGGGAAAAATGATTGGAAAGGAAATTCCAGGGAGGATTTATAAAATACTTAACGACAATAATTAATAACTGTTTGAGATATAAAAATCAGAAAGCAAAAAAAAAAAAACAGAAAATTTCAGGAAAATATCATTTTAAAAAGGAAAGAAAATACAAAAACTTTTTCGAAAAAAGTCACCTAACTTATACACTAAAATTGCGTGCCGTCGCCCGGCTGAGAGAACGGTTCGCGAGAATTATCGTGTGGTACTCAAGATTGCCTAAATGTAGAGCAAGCGCTCGGCTCGGTCACTCCGCCCCGCCAAGTCGCGCCACGTTGTGCAACTGTGACGGCACTAAGAGAGGGCCAGGACAGCGCCGGCCGGGCGGACGTGATCGGAAAGCGAGTATGTGCCCGTCTCTCTCTCTCTCTCTCTCTCTCTCTCTCTCTCTCTCTCTCTCTCTCTCTCTCTCACTCACTCACTCACTCACTCACTCACTCTCTCACCTCCGCGTGGCGTAGAGAAGTGCAACGAATCGCATGCTCCGCATCACGTCGCACCGCCACGTCCGAAACGCATACGCGGGAGTGTCCAGTGTCTGTCTGTCTGTCTGTCTGTCTGTCTGTCTGTCTGTCTGTCTGTCTGTCTGTCTGTCCGTCCGCCTGTCTGTCTGTCTGTGCGTGTCTGTGTGTGTCCAGCGCGTCACGCAAGAAGTCTCCAAAATGCACCAGGATGACGGCGAGCCATGCGGTCACGTGGGGTGGGGGCCACGAGGCCCACCTGGGCTGGGCCCACCGCGCAGAGGAGTCTCTGCATCAGAAGGACCCACACGACGGCCCAACCTCCCCCCCCCCCTCTCTCTCTCTCTCTCTCTCTCTCTCTCTCTCTCTCTCTCTCTCTCTCTCTCTCTCTCTCTCTCTCTCTCTCTCTCTCTCTCTCTCTCTCTCTCTCTCTCTCTCTCTCTCCCTCTCTCTCTCTCTCTCTCTCTCTCTCTCCCTCTCTCTCTCCCTCTCTCTCGCTCGCGAAATGCCGTTGCGTTGCTGACTCGTCATGACACGAAGGAAAAGGAAAGTGATGCCTGGTGTGCTTTTGTGGCGTCCTCGTGTGTGTGCGCGCGCGCGCGTGTGTGTGTGTGTGTGTGTGTGTGTGTGTGGTGGTACAGAAGCCACCCTTCCTTCTCGCGGGCCTCGCTATAAAGGACCGCCCCATTCATACGTAATTCACAGGTGGTGTGTTCGTTCGGACATTCGTTCTGAACGCAGCAGCAGAACTAGCTCCGGCCCCAGTGCAGCCATGTCGTATCACGGGAGAAATAATGATGAGAGAGAGAGAGAGAGAGAGAGAGAGAGAGAGAGAGAGAGAGAGAGAGAGAGAGAGAGAGCAGTATTGAGATGTACTTGGACTCGCTCGCACTACTAGTCGTCGACGGCGGGGTGGGGCGGGCCCGAGGGGCGTCCGCAGGTCTTCCTGGCCCCGCGGAGAGGCAAGCACCCATGTAACGCCCGGGCGGGGCGGGGCGGGGCGGACTGGTTGTCGGCAGATCTGTATTACCGCGCAGGGCAGGTCGCGGCAGGGCAGGGGCGTAACTCGCAGGTCCTCACTGCTGCCGCCTCGACTACCGCGCCACCCCGGCCCGGCCCGGCCCGGCCCGGTCAGCTGGTCTGTATTTGAGTCTCGCTTCCTGCTGTAAATCGCCCAGTCGACCCAGTCGCCGTCTTATAATGTAGCTGGTAGTCAATGAAAGAATTCAAAATAAAAACACTGTTAAAAGTTTCCACGGAAATATTGACGGTTTTGTCCGGAAACATTCTAGCCGGTGTGAACCGTTTTTTAAGTATACGGTTCGACCGTACCAATCGATTTACGGACCTTACCGTCCTTCTAAAATACGGTGCAACCCGTACCCCAAATTCCCTTCTTCTGCATAGTTTTGCTACTACGGCACTTTTTGTGAAAACTTTTTACGGGACTCCCCGTACTTTAACAAGTACGGAAGCGGCCGTAGTTTGAAACAACAGTTTTTGCCGTATTTTGGATAGGTACAGACCACTCCGTAAAAAAATACTACTGTGCTCTTCGTAACCATTTCTGCGTAATATGCTACGGAATTTTTAACAGCAGGAATTATCGCTTTCGAATAAAAGGTTCATCACTCTGACGTACCGAACTTTCCCGATACTGTGTCTGTCGTTTCTCTTTCATCAAAGTAATTTTTTTTTCAGTGGCCCGAAGATATTTTTATTTGACCGCAGCGAGTACTTAGGCTGTCGGTACCTCGAGTTCCCGGGGCGTTGAAGCCCGTCAGGCGCCTAACGATCCTGTCGGTAAACGCAGCGTAGCGTCGAGTCCTCATAGGAAGTTATCGGGGCCGGGCCAGCGACCGATCAGGTCAGAGGTTCAAGTACTGCCATCGGTGCCCATAGTTTTTTATGACATCTCCGTCCCGGCTCACCTCACTCCTCCTACGTGCTCCTTCCATCTCGGCCCTCTCATCTCTCTTTCACTCTCTCTCTCTCTCTCTCTCTCTCTCTCTCTCTCTCTCTCTCTCTCTCTCTCTCTCTCTCTCTCTCTCTCTCTCTCTCTCTCTCCACTCTTTCTCTTTGGACCTACCGCGGACTCTCCTCTGCCCTTCGCGTGATAAGCGCCCACATATTTTGTGGCCAGCGTCAGCGTAGGCCTGTACGTGGCAGGGCCTGGTGGGGTGGGGAGGGGCGAGGCTGGGCGGGGCGGGGCGGGGCGGGATGGGGCGGGTGCGATGTGAACAACTATTAATCAATAAGTTGTGGGACCCCTACCACCCAGCACACCAGTGGTAAGCACCTGTGTCACCTCCTCTCTGATCTCTCTCCATCTCGCCCCTCTCATATCTCTCTCTCTCTCTCTCTCTCCTCTCTCTCTCTGTCTCTGTCTCTCTCTCTCTCTCTCTCTCTCCCGCCGGCTGCGTGTCGTGTCACTTTGCCGTCTCGTGTGCGGTGCCCGTCCGCCCCGTCATCGAGCACGGCCCAGCCTCACGCGAAAGACAGCCTAACACACTAAACTCCAGAGCCGACCCACTGGAGGGAGGGCCGACTGGAGGATTCTGGAGCAGGCCATGGCGTTGTCGACCGCACTGGAGACCTGTCACGTGACGTGTCACACACTTTTATACCCCCGAGCTTACTCGCTCTTGTACCCGTGACGAAAAAAAGCTGTGTGATTCTTTTAAAGTACATGTATTACCAAAATAATTTAAATAATCCATCATAAATCTGGTTGGGACGGGGGCGCTGGGTCTAACTTTCGAATCGCGAGCCGCACCGTGGACATGGACACCATTGTTTCTCTCATCTTCCCTCGATCAGCGTTTTTATTGTTTATTCCTCAGAGAGAGAGGGAGGGAGGGAGGGAGGGAGGGAGGGAGAAAAGTTGGAATGGGTTGTATAAAAAAAGAAGAGGAAGAAGGAGAGGGCACGGATAAAAAATGAACTTAAAAAAACCAAAAGACCGAGTCCCTTTCTGTGTCGGCTCCACTGTGACGACTTACCTGTTCCTATTATCTGATGGTCTTCCCTCGTACGCCGCCACGCCACGCCACCGCCTCTCCTTGACCGAGACCCACCCCGCCCCCCCCCCCCCCCCCCCCCCCCCCCCGACCCCGCCCCACCCGGCCCCACCCCGCCCCGCTCGGCCCCGCCCCGACTCCCCATTCATTGGCCGCCACACCGCCGCCTCTCTCGTTACTTTTCCGGAGCAAACACTACACCGTCAAAGCAAAAAAATAAATGAAAAATAATATACTCCCATTAGACGCCCATTGACAAAAGCAGCGTACCCTCCTGCACTCTTCCAAACGCCCCCCCCCCCACCCCCACCTCCACCCCCGCGCTCCCCTCTATAGGAGCCTAAATTTGCGCCAGGCAGACAACGCCACTTCCTTTCGCCAGATTCTAAGCTCATCTCCCCGACCATATTTTTCTCTTCCCTCTTTCTCTCTCTCTTTCCCTCTCCCTCTCTCTCTCTCTCTCTCTCTCTCTCTCTCTCTCTCTCTCTCTCTCTCTCTCTCTCTCTCTCTCTCTCTCACTCTCACTCGTGTAGCTCTCGCGGAAATCTCTGTCACCAGCCCGTGTCTGATGAGAAGGATCCTCTGCGACGTCGCACCGTGGAAGATAAAGCTATTTTCGGTCTGTAACGAGGAGGTGGGGGAGAAAATTCACGGCAAAAACAACGTCGGATTTTTTTTTTAGGAATGGGGGTGACGGAAAGCTGCGAGAAATTATCTTGATTTGAGGAAACTCTCTTCAAGAAACGAGGAAACTACCCACATTTTTCGAGTTGACTTGACGAGGGAAAAGTAAACTGGAACGATGTAAAACGGCCGTATGGCAAACTCGATTGAGACCTAGGATCTAACTTAGACAGCGCATCTCAGTGGCGGGTGAATCTGGTTGTCGTGCTCGGGCTGGCGCGCGCGATAGCGGCGGCCGTCGCTCCGGCCCGGGCCCGGGCGTCGTCTGCTGTGCTGTGATTCCACCTGACATAATAAGGAAAAAAAATCCGGGCGTCTGGGATTTTATTGCGTTGTTTCGGAGCGGCGCGCAGATCCGGTCCCCTCTGGCCCCGGCGGGGGAGAGGGGAGGGGGGGTAGAAGGGGGCGTGGGGGAGGCGCCACCCTCTCAGCATCTGCCCCCCAGAGAGCGTCAGGGAGGACGGGGCACCTCGCCCCAGCCCGCCAGGTCTAATGTCATTCTATGTCACCGCCTGTCTGCGAGGTTAGGCCTGCAACGTGATCGGCCCTCGCCGCGCCCATGCCACGCCCTGCCCCGCCCCGCCCCGCCCCGCCCCGCCCCGCCCCGCCCCGCCCCGCCCTCTACATCTCCCTCTTCCTTCCACCTCTTATTGTCCTCCGTGATGCCGCCTCGTTGTGGTCCGTGTTGCTCACAAGATCGGAAATACCTGCTGCCTGTCCTGAGGCTGGAAGAGAGGGAGGAGGAGGAGGAAGAGGGAGGAGGAAGAGGGAGGAGGAGGAGGAGGAGGAGGAGGAGGAGGAGGAGGAGGAGGAGGAGGAGGAGGAGGAGGAGGAGGAGGAGGAGGAGGAGGAGGAGGAGGAGAGGAGGAGAGGAGGAGAGGGGAGGAGAGTCGTGAGTAGCGGTGGGCAGGAGACCTTCCGAAGGACGGCGGGCGGGAGAGAAGGTACCTGTCTCTCCCCCTCTTTCCCCGCCCCTCCCTCCCGGCGCCCTTTGGCCGAGAGCGCGCGCTCCCACTGACTGGGTACCTGGTACCCGCGCCACGTGGTCCTCCCCCCCCCCTCCCCGGTCCCCTGGCCGGTCTCGTCTTCACATCTGCCTGTCTCTCTTGCTCCTCTCCTCGGCTATTACCGCGCCTACTTTCTCCCGACGGTTTAGGAGGAGCGAGAGGAGGGGGGGGGGGGAGCTCCTCGGTGTCCTCTTGGACCTCGGCGTACGCGGCGTGGCGTGGCGTGGCGCGGGTCACGGGCGCTGCCCTGCCCTGTCGCGCCCGGGTCGGGTCGGGCTGTCGAACATCCGGGGTGTGCGACCAGCCCCTCCCTGATCCTCCTCTCCTTCATCGCCTCTGCCGTTCTCGTTGTTCTTTTTGTCTTTATTTCTCTGATCCTACTGTGCGCGTGAGGCCAAGCCAACGAGTCGAATCCTTTTTACCTCGTCCTTTCTCAAAGCGCACTTGAAACCATTCCATTAAAACTTGTCGATCGTGAAGGCGGTGGTGCTGCAGACAGGTGGGGGTGGGGTGCAGGAATACCCTTCTTCCAGGGCTCTCTGTAGGCAAGGGGCTCGGGCACTTGTTTAGCGCGCGGGCGGTGGCGGGCGGGAGCGGAGCGTCGAGTTTTAAAAGAGCAAACGGTGACGTCATCGATGATGGCGTGAAGGCCCTCAGGGCTCCGCGGCGGTCTGTTCTGGTCCGAGCCGAGGGCCGCTGGACTTTCTATGATGAGCCCGCGCCTCCCGCCGCGTCGGGCCGACAGATACGACCTGCCTGACCCGTCCTGCCGTCCTGCTGGGGTCCTGCTGGGGTCCTGCTGGGCCTGTCGCTGGCAGGGGTGTCCTGCTGTCCGCCAGGGGGCCCGATACTGCACGCTCAACAGGAACTGGGGCGGGAATGATAAGTTTGATCCGTTAGTTAGAGCAGCGGTAACACCACCAGCCAAGAAAACTCGGAGACATATGTTAAATTTTGTTTTTTGCCGCCCGGCGTTTTGCGATCATTTCCGCGTCACATTGCATTTATAAAAATTGTGTGTCGCGTAGGCTGGAGATATGAACTCGACGAGAAGTGCACCGTACTCGCTAACGCCGCTCGCACTGGTCGAGCTGAGCTGTGCTGTGCGCAGGAGGCAACAGGTTGCCCGTGTTTACTCTCTGCCCGCCCCGCCCCCCGCCCCGCCCCGCCCCGCCCCGCCCCGCCCCAGAGGGGAGTTCCTCATGGGTCGGGTGGGAGCACACAGCCCTTGTGCCCCACCCCGCGCTGTGCCGGCCGGTGGGCCCCTGGCGGGGTCCTGCCGGGGCTGGGCCCTGCCTAGTGGCGGGAGCCCCCGCCCGCCCGCAGCCCCACCGCCCGCCCGCCCGCGGTGAGGCAGTGAGGGAGGGAGCAGGGCCCTCGCCGGGCCGGGCCGGGCCGGGCCGGGCCCCGAGGTTATAAAGGACCAGGCTGCCGCTCCACCGCGCCACTCGAACAGTCCGTGTGTTGCGGCCAGGTCCGCGCCGGTGCCCGACAGGTAGTGCACGGAGTAGTGACGGACGCATGGAGTCGTGAGTGTGCGTGTGCGTGCGCGCGCGTGTGACAGTGTGACAGTGTGTGAGTGACAGTGAGTGACAGTGACACAAGCTACCAAAGGACCTTAAGCCTTAAGCACACCATGTGGATTACCAACGTAAGTACGCCGGTTACGATTATTACCCCGAGATTTGGATCGGGCGGCACTGTGAGAAATAATGTTTCTAGGGAGAATTTTTCGTAAAGGGGCAATATAAAATTACAAATTTTATTCTGCGTAGTCATCTTTGCCGAGCGAAAAATGACATGAGTTTTACTCTACTTTAGTAAAACTAAAAAATATTTGTTAATTTACATAAATATTTTAACCTATGTTTTTTTTTTTTTTTGGGGGGGGGGGGCGGTGGAGTAATGTAATGGGTATTAAATATTTCTTCATTTACATAAATGTTTTAAACTAGTGTGGGGTGGGGGGTGGGGTGGAGTAATGTAATGAGTATTAAAAAGGTACAGCGCGTATATTACTGTGTCAAATCTCTGTACTACCACCTCTGTAAAATTACAATTTTAGTCGGAACCCGCTGAATGAAACAAGTCCCTCTCGAGTTCAATGTGCTTCCCGCGAGGCTGGTGTATCCGCCCCCCCGGGCGCGCTTCGTCACTTGCGCGCGCACACGGGCGCCACACCCCCCCGCCCCGCCCCGCCCCGCCCCGCCCCGCCCCGGTGGCCCACTCTCCACATGTCCTTCCCTTTCCTCTCCTATCGGCACTACAGGCGTTATGACCACTACTTCACCTGAGGCGAACTCAGAGTCGACGACGCGGTCTATAGCCCCAGTCAGGACCGCTCACAGCCGCTACCGGTAGGGCGGGGCGAGGTGCGGCGAGGTGCGGCGGGCGGGGCGTTCCCCGCAGACCGCGCCGGAAAGGTGCGGCAATGCGATTTGCGGGGGGAGGGGCGGGGCGGGGCGGGGGAAGTCCACCCGGGGCCAGAGCCTTCGCGCCACTGACTTTTCTTTCGCCTCAGGGGCCCTGTCTCCCCGCCCTGACCCGAGCCAGAGCCGAGCTGAGCCGTGACTCGCCGGTGAAATGCGTTGTCAACTACACCGCAAAAAAAACACGTTGCATCGTTGCATTTATTTGGTTTAGACTAATGCTCACTGGTTCATCCAGCCCCAAGAAAACGGTTCCCCTCATTAAATACCGCAAGGACTTAATTTAACACGATCGGTATTGTGACCACACCCACTGCTCTCGACCACATTTTCCGTGGAGTTTATTTTTTTCCTCCGCTCAGGGAGGTGTTATAGACACTCTCCAATTACGCGCCGGCCAGGCCGGGCCGGTGCCAGTGACACGCATCACACGACCCGGCCCCGTTACGAGCCGCACTCCTTTCGTTGACCGGGTCGCGTCCTCTCCCTCTCTCTCGCTCTCTCGCTCTCTCGCTCTCTCGCTCTCTCGCTCTCTCGCTCTCTCGCTCTCTCGCTCTCTCTCTCTCTCTCTCTCTCTCTCTCTCTCTCTCTCTCTCTCTCTCTCTCTCGCTCCCTCCCTCTCTCTCTTTCTCTCTCTTTCTCTCTCTTTCGCACTCGTGTTAATCAACGGGAATATTGGCTAGCACTCTTGTTAGGTGTTCGGGGAGAGGTCCTCCTCTTAGGCGGGGCGGGGCGGGGCGGGGCGGGGCGGGGCGGGGCGGGGCGGGGCGGGGCGGGGTGGAGCTCTATTGTATGCAAACCGGGCCGGGCCGGCTCGCTGGGACCGCGGGCCGGGTCAGTTAGGCTGGGCGTGGCGTGGCGTGGCGTGGCGTGGCGTGGCGTGGCGTGGCGTGGCGTGGCGTGGCGCCGGGAGAGAGGAGCCCCCGCGGCCCCCGCTGACCAGACCGTCTCCCGGGTCCAGCCCGGAGCGCCTCAATTGGCCGCGAGTTGACTGCGGCCGCGCGGCACGCCCGCCCGCCCGCCCCGCCTCGGCCCGCGCCGCCCCGGCCCGCCCCGCCCCGCCCCGGCCCGCCCCGCCCCGCCCTGCCCCGCCCCGCCCCGCCCCGCCCCGGCCCTCTCCACTCCGCCTCGCCTCGCCCGGTAGTAAACGTCTCAATCATTCACTACTCATTACCCTGCTGCAAAAACGTTTCAAACAGAAATACGCTTTTGCTAAGGACCGTGAAACCACGAATCACCGCGTCAAAAAACCCAGACCGTGTAATCCCCCATTCTCACCCCATGATAGTTTATCGATCATCATGCAGGATATTCATACCTCCCGTCCTTTTCGCAGGCCTAGGGGTAGGGGGTCATATTTCTCACCTGGCCGTGAGTTTTTTATTTTTCGTTTTGCGTTACAACTGAATGTACTCTAAGCTCTCATTCAGTTTCGCGCTGGGCTTGCGCCACGGTACGGTACGGCCCGCGCAGGAAGCTTGGCTGACCGAGGAGGCTGCGGGCGGACAGCAGACGACGCTAGCTGCACCGTCTTTTGTTTCAACCCGTTTCGAACTGCGGCGGGGCGGGGCGGGGCGGGGGGGGCGGGGCGGGGCGGGGCGGGGCCGGACGACACATCCCCGTATTGTGTGCCTAAGCGCGCCCCGGCCCCGGCCGCGGACCAAGCCGGCCGCCCCCGGGTTTCCGGTAGTTGTATGTGCAAAGGTGTGTCCAGGTGTAGAACGGATGTTTTTTTATTTTTATTTTTTGCTGTGTGTTTGCGTGCGTGTTGGGTAAAGCGTTTTCAAGCGCCTTGGTGTAGTGTAGTTTCGCACCGTCCGTCTGTCCCGGCGCGGCCCGCGCGGCCCCAGCACCCCGTCAGTCCGGGCCGAGGGCAGGGCGCCATAGGCTCATCCTACCTGTTGGAATGGGAGCGAGGCCGGCCCAGCCCGGCCCGGCGGTCAGCCTGCGCTGCTTTGTGTGTGCCCGCCCCGCCCCGCCCCGCCGCGCCCCGCCGCGCCCCGCCGCGCCCTGCTGCCCTGACCTGTGGCTCTGCCCACAATGCCGGTCGCGTTCAGCCCACCTCATTTGATAACCTCGGCCCGGCCCGGCCCGGCCCGGACGAGACGGGACGGTCTCGTCCTCCAAGGCGGTGTGCCGGTGCGGCCTCCGCGCGCCCACCGCGCCAGGTGTCGCGTCTCAGCGTATTGGGAAGCGAGGCGGCCTCCTCCTACACTGTCAAGAGCGGCACCCCGTTTCAAGTTATGCTTCAAAATTAATTTTCACAACAATTACATTTTTTTAAAAAAAGAAACATCCCAGTTAAAAAAAAAATAAACATTTTGTGTAGCATAGATTTCTTGTGCTTACGGCTGTTCATGAAAATTACTAGAGTTCTGTAATTTCACAGGACTATGGTAATATTACCATACTAAGTCTTGGCAAGTAGTATGCCAAGACTTTTCCTGTAAAATTCGATTTTTTTTTCTAACAGTGAAATAAAAACCGGTTTTAGCAGTTACCGGGAGGGCAATTTGCGTTTTAATCCGGTCTTATTCCTGTGCACTTACTTCATTTATTATTTGGAATGAAACATGATTGATACGACGTCCCCTGATCAATCATATTCCCGGAAGGAAAGTCGCTGTTCCGTTTCTATTTCGTAGCGAGCGCGGCGGGCGCGGGCGCGAGCGGAGTGCGCGGGTCCGCTCCGCGCTGGCGGAGGACGAGCTGTGAGTCATCCTGGACGCGACGGTAAAAACCGCAATAATAACGATATAGAACAATGGGGCGGCGGGGCGGGGCGGGGCGGGGCGGGGCGGGGCGGGGCGGGGCGGGCCTTCAGGAGCAAGCGAGTGAAATGTCGGAGGAGCGAGCAAGCAGTGAATGTTAGAGCGCGCGCCGTAGACTGGGGAGTAAATCTTCCCTCCCCAGGGCGGGCAGCAGCGGGCAGGTAGCAGCGGCTCTCCGGGCGGCACTTTTACGTTCGACTTTCTTCTCCAAGTGCATCCACGCCATGGCCAGCCTGCGCGGCGCGGCGCCCTGGCCTGGCGTCGGCGCCTCTGGCTGTGAGGAGGGACGCCGCGACGCCCCGCGACGCCACGCGCCCTCCGCGCACTTAACGCCCCTGGGCCTGGACTCGGCTCGCGTTTCCTTGGGCTCGTCCTGTCCGTGCGAACTGAAACTGACCCCCGAGAGAAGTAAAAGCCACCGCTCCTGCAGGCAGACTGCAGGCCCTGCAGGCTCTCACTGAGCGCTCAGCACGCTCTAAACGTCCAGGCAGCAGCGCAATTACTGCGGCTCACACCAGCCGGGCCGGACATAACCAGCCCGCGGGAGGGAGGGTACAATATTGTTAGCAGCAGTTTTAGTAACTGGCTGGTTACGTGCCAGACGCGTCAGCAGGCGGTGACAATATCTGTATGTGTACTAGTCATTAAGCTCACAGGTGTCCGGTGCCGGTTACGAGAGTTGTCTGAAGCACGTGGCCGGCCGATGCAAAGTGAAGCGCATATGCAATGTTGTTGTCTGCGCTCCTTAGTTTTGCATGCGCCCGCGCACCCTGCTCTGCTCTCTTTGGGCATACCTTTCCTTTAGGGCGGGGCGGGGCGGGGCGGGGTGGGTGTGACCTGGCGGGGTCGCGTGGGGCCGAGCGAAACCTCATCAGTATGAAGCTGTTGTTGTCGTGCATCTCGTGTCGTGTGGGCCTGGCTGTGTGTGTGTGAGCGCGCGCGTGCGTGCGTGTGTGCGTGTGCGTGTGTGTGTATGCCCCCCGAAGGAGAAACACTCGACCTCCGAGGAGAAGAGGCCCCCGGCGGGGCGGGGCGGGGCGGGTGCCACTGGGTCGGGTCGGGTCGGGTTCCGCGCGCGAGCCGGAATGTGGAGAAACGCGTTATCCTCCGCAGAGGCATGGCGGTAGTTAGTAGGTGTGGGACGAGAGAGAGAGAGAGAGAGAGAGGGAGAGAGAGAGAGAGAGAGAGAGAGAGAGAGAGAGAGAGAGAGAGAGAGAGAGAGACGCACCTTAGGTCGGCCTCTCTGGTTCTCTCTACTCCCGCCCCCCAAATCTTTGGCCGAACTGAATAGGAAGGAAATCATAGCTTTCAGTCGATCTGATTTTTTTCTTTTATTGCCTTGTATTTGTTTTCACTATGCGTCCCACCCTCCTCCTATCGGGCAGCCCGGGCTCCTTTTGCATAGCGGCTTTGCAAAGTTTGGGTGACGCGTGGCGTGGCGCGGCGCGGCGTGGTGTGGCGTGGCGCGGCGTGGCGCGGCGTGGCGTGGGGTTGGCGTGGCGTGGGGCCCCGCGACCAACCTGTTGTGCCGCCCCGCCACTTAGCCAGACCAGGCGGCAATCCGTTTCATATCGATTCGAGTTTAGAAAAGAAGAAAAAAAAAAACGAATCCGTCCCGCGACAGCACGCCGCGGCGCCACCGCCTAATCACCAAGCCAACAAATTTCCCGTCACAGCAAAAGAAAAACTGGCTGCCACCAGGGGCACTGCACAAAAAAAAAAATTAAAATACGAAAATTTTTAACAGATTTAAAATTTTTACGTCTTCTTTTAAAAAAATATAATTTTTTTTTTATTATCTTTGCATAGAGTTGTACTGATTTACCGGTTCGAGCGATGAGAGCTCTCTCTCTCTCTCTCTCTCTCTCTCTCTCTCTCTCTCTCTCTCTCTCTCTCTCTCTCTCTCTCTCTCTCTCTCTCTCTGTTCCGGAACGATCGTTTCCGAAGAAAATAAAAATAAAAAAATATAGAAATGGAATGTTAATGGAATGTGAAATCGTATCGGATCCACGCGGCGTCCGTATCCGTATGACAACGCAGAAGAGCCAGTGTATAGCTGGTGCGGTGCTGTGCGGGGCCCGGCCCGGCCCGGCGCGCCGCGGCGGCGTGCATCGGCTAGATATTCACATTCACATTCACTCGCAGGCACAATGGGGCAGCATGAGCTCCCAAAGCCGCGCTGCAAAAGGGAAACTCCCGCCTCTTACCGCCCCGCCCCGCCCCGCCCTGTCATAAACCATAACAGCAGGCCGGATATCGACACTGCAGTGCAGACTGTATACGACCCGCATCGATACCGAACTTCTTAAGGAGTCATTTTCTCCGCAACTGCGTATCGTGGAAGACACTTAAAAAAGTTCAAAAGTGCCGCCACTGTGCTTTGTGAATCGAGCGAAAGCAGTATACACACGCGTTTCGAGATAACATTCGTGTCCCACTCCAGTCGAGCCCGCATGAGCGGGAATCTCTCAGTCCCCATAGCATTTCGTCTCTGGGGGCCGCACATTTGTTTCTACAAAAATTGCTTCTTCTTTTCTCTTTTCTTTATTATAATTTTTTTTTTTGTATTTTGTTTGAGTTTATCCAGTTTTGTCGGCACGAGTGAGTGCACAGCCCCGACTTGCGCTGAGTCACCCCATGTCTTCCCGTGCCCATGAGGTGCGGGTATAATTAGTAACGGGAATTCCCCCTGTGCGCGTACCGCCCCGCCCCGCCCCGCCCCGCCCCGCCCCGCCCGATTCGCGCGCCGATCCCGCCAGACAGGGGATCAGCGAAATAAAAAAATACAAGCAGACTTGAGAAAGGTTTCCGGGAGAGAGACAGAGCGGAGGGGTGGGGGGAATACGCAAAGAGAGACAGAGGGGTAAAGAGTGAGGTCAGACCGGACACTGTGAAAAATATGCTCATAAATTTCGTCCGTACCAAGTGTCATTATTACAATTTTGTAAGTTTGCCACGTGATATCGTCACCTTACGACATGACAATTTTTCCGGTGACCTCTGCAAAAGATTTCTCACTCCCAGTGAGGTTGTACCGGGCGTTTCATCAAAGACGCAGGTGCGGGTGGGTTTGCCTACCCGATCTCCCCGTAAGGCACCATAGCCCCTTGGGTAGGCAAACCCGCCCGCACCTGCGTCTTTTATGAAACGCCCGGTACTGCGAGTGAGCTGGCCTGCCCTCCTCTCCCGCAGGTTTTAGTCTGATCACGTGACTCGCCAGTAATGCAAAGCAGCGCAGAGGACCGTGTAAGTCGCCCGCAATAACATTATTCGCGAGTCGAATAATGAATTGAATGGATGACAATTGAATGCACACGCGCACGCGCGCGCGCTGCCGAAACACGAATAATGAATGAGTGATTGAATGGGCAGACGAATGCGGTGCGGCCAATGAATGAAATAATGAATCCGCGGAGACAAATGGTAACTGCCGCCAGGGCCAGGGCGGGTAACAGCATCGGTAATGCAATGTAATGGTTCGATCCCCGGCGGCGGCGGAGAGGCGACGTTCTTATCTGCGGAGAAAGCTGCGGGCGCCGGAGAGGCTGCGGTGTGCTTATGAATTATGGATGCCGCCGCTGCAGCACGCCGCCAGGAGACGCGAGCTCCGACGGTGTTTGTTTGCAGTGTACCGACGATAGCGTGGATTTTACATGATTGGATGTGAAGGTCGCCCGTGAGGTGGGCATCTCGCGCGCCGTGTACAGCAGGTGTACCTGAGCAGTCGTGTAAGTGAATTTTGTTAAAAGGAAAATTCCCACTTTTACGTGTTGAAGTGTACGAACGGAATGCTATACGCACCGAGAAGTGTTCGACACATGCACAGTATTGGTTGTGCAGCGTGGCGGCGGGGCGGGGCGGGGCGGAACGCGAAAGCGTTCATAAAGGCCTGAGCCGCATGTGGAACACGCGCAGCCGCGGCTCGTCTCCACCGCGTGTCCGCTGCCTCGCAAATCAGCAGGCAGGTGCGGGGGGGAGTGTGGCTCTTCTTTAGGAGGCAGCGGGGGGAGGGGAGGGGGAGACTGACATCCATGACCTCAGCCTCACCGACAATGAGCGGGGAGCGGCTCGGTAGGCCCGCCGGAGAGAGTGCTAACATGGCCCGCGGGCGGGGCGGGGCGGGGCGTTCCTGCTCCTCTCTCACCCGCGGCCGGCATACGAAACCTCCGCTCCCATGGCCCGGCCGAGCCCTGCCGCCGTTGCAATCATGACCATTGATCACTAACTATAACTCAGCCGGCGCGCGATGATTGCCGCGGATTTCAAATTAATCGCGCGCATTTTGTGACAGCAGCGTTTCCGCTTCCGCCTCCGGGCCGCCCTGCTGGGACCGGCGGGAACCGGGAGCCTTCCGGTCCGATCCCCAAGGGGTGAATGGTCCATTGCTTGAGTCCCAGCCGCGCCCCGCCCCGCCCCGCCCCGCCCCGCTCGCCCCGCCCCGTTTGTAGTCTGGACTTAACGTTCACTGATTTTGATACAATTTCCTTTTTAATCGTATCTCTAATATTGAGACCAAGCCTGCCGTGCCGCCAGCGGCTGGAGGTGCGCCAACAGGACCTCGGTGGGGGAGCGGGTGCGTGAGGCTTGCCGACGACAAAATGCTCTCTCACCCTGTCCCTCATCCTCTCCCTCCCTCTCCCTCTCTCTCCGCTGCTGACAGGCGCTCACTAATACCCCCAGGTCGGGTCGGGTCGGGTCGGATTGCTCATTTGCCGCTGCACGGCCCCTCCCGCCCCCTCCTGTCGGCGACACGGCGTTACGTAAAGTTATGTTTGTCGAGCTGATGAACTCGCTGCTTCCTTCCCACGGAAGCACTGCAGCGTCTCACGCAGGTTGCGGCAGAGAGAGAAAGAGAGGGAGGGAGGGAGAGAGAGAGGATTGCTCCCGGCGCTCCCGGCGTTTTGTGTTGAATGGGGCAGAGCGGGCGGGCGCCCCGTTAGTCGCGTGGCTGGAGGGGGAGGTTAAGCCCCGCTGTTTCAATAGGCCCGCTGCAGACAAATGGCCCCTCCTCTCCTCTGCCCAACACTGCGGGCGCAGCCTGGCGCAGCGCAGCGCCTCATTGCAGAGCAGCGAAGCGGGCGGGCACAGATGCCCGTATGCGTCCGAAAACGACAGGTGAGAGTGAGATCGAGCCATGTTCTAGTTCGAACGTCTCACTCTCACCTGTCGTTTTCGGACGCATACGGGCATCCGTGCCCGCCCGCTTCGCTGCTCTGCCTCATTGCCTGCCAGTCAGCCGTGCACGTGCGTGCGCCGGGCCGGGCCGGGTAGGCAAACCGCGCGCACCGCAGCCCGGCGGGTTGCCTACCGCGGCGGGCGGTCCGTTTACCCCGCCCTCCCTCCCCGGCGGCGGCGGTGGCGGCGGAGGCTGTGATTGGGGTTTCCTTTTCGGAAGAGGCTCGTCGGCCAGTGCGGCCGGGCTGGGCTGGACCTCCCGCTGCGCTCCACTGTGCGGGCCGTCACACAGACGTTATATTTCATTTCGTAACTCGCGGTGAGACGTCCCGCGGGCCGGAGCAGCAGGCCGCCCCGCCCCGCCCCGCCCGCAGAGCCGCGACCCTTGTGGCCGCCCCGCCCCGCCCCGCCCCGCCCCGCCCCGCCGACGCCGTGACCGCAGGCAGGCAGGCGTCCCCATTAACGCGTTACCCATGTCTGGCCTGCAGGCTCAGTCACATCCCTACTTTGCCGCGGCCGCCCCGCCCCGCCCCGCCCCGCCCCGCCACTTAGCCAGTTGGTACCCGGCCGCTCCCCGCGCAGGTACCCGCTCGCTCGTAATCTCTTAAGACCAGGAGGGAAGTCCTTATGCGACTAGCGCACCGCGGGACCGGACCGGACCGGACCGGCCGGGCGGACCGGGCGCCGGACGGCTTCCGATCACTAATGCCGATTAGGTTCTCTCCTCCTGTCAGAGGTGGAGACAGGCGTCGTGCAAGGCGCTGCCGCGATATAGAGGAAGGTGAGAAATGTGCACAGGTTTTAAAGAAAAATTTTAAGAGAAACGCAGTGTGATAGAAGTTTTAAATTAATGAAAACGAAAACAACAGTTTAAAGAATTCTCGGGTCGGGTACAGTGCAGCACTGCACCTGCTTGTCGGTGTAGGTCATGGCACGTGACAAAGTCTGCATGAAGATCACGACCCTGGGGCTGCGTGGTGTTCTGTCCGCGCCGCCGCGCAGCGCGTAGCGTAGCGTGCACGATGCCCTTGACATTGTCCTGACGGGGTCCTTGGGGGCGGGGGGCGCGGAGGGGACAGCAGGTGCGCAGGCGGCGCGCACGCCACGGCCTCGCCTCGCCTCACGCGCAGCTCCGGCTGCAGATGCTGCAGATGCCCTGCAGATGCTCTCCCCGGAGCGGGAGGCGCGAGCAGCAGCAGCAGCAGCTTGCAGATGGTCACGGCTGAATACCGTGCGCTGATGACGCTAATCCGCTTGCGCCCCTCCTCCTCCTCCTCCTCCTCCTCCTCCTCCTCCTCCTCCTCCTCCTCCTCCTCCTCCTCCTCCTCCTCCTCCTCCTCCTCCTCCTCCTCCTCCTCCTCCTCCTCCTCCTCCTCCTCCTCCTCCTCCTCCTCCTCCTCCTCCTCCTCCTCCTCCTCCTCCTCCTCCTCCTCCTCCTCCTCCTCCTCCTCCTCCTCCTCCTCCTCCTCCTCCTCCTCCTCCTCCTCCTCCTCTCCTCCTCCTCCTCCTCCTCCTCCTCCTCCTCCTTCTCCTCCCCCTCCTCCTCCTCCTCCTCCTCCTCCTCCTCCTCCTCCTCCTCCTCCTCCTCCTCCTCCCTGGTCAACTTTGCGCGCCGCATTTGCGTCCTCCCGCGAGAGTCGTTTTGCTTTTCTTGATTTTTCTATTTTCACGGTCCTGGCCGGCGGGCCGGGCCGGGCAGCGCGCGTGATGATGGGGCGTGACGGGGCCTGAGCTGAGGGGAGGGGAGAGTTGGCGGGGGGCGGGGAGATAGATGGATAGATGAATGAGGAGGTGGACGGGTGCGCTGTGCCTGACAGCTGCCCTGCTGGAGCCTGCTGGAGCCTGGCTGGCTGGAGTGGTCAAGGCGCGCGCTTTTGAACGCTAAGTCGTGACGGGCCGGGGCGGGCCGGGCGGGCCGGGGCGGGGCGGGCCGGGGCGGGGCGGCCGTGCTGGAGCCCCTCATCGCCCCCCTGCCTCTCTACGCTCGCTTGATTCTTCTCTCTGCGTGCGTCATCGGTTAGTCCCTCCCTCCCTCCCTCCCTCCCTCCCTCCCTCCCTCCCTCCCTCCCTCCCTCCCCTCTCTCCCTCCCCACAAACCCTCTCCTGTCGTAAATAATTCGCAAGCGGTTCCAGCTATCGCGGCGACAGAGGCTTCCAGAGAGGCAGATGTGTGGGATACCGCAGACCCTGGTTGGCTTTCTGAGATCCGGTCCGGTGAATCCAGTCTTCCGCGAAAGACGCGTGATGCAAATCCTCCAAAATTTAAAAAAAAAATATTTATAAGTGTGCGTCTTTATCTACGTATCTTCCGCTCGACCCTACGACCCTAGCACCTCTCTCTCTCTCCTTCCATCTCTCCATCTCTCTCTCTCCCCTTCCATCTCTCCATCTCGCCCCCGTCTCTCTCACTCTCGGTATTTCTCTCATTCACTTGGTGTGCGGCTTTCGGCCCCGGACTTTATGTCAAGGGTTTTTGCCGTGATGCCGGCCGGGCCCGTGTCCGGGTGGCCGCGCCACTCTGCCCCGCCCCGCCCCGCCTCGCCCCGCCCCGCCCCGCCCCGCCCCGCCCCGCCCCGCCCCGCCCCGCCCCGCCCCGCCCCGCCCCGCCCCGCCCAGACTCACGGGTCACGCTTTTGAGCCCTTCTGCGCAACTCCTTTACTTTTGTTTTCATTTTCGTTCCCATTTGAGGGACGCGCTCCGTGATGCGCACACTGTTAAAAATAATAACGGAGTTCCCCGCTCAGAACGCAGTTCGAGCGGACCGTCGTGTAGATTGTTTCACTTTCGATCGTGACTGCAGGAAGAGGCCCGGGAACGCGGACCGGAAACGGGATGACAGTGATCGAATTAAAATCGTAATTTCTTTTTGTGTGTGTTTTTCTTTTCTGTAATTCTTAATGCGACATTGACAAGGCAATAGACATGCTTCTGTGTCATTGTCGGCTGTTCTTCTCGCGAAAAAACTTTTTCGCGCGCGCCTGTAAGAGGTCTATTCTATTGCCGCGATGGGAAACTTTTATATTTCGCTGTCATGTTGGCCGCCTGCCCGCCCGATTACGCGTGCAATAAATCATAAGGCACCGCAGGCAGGCGTCCTGCTCTTGCCGGACCTTCTCGACTCGCCTCGCGGACAACCTTCTCCGCATCCTTTCCCTCTGCGCCGATCCACCGTGGGGCGGGGCGGGGCGGGGCGGGGCGGGGCGGGGCGGGGCGGAGCGGGGTGGAGCGGAAGGAGCTGGGGCAGTTTGATGCGCCGGCCGCCCGCCCCGCCGGGCCGGATACACTTGTTCCGCCACCGCAGAACATCTGCTAGGGTCCCTGCCCACCCCACCCCACCCCGCCCCACCCCGCCCCACCCCGCCCCACCCGAATCACGCCACGCTCTCCGCTCGCCGAAACAATAATTTGAGAGGTGTCGGCTGTCTGCAGTCGGCTCGCTGGGCGCCCGCCCGGCAGCTCTGAGAACCAACAGCCTCGGATATCCTGAGGCCGGGCCGCGCCGGGAAAGTCTATGCCGGGCCGGGCGGCTGACAAAATATCTGTCTCTGTCTCTACTGCCTTCTCACCTTCCTCTTTCGGACCATCCTCCATTTGTCTTCACCCCAAACAGGAACGTTCCTCTTCATATTCGAACGCCACCGAGGCGCTTTCTTGATAAACTCTCAAATCCAAACTCATATGAGTTTGGAGTCGATATCAACTTTTTCCTTATTGGCCTTGCGGCAAGAAAAAAAATCCCCTCTTGGGATTTTAAAAAGGTTGACGGTGTGTCCACACTAACCGCGGACATGCACTTTTTCATAGATGTAATATGTACGCATATAAACATCTTGCACTGCTCTCTCTCTCTCTCTCTCTCTCTCTCTCTCTCTCTCTCTCTCTCTCTCTCTCTCTCTCTCTCTCTCTCTCTCTCTCTCTCTCTCTCTCTCTCTCTCTCTCTTTCTCTCTCTCGCTCTCTCAGGGGTGTGGTTGCCAGGGGAGGACTAAAGCCCTTAAGCAGCGGTGGGGAAAGCAAGGGCGATTTGCAAGTGGCTCCGCGGCCGCGGTTAGCGATGAGCGATAAGGGCTGTGGGTCAGGCTCCGGCCCCGGAAGTGCAGGCAGCGGTCTGTCACGGGCCGACGTCACCTCGGAGCCGCGCGCGAGCCCCGCGCCAGTATCCGCAGGGCGCGCGGGTCGCTCCAGACACTGTTAAAAAGAGCCTGGCAGTAAATTTGACCCTCGTATACTATTATACCACTTTTAAATTCTGTTTTCCTTACGGGTGTCTTTTTTTCTATATTCGCTTGGTTTTATTTTGTTGTCGAATTTTTATTTATTTTGCAAAATTTTATCATTGTAATGTGACAACTTCTCCCAATGTCACCAGTCGGGTAATGAGAGACGGTGCAGATGCAGCCCCCCCCCCCCCTCCCGTCTCACCACGTGTGAGGCCGCGAGGGGTGGTGGTGGGGGGCGAAAGAGTGACATTGTGCTCCCGGTGACCTCTAGACATGGAATATTGCAAAGGCGTGGCCGTGCGCGCGCGTGTGTGTGTGATCGTGCCGGTGAAAGTATCTTTCTCTCTCTCTCTCATTCGTTGCGTCGGTTGCCTCTCCTCTCCTCTCCTCTCCTCCCCTCTCTCTCCTCTCCTCTCCTCTCCTCTCCTCGGCTAGCAGGTGACGCACTGGCCGCGGCTGGATGACCGGCTGCAGCTGGAGCTACTGTGCTGGAGCTGGAGCTACTGCACACTAAACTGTAACCCTGCACATTTTTTTCTTTCTGCATAACTTTGCTTAACACTATCTCTTAAGCATAAATTTGTGCATAATTATGTACAAAGTGCGTGCATAGCTTTATGCATAAAAATGTGTACATAACTAATAGTTGTATATAAAATTGTGCATAACGATGCAAAAGCCGTGCATAAGGGTTTAGTGTGTGCGCTGGAGCTGGGGCTGGAGCGCTGGAGCCATCTTTCCTCCAGCCGCACAAGGCCGTACTGCGCACGCCCGCGCAGCCCCGCTCCATCAGCTTATTGCTGCCTCCGCTCTGCAAGTCCAATACGAGACTCCCTAAAGTTATTCGCGGTTTACTTCTGATAATGTCTCGCCCGTCAATCGCACTTTTATTTTATTTTTTTATTTTTACCTGTCGTGTACCTATGATGAATGCCGTCTTATCCGGCGGGTACACTGCCGTCCAAAACTCGCCGCGACGAGGCGTCACTTTCTTTCTCGACCGCAAAGGGCCTAACCGACGGGGCGGGGCGGGGCGGGGCGGGGCGGGGCGGGGCGGGGCGGCCACCGCACGACCGGAGTACCGGGCCGGTCAAACACGCCTGTGCATAGGTCAACGGAACCGCACGGGTGTGGCGAGGCGGGGCGGGGTGGGGCGGGGCGGGGCGGGGCGGGGCGGGGCGGGCGGCGCAAGCTCCCAGTGCCTTTCCCATCTTCGCAGCGCCGCCCGCCACGCCCTTGCCACGCCCCCGTGATGGCTATGCTTGTAATTATTCCTCTCTGTTTTAACATGAGAGGAGGGCGCCCTGGAGTCCCAGCTCTTTTGCCCGGGGAAGCGACCTGACTGCCTTCAACACCACCCCGACGCAGCTGTATTGGTCTTAGAGCGTTTTGGAGATGACCATCGGATTCAGCAAGGTCTGATCTACAGGAAGTTATACTTTGCAGTATGTTTTTAACCACTGGGGAAGGGCCCTAGCGAGGTAAACCCTCCCCAAGAGGCGCGGGCCGACCTCGGGCGCGGCTGGCTGGCTGGCGGCTGGCCGGCTGGCCCCCCACTCCCGCGCTGCGAGCCGAGCGCGGCGGCGCGCCGCCAGTCAGGGAGCCGGGAGGCAGCGTGGAGCCGGGAGTGGGGGGCCAGCCGGCCAGCCGCCAGCCAGCCGGCCGCGCCCGAGGTCGGCGCGCCTCTTCGGGAGGGTTTACCTCGCTGAGGCCCCCCAGTGATTAAAAACATACTGCAAATATAACTTCCTGTAGATCAGACCTTGCTGAATCCGATGGTCATCTCCAAAACGTCTAAGACAATACTGCGGCGTCGTGTTGAAGGCTGATCGCTTCCCGAGGCAAAAGAGCTGGGACTCAGGCGCCTCTCTCATGGTTTTAAGCAATTTGGCTGGTTGGTGGGGGGGTGGACGGGAGGGGGGGTGGCCTGCTGCTGGTCGGGGCGGCCCACCACACCAGAGAGAGAGAGAGAGAGAGAGAGAGAGAGAGAGAGAGAGAGAGAGAGAGAGAGAGAGAGAGAGAGAGAGAGAGAGAGAGAGAGAGAGACGGGCACAGAGGGGTCACATTGCCCCCGGCCGCATGTCTGTGCGGTAGCGTCTGCGTGAGTGATCATGCGGGGAGAGGGGAGGGGGGCCTTTCTCTCGACGGCGTGGCGCGGTGCGGCGCGGCGCGGCGCGGCGAGAAAGCAAGCGGCCCGGTGCGGCGCGGCGCGGCGCGCCAACTCAATTAGACAATGACGACGTTTAACGCCTCGTCGGGGAGTGACCGCCGCCGCGCCGCACCGCGTCGAGTGACGCACACCGCAGTGCGCTGTGACGTCACAAGAGTATTTTTCTGTGTTATTCTTTTCTTTTTTTTTCCTCCGCGACTAATGTCAAAAAAAAAAGAAAAAGAAAAAATACACACAGGCCAGGTCAGGCCAGGCAAGACGAGGCCCCTGCTGAAGCCGGGGTAGGCAGCGCCGCACGACGCCCGTGTACGACGGGGTTGCCTATCCCGCCGTCCGCAGGCGCGCACGCCAGGCCAGCAGCGCCGCGCCGCTCGGCTGCGTGTCAGCACGCGTGGTAGTGTGCATGCACACGCGCCGCGGGGGGCAGACCGTCTGACAAACGTAAACACAGCCGCAGCCCCTCCCGCCCCTCCCGCCCTGCCCCTCCCGCCCTGCCCCTCCCGCCCCTGCCGCGGCGCGGCGCGGCGCGCTGCTGTCCACCTGCAGGGCCTGCCCGCCCGCGGGACGGGACGAGTCGATCCTGCTGCACTTCGGCCCGCACCGCCTGGGCCTGGGTCACTCTCACTTTCGTATCGGGGAGGCGAGGCGGCCTAGCGCGGTGTGGCGCGGCATGGCGGGGCTGAACAAGGCTGAACAAGGCTGAACACAGTTCACCGAAGTTCAACATGACGTACAGAGAAGTTCAACAAAACGAACAACGAAGTTCAAGCCCCTTGCTCCTTTCTCTCTCTCTCTCTCTCTCTCTCTCTCTCTCTCTCTCTCTCTCTCTCTCTCTCTCTCTCTCTCTCTCTCCCTCTCTCTCACCCTCTCTCTATCGCAGTAACTGGACGAGGTACGCCACGCAAGGAGAAGTGTTTCCTGAGAGGATATAGCCGTAGATGGAGTGGCGGCCTCGCAGGCGGAGGAGGATCCAGGATCATGGAGAGAGAGAGAGAGAGAGAGAGAGAGAGAGAGAGAGAGAGAGAGAGAGAGAGAGAGAGAGAGCAAAACGAGCGCGTGGGGCCAATTAATATCAGACAATAAGTCGCTGTCGATAAGCCGTGGCGGCAGCGGCGCTTACAGCCCCTGGGGTGGGGCGGGGCGGGGTGGGGTGGGGTGGGGCGGGGCGGGCAGAGCCAAGGTGTTCCCGTGCGGACCGGTGCGGAGGTTGCAGTTGCAGTCCATTAATCGGTAGTCTGCCTGGCCTGCGCCGCTTGAGTTAACTCTTGCTGGCCTTAATGGCTATCGATGTACCGAGGCGCCGGTGGGAGACTGGCCACCCCACCCCGCCCCGCCCCGCCCCGCCCCGCCTCACCGCGCCCCGCCGCACCCCTGCGCGAGGCCACCGCGTCGCGCGGCTCTGTCTGCGGCCAAGAGTTTTGCAAGAAATACTTATCGCAACCATTTAAAATGTTTTTTACTCAATATGCGGCTTCTGCCATCGTGGCTAAAATCGTGCCTGAAGGCAATTATTTAAGGCTAACGTGTGGGTGAGTGTGTGTGTGCGTGGGAGCAGGGGATATGCTACGCAACTCATGACTACATTTTGCGGTCTATCCACGACGAGGACGGGCACAGATTTTGAGACCAAAACTCAAGAGTTCGTCCTCTTACCTTGTGAGGTAAGCTCGCCCCGCCCCGCCCCGCACACCCCGCCCCGCGTCCCCCTGGCATTGCACAATATGCGGCTGCTGAATGCGAATCACGCGGGGCGCTGCATCGCGTCGCGCGCCACGCCACACCGGCCACACCGCGCCACGCCACGCCACGCCGCGCCACGCCACGCCGCGCCACGCCACGCCACGCCGCGCCACGCCACGACGCGCCACGCCACGCCACGCCACTCCAATCCAACCCGCCCGGGATACCGGGGATAGCGGGGAGATTAGAGAGATGCGGCTGAAAGGGAGAAATGCATGAGAAGGCCAAGGATTCGCCTCCCTCCCCCTCTCTCTCCCTCTCTCTCTCTCTCTCTCTCCCTCTCTCTCTCTCTCTCTCTCTCTCTCTCTCTCTCTCTCTCTCTCGCTCGCTCTCTCTCTCTCTCTCTCTCTCTCTCTCTCTCTCTCTCTCTCTCTCTCTTCTCTCTTCTCTCTTCTCTCTCTCACACTCTGCCACACTCTTCTTCCTCTCGCCGGGAACGGAACGATTCCCGTTGGTCTCCCGCGCGCCACGCCGCTCTGAGGTTCTCGTGATAATTTAATGACCAGAAACTAAATAAGAGGAAGCACGGACAGAGACCTTTTTAGCCAGAACTGTGGCGTTGTTGGGGATCGTTCGGTGGTAAGGTAAAACCCAATTTCCCTCTTTTTCCTGTCATTCAAACTGAACGCTCGTAAAGATGTATTCTTACCGATTTTTTTTTGGTCGAAAACAGCTTACGCTTTTCGGGAGTAGACCCCATACCTTTTTTTTTTTTGTAAGGACAGTGTATTGAACTCGTGGCGATACGGTCGCCGGAGTCGTGCATCGCCCTGCGGATACGAGAGCCGGCCCGGCAGTGTCGCGCGGAGTAGGGTGTGATGGTGAATGGGCGGGGCGGGGCGGGGCGGGGCGGGGCGGGGCGGCCCGGGGAGACAAGGCGCTGATGGATGGTCCCGGGGCCCCGCCGCCGCCGCTCTCACCGCCCGGCCTGGCCCGGCCCGGCTCGGCCCGGTCCAGTATAGCCAGCCTCTCTCATCTCAACGCTTCTGATTCGCAATGCCACAATGGCAACCCCAGGTGTGTGAATGCTGCACGCTTGTAGGTGTGTGAGCACCCATCATCCACTCACTCACTCGAGCGAGTAAAGGTGTAAATCAAATTTCCGAGACATGACATTGCACTTGAAGGGACAAGTGTTTGCGAAAAATGGAAATTCACACACCTGCAAAAAATTGTGCGACGTTCTGGCGCACTTGGCTTTGCTCTTGTAGATCAGCGCACCTGCCACGCGCACGCGTATCTCGCGCTCCAGATCTGGAGATGCGATGCGCGACCCAGATAGGGCAGGGTGACATTGTGGCGGGTCGGGACGGAACGGCGGCCTTCGGACGGCCGTCTTGTCCTCTCCACGGAGCGCGTCTGGTGGGGCGTGGGGGGGGCGGGGCGGGGGCGGGGCGGGGCGGGGCGGGGCGGGGCGGGGGCGGGGCGGGGTGTCCTGACCGTCTCCTGCGCCTCGCCTCACCTCGCCTTGTCGGGCACGCACCTTGACACTGCTCTCCTACTGCACACAACAAGTGACGTCCCCAGTTTGCACCACCTTTTCCCCCGTTTTTTCTCTCCCGATATTTTTATTAAAATCTAGTAGGACCAGGGTCTGCGTACAAAAAATAATTTTAAAAAGCAAGGACCCGTCGAGTTTTCCCAGCACTCCCTCCCCCCAGCTCGCGAGGGAAGGGCCACCCACCGGCGGCCTGGCCTGCCCTAACGCAACAGCTCTGACGCACTCTGACGACCCTTTCTTGTGTCTGGCGTGGCGGGGCGGGGCGGGGCGGGGCCAGGGGCGTTACAGGTGTGTTACAGGACGGGTACTCGGTACCCGCGGTAACGCTTCAATGTCATGAGGCATGAGCAGGTGCTCCGGGGAGTTCTCAGGGGGCGTTACGCGAGGTTTCATATTCTCTCGCGGGGCATTGTGAGCGCGCACGCGTGCGTGTGTGTGTGTGTGTGCGCGCGTGCGCGCTTCATAAACTCGCTCCCACGACTATACTTGAGAGAGAGAGAGAGAGAGAGAGAGAGAGAGAGAGAGGGGGGGGATAGACAGACCTCCCCGTCTGACTCTAAATGCTCAGTGTCAATGTTGTGATCTGTACATAGTTTGTAAAGTTACCATTGGATACGAAATCTACTGCTACTGCACTGGCCACACCGCCCCCGCCCCGCCCCCCGCCCCGCCCCGCCCCGCCCCACTACCGTACCACTTCTCAGTTCCAGCAGCGCTAAATCACACGCGGATGACTGCTGTCATCTTGCCATCGTGATGAAATTCCCCCTTCTCCCTCCTGATGCCGCTTCACGTTCCTGTCCATAACTACTTGATAAAGTTTTTTGTTGTTCTTTTTGTGCTTTGAGAGTGTAGCTCGTGCAGTGCGCGGCGCGCGCTCTCGCCGTGGAAAGTCCTTTATGCCTTCACGACACATGTCTCTTCCACCCAACCCCGCCTCGCCTCGCCTTCGCCCAGGGCCGTCACATATCACACACGCTCCTCCTCTCTCGCGCTCTCTCGCTCTCTCGTTCGGGGAGGAATCTCCACGGTTGATCCCTGGCTCTGGATCGCATAAATATATTCCCGCCTCGTGCGGGATTAATCTCCCGCTCGACTGCACACTGCTCGTGCTGCTCCCGGGGAAGAAATCCGCGGCCGATATGGAAGTGGCTAACCGTGCTGTTTGGTGTTGCAGGTCTCCGTGCTGCTGGCGCTGGCGGGGCTGTGTGCCGCCATCACGTCCCCCGAGCCCCAGGCGGGCGCCGCCGCCGCCCCCGCCGCCCCCGCCGCCCCCGCGAGCCCTCAGGCGCCGCCGGCCGCGGGGGACGCGCAGGAGGAACACGCGGCACAGCGCCGCGAGGCGCCCGCCGTGCCCGCGGACAGCGGTGGCCACCACGACGACCTGTTCCCGCCGTCGGCCAACGACGCCGGCGTCGGGGCGTCGTTCGGCGCGTCGCTGCCGTCGGCCGTCGGGCTGTCGTCGCTCGACTCGGCCGGCTTTGCGGACGCCTCCCTGAGCTTCCCGTCGTCGGCGTACGGCGCGCCGCCGTCGGGTCCCGACGCCTCGTACGGGGCCCCGGCGCCGTCCTCGGGCGGTCCGCCACCCGTGTACGGCGTGCCCGGCCAGGTCCCCGGCCGGCCGCTGGGCCCGCCGTCCAGCTCGTACGGACCGCCGCCGTCCGGCCCGCCCGAGGACAACTACGGTCCGCCGCCCCCTCAGCGTCCGTCCTCGTCGTACGGGCCGCCACCCAGGCCGCGCCCGAGCTACGGGCCGCCCAAGCCGCAGTACGGACCGCCGCCGTCGCCGCCCAGGCAGCAGTACGGGCCGCCGGCGCCGCCCCCCAGGCCGCAGTCCTCGTACGGGCCGCCCAAGCCTCGTCCGAACTACGCTCCGCCTAAGCCTCAGTACGGGCCGCCGCCCAAGTCGCAGTACGGACCGCCGCCACCGTCCTACTCCAGCCCACCGAAGCCTTCGTACGGTCCACCGAAGCCGTCTTACGGGCCGCCCAAGCCGTCCTACGGGCCGCCGAAACCGCAGTACGGACCGCCCCCGAGCCCGCCCAAGCCCCAGTACGGACCGCCACCCAGCCCACCCAAACCTCAGTACGGACCGCCACCCAGCCCACCCAAACCTCAGTACGGACCGCCGCCTAGCCCGCCGAAACCTCAGTACGGACCGCCACCAAGCCAGCCCAAGCCCCAGTACGGACCACCACCCAGCCCACCCAAACCTCAGTACGGTCCGCCGCCTAGCCCGCCGAAACCTCAGTACGGACCGCCACCAAGCCCGCCCAAGTCACAGTACGGGCCACCGCCCAGCGCGCCCTCCAGCCAGTACGGGCCGCCTCCAAGCGCGCCCTCCAGCCAGTACGGCCCTCCCAGCCCCAGCTCGCAGTACGGCGCACCCTCCGGTCCCTCCAGCCACGGCGGCGGATTTGGCGGCGGCCATGGCGGCGGCCACGGTGGCGGCCACGGCGGTGGCCACGGCGGCGGCCCGCCCACGCCCCCCGAGATCAAGTACGACGGCTGGCAGCCAGTTGCGGGGCTGTCTCTGACCTCTACCTCGTCTTCCGGCCACAGCAGCAGCAGCTCCTCGCACGGTGACTTCTCCAGCGGGGGCTTCTCCGGCGGGGACCACTCCAGCGGAGGCTTCTCAGGCGGAGGCTTCTCCAGCGGGGGCCACTCCAGCAGCGGGGGCTACGACGGCCCCCCGCCGCCGGCGCCCTCCTTCCCCTCCGGCCCCGAGAAGTTCTCGTCGTCGGGCCCGTCGGACCTGACGGCCCCGGGCCAGTCCTACGGCGCGCCCGACTCCGACCAGCAGCAGAACTACCCCGGCGTGCCCAGCAACTCGTACGGCCTGCCGTTCGCGCAGCCCAAGCACCCCGTGCTGCACCGCGCGCCCGTGCCGCCCGGCCTCATCCAGTCCATCGGCGAGGCCGTGCAGAACGAGCACCAGCAGCAGCAGCACCACTACAAGGGCAACACGTACATCCCGCCCGCCGTGCAGGACCACGGCTCCACGGTCTCCACCTCGTACCAGAGTCAGCAGTCCGGGCCCGGCCTCAGCCACGGCCTCGGCGGCCTGGGCGCGGCGCTCACCGGCGGCCAGGACTTCTCCATCACGCCGTCGCTGAGCTACGACCTCGGCCAGCAGCACCAGCACCAGCAGCAGCAGTACTCGGGCCTGGACCTGGCTGCCTCCAACGGCTACAGCGGCGCCATGTCCTTCCAGCAGGCCCTGCAGGCGGCGGCGCCCGCCCTGGACTACGGCCTGCCGTCGGCGCCGTCGGCGCCCGGCTACGACGCGTCGGCGCCCGCCGCCTACGCGCAGCCCATCGAGGACCCCTCGCTCGTGAACCCCAACGCGGCGCCGGCACCGCACGCGCACGCCGAGCAGGACGCCGCCGGCGGCGACTACGGCAACCTGTACGGCGCGCAGTCCCAGCAGCAGGCCGTCGCAGTGCAGTTCAACTCCTTGAGCGGCGGCGGCGCGCGCGACGCCAAGCAGCAGCTGCAGCAGGCCGAGGACGCGGACGCCGACGGCGTCGTGGCCAAGCAGAGCGCGAGCAGCGCCGGCAGCGGCGTCAAGACCATCCCCATCCAGGGCGCCAAGGGCAACTACACGCTGCAGATCCAGTCGGCCGGCGGCCGGGACGTGGACGTGCCCCACGAGCAGGTGCTGTCCGAGGGGCTGCTGCAGAACATCCTGGCCGCCATCGAGCAGCAGCAGCAGTCGCCCGCCACGGCCGCCGAGACCCAGCAGCTGCTCGAGGGGCTGCCCGGGCCGCACGCCGAGTTCCTGGCCGGCTTCAGCGGCGCCCAGGTGCAGCCCAGCCGCGGCATCGATGTCCCCGGCCTCAGCGCCCTGGGCCTCGGCGGGCAGGTGCAGGCCCAGGAGGAGCCCGCCAAGCGGGAGACGGCCTCGACGGCCACCTCGGGGGCCAGCAGCAGCCAGCAGCAGGCCAAGGCCGAGGGCAGCTACGTCAGGTTCGCCAACCAGCACGTCAACTTCCAGTACAACGCCCCGGCCACGGGCGGCGCCGGCGCCAGTGCGCAGGCCCGCGCCGACGGCCACCACCGCCACAGCAACCACAGAGCGTGAACCACCGGCATCGGCTCCAAGTCGCAACACATAGACTGATTTCACCGCACCTGCGAAAAGCGCTCCCCAAAAATGATCTTTTCACAATGAACCGAGGGTTTGTTGCGAAACGAGTTTTGACGTTTTCCCGCAACGTGCGTGAGGCGAATACCTTAGAATGTCTGCTATCCCCTTTCCTAGATGTAAATAATATTTAACATTGAGTGTATGACTGTCTGTGTGTGTGCGCGCGCGTGTGTGATTGTGTGTGTGAGTGTGTGTGTTGCCGGGTCCTCATACAGTCGAGCAAAGCATACGTTGAATAGGTTCTTGATTGTTCTTTTTTAAAATTATAAAACGATTGTTTTTATAGTACGTTTTCTTTCTCGTAGACTTCTATCTCTAAATCATCCTAGATGATAAGACAGTAGTTGTCGCCCGACTCCTGGCCGACAATACTGACTCGCTGGTAAGCATCTTGAGGCGGGACAGGGAGACTAGCCTCTCTACGGGTGAACGCTCACCAGCAACCAAGAAGAGAATGGAAATTCCAAACATATCGTAGCACTATGCATCGTGACTCGCGCCACTTGCGCCTGCGGCGATTTTTTTTTACTACAATTTACTATATTTCTTTTGTAAACATTAGTAATAAAGTGCATGTAAGTTATATATAAAAAAAAGAGCTTGATGTGTGTGTGGATTTCAGACAGTACTTGTGTTTGAATCATAAGTGTGACTGATGTGTGCCGCCAAAGCTTAAGTGTATGTAAGTGTGATGTGAGCTGGCTTGCTCTTTCTACTTTTCCTCTCCTAGTTTTCCTTATCGAGCTGCTTTGCAGTGCGTATTTATTTCTTGTAAATATCCCGAAGCAGGGCACCAAGTTGTAACGACCGCTCTTTCGCGCCACTTACTTGGCTTTACTGCCAAATAACTTATATGAGATTTACGACGAACAATGCTCATTCTCCCTTGCAATTGCTCACTCTACATCTGCATTTTCTTTCCATTCTCACACTCTTTTCGTTATTTTTTTTCTTATGCACACCGTGACTATCGGGTGTTGTTTTATACGGACGGTTGCCACCAGTTCATATAGGGAAAAATCGCTCTTCAGCTACTAGACTTAGACTTGAACGAATCAGGTCACAAATTACTTAGTTAACGCGTTTTGTTGAAAAGTGTATACAATCTATGTGTGCCAATATTGACTCTCAGTCAGAATGTAATTTATCGTGTATAAAGGATGATTCTTTCTCTGTTTTTTTTTTTAATATATTATTTTTGCTGTTGTGTTTGTAAAGCTGCTTTATTGAATGCGTGCGTGTGTTCGTATGGACAGGATGAGTGTGTGTCAGTGCAAACTATGTAAATAAATAAAAAAAAATATTATATATTTATTAAGCAAAGCTGTTTGAAATTTCTTTAACAAAATACACTCAGTCCCCGCACTCATAAATATACGTACGCGTTTCATCGAGAAAACCGTTGGAGCGCAAAAGGTGCGATACTCTGAAATTTCCGGCGCGGCATGGGGGGATTTTTTTTTTTTTTTGGGGGGGGGGATGGCGGGCAAGTGTCCGGGACTTCCCTTTGGCGCTGGACCCGCCGCCTCCGGGACCCATGGGGATGACGGTGCAGCACCCTACCGTAATGTCCAGGCCAGGCGAGTGCGGGGCGGGGCGGGGCGGGGCGGGGCGGGGCGGGCCCACATGTGTAACGACTGTGATTTCTCTCCCTCTCGTTACATTCGGCCTGAGAGATGATGGTGATGGCCGGCTGAGCCGAGCCCCCGTCACGTGACAATAGGGACCCGGCCCACCACTGCACACCTACCTACCACCGGGGGATGTGCGCTGCGCGCGAGTTACGTCATTTTCAGGGCAAAAGTAGTTTATGAAAGACCCGCCTAACGACCGCGGGGGTTTTAAGGGAGAAAAATAATATAATTTCCGAATGATGAACACGGGCGTGTAACGTTGTTGTGAGAACGGTCTGCTGCTCTCCCGAAACTGACGTAACCCTCGTGCATTGGCCTTGATTGTCGCGGATCCACCCAGGGCGCGGGATCGGGATCCGCCCCCACGATGAGGCGTGGCGCGGCGCGGCGCGGACCTGCCCCGACCCCACCGGCGTGCTTGCATAACCCGACGAATAGCTGAGCTGCAGCTGCAAAGCGCTCCGCTCCGCGCAGCTCCGCGGTGGCTCCGCTCAGTTCCGCGGGGCGCCGGCGCTCCCATACCCATCCCCCCGCCCGCCCCGCCCCGCCGCTGCGCTGTGGATCCCAGTGCCAGGCGGATCCCCGGCACTTTGGGACTCGGGCGGATCCCGCCGGCGCCGCCTTTCGCTGTCGAGATAATATTCCGCTCTAGCGTGTGATGGGCCCCCGCCCCGCCCCGCGCCGCGCCGCGTGAGCGTGCATGGAAATCGTTACGTTATGTTACGTTAGGGCGGCAGCCGCGCTGACGCTAGGGAGTCTGCTTAACTCTAGTTTAGATGGGATCATTTCTCTTCAGGGGCCGATTTCGCGGATCTGTTTTTTTTTTATTTTTTAAATATATTCTTTATGTCTTTTTTTGTGTGTGTAGGTGGCCGGCAAGTTCATAGGCAATGACACGCCGATCTCTCTCGCGGTGATGGTCCGCGGCGCGGCACGCGCGAAAGGTCCGAAATGAGAGCTAACGAGGTGACGGGGGAGGAGTGGGAGGAGAGGGGGAGGGAGGACATCAAAGCGCCGGCCGCCCCGCCCCGCCCCGCCCCGCCCCGCCCCGCCCCGCCCCGCCCCGCCCCGCCCCGCCCCGCCGCAGCGTCCGCGGCCTGCTAAATGCCAAATGGTCATTTCTCGGCCCAGTTCGGAAGGAGGCGCCTCTCGCGCGATGCCGCCGCCCAACTAGCCGCCAGGTTAGGCCCCTCTCTGGCCCGCCCCGCCCCGCCCCGCCCCGCCCCGCCCCGCCCCGCCCCACCCGGGCCGCTTTCCCCGCCGTCACAATGAGATGGGACCGGGGTATATTCTCCGTTTCTGCCGGCCCGCCGGCCCGAGCGAAAGGTCAGCAGAACGCCCGGTCACCCCGCCCCGCCCCGCCGGCAGAGAACACCCGGGCGATAGTTTGGCCGTCAGTCTGTGGTCTGGCTTTTAGGTGCAGCCGAGCACAGAAGTAGAGTATTCTGTGAGGTCGCCGAAGTCGTGACGGTCGGGCGAGTTGTGGAACAAACACAAACACACCTTCCATCCCTGCGTACATCGCGCCGGCGCGGCGGCGCCCGGCTGCGTCCTGTTGAACACAATGCAGAGGCCAGTGTCCATAGCGCGCCTGGTGCGGCCCGTACCGTGGTGTGACGCAACTCTCCCACGCATTGTGCCGAGCACGTGGCGGGGCGGGGCGGGCGGGGCGGGCGCGATATTGCGGCAGCTTGCAGTAGGGCTTATCCCTACTCCAGGGCGGCAGCATTCTCTATGCTCTTGGCCCCTCGCCGCGCCGCGCCGCGCCTGGCCCGCTGCACCTCCTCCACCTCCACCGTGACCTGTGCGTGCTCAAGGTGAAGGCGAGTCGTGCGCGGGAGGGTGTTATGCATGTGGAGGGGTGTTCGGGGACTACCGAATTACCTTTTTTTAAAAAAATAACCGAATCTGTATACCATCAGCGTACCGCTGAGTACCTAGGCGGTCAGCAGCCGATCAGCGTGGCAACGCTCCGCGGGTAGGGCCTTTACCCCAGGTTCCCCGGGTGAACGCGGCGCCCGTCAGCGCGTCGCGGCACGTATTTGAGATAGAGCACACCACGCACCCCGACGCACGGGCTGCAGAGGTGCGGGGTAGTCAGTCGTTAGAGAGAGTCGTCTAGGAGCGGTCGTGTGGGACGGACGGTCCCGAGCGAGTCGCCGGAGATGGCGAAGGAGTACCAGTTGAGCGTCCAGTAGTGATCCGTGTCAGGTCGGCCCCGCGAGCCGGAACCCGTGGCCGCGGTGGGGCGCGTCGTCATGTCAGTAGAGAGTTAGTGAGCCAGCAGTGAGGGAATAGTGAAGTGCACCGGGAACCTGTGACTGTTGCCCGGGGAATATCGTACCGGGCGGCGTCTGATAACCGGACTGCTTATGTGTGCTAGCGAATGCGCTGTTATTGTTATTGCACCCCGACCCACCTCAAGCAGCGCGCCCAACGCCGCAAGGTGCCGTAAGGGTTGCCTACCTCGACGGCGCCGGACCGACCCAGGCTACGGAACTCAACTGTGCATCACACCCACACCTGAGCGGAGAAATGCTACATCCCCGATGTCAGCAAAGGTAACAAGTTCAGGGCGGAGGGGCGGGGGAGACGCCTGCCGACGCGACGCCGTGTATGCAGGGGGCGGCAACGGCCTAGAGAGCGCATGAAGCCATGCTCCCCACTCCTGCAGGGGTTACGGACTTCTTCGAGATTATGAAAACTAAGCCATTGTTTGCAAAACCCTTTCCACAGATCGAAAGAGCATTAAATTTAGGGTTGCGTAGACTCATAGGCCAGTCCGAAACTTTCAATTGAACTCTAAACAAGAAAGGAAATGTTTACAGCAAGATAGCGCCATCAACGTACTTCCTGAATTGTTCCATTTTAGTATTTTTCGGTGTAAACACAATCGTTATTGTGGGAAGTTTCAGGAGGGGCAATTGGTCTAAGCAAACCCAAATTTCATGCTCTTTCGATCTGTGAAAAGCGTTTTTCAAACACCGGTCTAGTTTTAATAATCTCGAAGTCCGTAACCCCTGTATCGAGGTGGGGAGCATGGCTTCATGCGCCACCCAGGCCGTTTCCACCCGCTGGTGTATGGCTCGACGCCCCACATGTGGACAACAGCATCCCCCCCCCCCTCCCCTCTGGAGGACATAGTGTGTATCCCGTGCAGGGCCCTATCCTAGCCGCTGGCCGTCCTGATCGCCTATACCTTATTGTACCGGTTGGACTGGACACCGCGTACAATACACATTGTTGAATATTACTCAGGCGCAGTTTTAGATACAGACGGACGAAATACCGCATTGGACATAATTTTCTTCCGTTGCGGATGACGTAATCCTCCTTTTGTACGCCGAACGGGTGGTAATAATGCGTCCATCAGAGTGTGCCTGTGGCCGGCAGCTGTAGGCGCGCGCATCACGTCAAACGGTCCCAGCCCCCCGCCCCGCCCCGCCCCGCCCGGAGTGCCGCGCTGCGCCACACTGCCGTGCTGTTTGCCCGTGTGTTTGAACTGGGACACTACCAACGCTTTTGCGACGCGACGTACGCCTCTGCCCGGCCCGGCCAGACACAATCTGGGAAGAGAGGTGCCACGGCTCCTTTGCAAATAGAGTAGTTGAGCTAAAGCCGGACAAGAAGAAATCAGGAAAAATTTTACAAGCAAGATGGCCGCTGTGGCTGGAGTCTATATCTATATATATTTTTATATATAGATATAGACTGCAGCCACGGCGGCCATCTTGCTTGTAAAATTCTTCCTGATTTCTTCTTGTCCGGCTTTAGCTCAACTACTCTATCCCTTGGGAGGGACTTGAGAACGTGAGTCATTATTGGGGACTCAACGCCACAGTGACTCAAAGGTTCGCCCGCAGCGCCCCGCCCGCCCCGCCCCGCCCCGCCCCACCAGACACAGGGGCGCCTTTGACAACCACCGTATGGGCGATAAGTGCCATCGCCATCCGAATCACCCTGCAGCAGGGCGGGGCGGGGCGGGGCGGGGCGGGGCCCAACTGCGCCCTCGTGCCGCTGCGCGATGAAGCATGAAACTTCCCTATTCGGTTCGCGCTCTGCTGCAGGCCAACGAGTGCGTGGAGCAGGACCGGGGCGCATGGGGTGGTCACCCGTCCCGCTCCGCCCACAGGCGCCGGCGCGGCCGGCCAAAGACACCCCCGCAGAAACACATACTGTATTCTCCGCAATTTCGGTCATTTTATTTTATTTTTCTTATTTTCTTTCTAATATTAAATTCCCCCACCCCCTTTTTTGTAATATTTTGCCACTAGAAATGGCCACTGTTTGGCTTGCCGGGCTCGCCCCCTTCTCCCCTCTTTGCCCCATCACGTTTTGATCTCGCTGTCAATTCGTTTAGTTTCAAATATACGCGCGGAAAAATCTCACCCCCACCCCTCACTAGCCGCTCTCTAGATTCTCTCGACTTTCGACTCTCTCGACGCTACTCCGTCTACATAAAATCGGTCCAAACTCAAGACTCGAGATAAGCTCTCTGCGAGCGTCTGTTTGTTGTTTGTTTCTTGAACTGTCTTGTGAGTTGTGTCTTGTGCCATCACTTTCTAAAACTGTCATCACGATCTGATAGAAGTATTAATTTACGTCTTTACCTGAAAAATTAACGCGAAAGTTTTGTTTTTAGAGCTTAAGATGATATTTTGAGATGACCTAACCTGCACGAAGGTTTTCATTAGGTGTTTTTAAACTTTAACTAACGAGGCTGATCCACCATGGATCAACCCAAAAATGTACCACTGTCAGAGATACTCAAGAGTAAGGAAACGCACGATGGGGTTGAAGATGATGAACCTAAAAAGAAATCCAGGGAAGACTGGCGCAAAGCCAAAGAACTTGAGGAAATGCGAAAAGTAAGTCATATGTTTTTCACTTATTTTATTGTCCCTTCTGAACTTCATTTTTTTTAAATTCTTATTCTTAACAATTACAGGCGGGTACAGCTCCCGCAGCTGTAGATGAAGAAGGTCGCGACATCAATCCCCACATTCCTCAGTACATCTCAGCAGCACCATGGTACTATGGCTCTTCTGGACCAACACTGAAACATCAAAGGCCGCAACCCGAAAAGCAGAGAGAATTTTCCAAGTTACATGAATGGTATAGGAAGGGTGTAGACCAGGTAAAAATCCGCCATCACTTGTCTTAACATATTTTAAATTTAAAATCCACATTTTAATTCAGTTCCATAGCATATCTGAATTTCTGGAATAATCTAATTTCTATATCTTACCTTATTATATTTTTACAGACAAAAGTAGCCACTAAATACAGAAAGGGTGCATGCACCAACTGTGGTGCCATGACACATAAAGCCAAAGAATGTATGGATAGACCTAGGAAGATTGGAGCTAAGTATACGGGTGCGGCCATAGCTCCTGATGAATATGAACAGCCAGATCTATCCCTTGATTTTGACGGAAAGCGTGACAGATGGGCTGGTTATGACCCATCGGAACACCGAGCAATAGTGGAAGAGTATCAAAAGATAGAAGAGGCTAAACGAGAAATGAGGGCTCAAAAGCTGAGCGCAGAGGGCAAGGAGGGAGAGGCAGTTGAGGTAATTTGCTAAATGCATGAAGCATATGTTTTGAATTGTAGATAATTTATAGACTTGCCTTATATATTATCCAAACCCCTTTCACAGCATGATGATTTAGATGATGATGAGGATGAAGACAAATATGTAGATGAGGTAGACATGCCTGGTACTAAAGTAGACAGCAAACAAAGAATCACTGTCCGCAATTTGCGTATCCGAGAAGACACTGCTAAATATTTAAGAAATCTGGATCCTAATTCTGCCTATTATGATCCTAAGACAAGATCTATGAGGGATAATCCAAATGCAGGAACTTCCAAAGAAAATGATGAGTATGTATCTTTGAAATTATTTATTTATTTATTAGTAAATCTGTTAAAGATAAAGTACCTCATAGAAATAGATTTGATAGATGCTGTTTGATTGTATAGTATAAAAAAATTGAAGTTAATCTAATCGGTATCTACTATGTCTTGTCTAGTGAATATAAAGGAGAAAATTTTGTCCGGTTCACTGGTGACACTGGCAAACATGGTGAAGCACAGCTTTTTGCTTGGGAAGCATATGAAAAAGGTGTTGATGTACATTTATTAGCAGAGCCAACCAAATTGGAAATGTTAGAAAAAGAATATAAACAGCACAAAGAAGAATTCAAAGGGAAAGTGAAAAGTGATGTGCTACAACGATATGGAGGAGAGGAACATCTTGATGCTCCTCCTAAAGCTCTTCTGCTTGCACAGACAGAAGACTATGTTGAATATTCTCGCACTGGTAAAATTCTTAAGGTAAGCAAGCCAATACTACATCTGTCTCCATTGCTCTAAATTTTAGAAAAAAAAATTTCCTTTTAAATTTTGTTTATTAATTGATTATTTGCTAAAAACTGAATTTTCTGTATCATTTTTTCCAGGGTGCTGAAAAGCCCATAGTGAGATCTAAATATGAAGAAGATATATACCCTAACAATCATACTTCAGTTTGGGGTTCATTTTGGAAGGATGGGCAATGGGGTTACAAATGCTGTCATTCATTTATTAAGGTACACAGTTCATTTAATTGATTTAAGAGTGAGCTCTTGTATTTAAATTGATTTCTAATGATAAATTTTTATTATTATCAGAATTCCTACTGTGTGGGTGAAACAGGACGGATAAACATTGGTAAGGTTGAAGTAATACAGAATCAATTTGAAAAGGATACTCAAGCAACAGAGGAAAGTACTCAATCCAATGTAGACCAAGACAAGACACAGAGCAGTTGTGATAGCAGTAGCAGTAGCAGCTCATCCTCTGAGGTAAAATATGATTATTAATTCTAAGCTGTATCTGAAAATTCAGTGTGTGTGTGTGTTTTGTTTTATTATTTGAATAATATAACTGCCTTTCTGGGAATTAACCTAGGACGACTCGGAAATGACAAAGAAAGAAGCGAGGAGAAAGAAAAAACGGAGTAAAAAGAAAAAGCGAAAGGATATGAAGAAAAAATCCAGAGCAGATAAGAAAAACAAAGAATCTGATGAGGATAAACTGAAAATCGTATGTTAATTTTACTTTTGTTTTCCACTATCAGTTGCAATTAGATTTTATAAACTCCTAGTACATGTTACATTACTGTGTCTTCTGTTTCAGGCTCTTAAGAAAGAAGAGGAACAGCAGAGAGAGGCAGAACGTTTACTAGCTATGGATGAGAGAAAGAGACCATATAATAGCATGTATGATGCAAAGAAGTTGACAGATGAAGAAATGGAAGCTTATTTAATGAAGAAAAGGCGAGAGGAAGATCCAATGGCTCAATTTTTTTAAGTTGATTGTATAAGAGCTAGCTGTTAAAGAAATTCGAAGTTTGCATTCTTATTTGTTTTATACATTCATAAGTACAGGTGTTTATAGCTCAGCATTTCAATGTTAATTCTTGAGACATTAATATAGATCAGAAAATAGAATTCCATTGCAGAAAGTTTTTGTTCCTCAAATCTCAAATCACAAAACATTTATTATTTGAAGGACACCTAAGGTCACTCAAAAAACTACTTCTAACACATAGAACATACAGTAATTTAAAGAAGATAAATCTGAATACTATGCAACAGGCAATTTCTAAGACTAAAGGAGTTCAAGACAACTGTCCATTGATGATTCTGTTCAGAAAATTTAGAACTTGATTAGGATTGGCATAATTGCAATCTTTTATACACAAGCATAATACTAGAAGATTGAAAAACAATATGATGAGGGATTGGTGAATATTTTACATGCAATTTTATTCCTTGACATATACTATGCTACGCTAATACACATCCTTGTTCGAAAATTTTTAAATGAATGGTCATTTAAAATGATTTTAGAAGAGACTCCTTTCAACAACTTTAAAATTTACAAACTTTAACTATCACAAATCCACTTTGGTCACACCAGCATAGGCAATAGCACAAAATCTCATTCCAAAAACATTACATCCATTATACATATCAAATACCCTACCATGGTTGATGCTCCCTGCATACCGTGCATATGATAGTGCCTTACAATCTCAAACCAAATTTTTCACCCGATTCTAATAATAAAAGGAGGAGTTTATTAAAAATACAATTGAAACACATTGAAACCTGTATGTTACAAACCGAGATTGTCACACCAATTTATTTTTTGATATTTTTTGATAATTTTGTTTGTGTTGTATCAAAAACAAAGTGCATCTCAATGTCAATGTCCAAGTTAGCTGCTTACACGTTCCCTGATGAATTGCCACGAGTCTCTCTAGGTCCGAGTGGGGATGCCGGGATATTAAACCACGGACTAGATTCATGACGAAACGCTAAAGCAGGTGACTTGCTGTACCCTGCCCGGACGGCCCGGACACAGGCTCTACCACCCACACGAGTGTGTGGCGGGTTGCCTACCCGATCGGCTCGCCAGGCGCCACGGCACGTGCACGGGAGCATGGGGCAGGGCTCAAAACGGAAAATTGTAAAAAAAAGGGTGAAAGGGTAGAAAACCCGAAAATAGTGAAACAGCCCCTTGCACTTGAAACCCAAAGTGTATGAATGTCGCACACTTGTACGAGTCTCCTCTGTACACTTAGAAGATCAAAGGGGTCAATTTTCACTCGCACCTGAAAGGCCAAGTGTTCGAATGGAAATTCACACACTTACAAGTGTGGAGTACCGGACCGGGGATGAGGCTGCGTGCCGTGCCGTCCTGGTCCCTGGGCCGCCTGCCTACACCCTGCTGCCCTGCTTTAGCTCCTGGCGGCTGCGGCTGCGGCTGCGGCTGGGCAGCGCGCGCGGGTCGCAGCGCACGGCGTTGGAGCGCTGCAGCCGCGCGCCCGCACCTGCGCCTGCACCTGCACAAGAACGAGGAGGGCGAGCCCGAGGTGAGAGAAGAGAATGCAGTCAAGTCGACTCGACGAAGAGAATGGTTCGAGAAATAGCTGCAGCAGCCTGCAGCATTATCGCCCGCCCCGCCCCGCCGGGCCCCGCTTGCACGGCTCCACCCAGTTTTAGAGAAAATCGGATTCTCGCGGCGTCGCCTGAGAGGCCGCGCTTCCCCCCTTCTCCCTCCCCCCTTCTCCCTCCCCCCTCCCGCCCCCTGCCTCTTCCAATTCCTCCCCTTTCCACCCTTAAATTGTCGGGGCAGCGCACAATAACCTGGCTGAACTGCCAGGGCCAGCAGAACACTTCCTGGAGAAGACTAGAGTTCCGAGAAATTCCAGGAGGGAATGTTGGGGCGGGTGGGTCGGTCCGGCCAGGCGAGGCCGTGGGAGCTCCTTGAGAAGAAGCCACTATGTATCATTCCAATCTAGTGAGGGAGTTATGGAATAGGGTGTAGGAGGGCGGGGCGGGTTGGGGCGGGGCGGGCGGGGTGGACGGAGCCGGGAAGGACAGAGACAGGAAGCTGAAGCAGCTGCGAAGGCAAGTTCTGCATTGCAGGGAAAATGCCACATCCCCTTCTCTATCAGTATTACGCGCCAATTCACAGAGCAGTTTCCTTAACAATTTACTATGATAAACCTCGACAATTTAACTGCAACATTTTAAAAAAATCATCTAAAATTTTAGAGCTCATTAATGTGAGTAGTGCCCTCCCCTCAATAAGTCCACGGTTCGACCGGTTCGTTGTGTGCGGACCCGCCTTGCATTATCTCTGGCCGGGACGGGCCGGGCCTGGCATGGCATATTCAATAGGGGCACCGCCATAGTGCGATTGATATGCAAGCTCGTGTAACCAGGCGGGGACCCGCACGGAAATAAGTACATGGGAATGACACTTGTATGTATACTTATGCAAAAAGTACGCTAAAAGTGTCACTTAAAGTATAGCAAAGTATAGTAGTCCCAATCTGCTATTGTTTAAGTATACTTTTTGTATACCTTGTGTATACTTTTGCCAGTCTCATTTGTGGGGTACTTATTTCCATGCGGGGAGGGGGGGGGGCAGGAGGCCTGTTCTATAGCATCAGATGTAAATCATATAAACTACGATAAATGTTGTAAACTTAAGAAGATATTTCTCACAGTGTATGCCTGCGATGCGGTCATTTCGGCTATAAGAATTCAGCCCCCGAGGGGCCTCTCTGACCCTTGCACTCGACCAGGATTTCCTGGTCTGGCCGCCCGCCCCGGCCCCTCCTACACCCTGTTCCATAACTCCCTCATTAGATCGGAATGACACAAAGTGGCTTCTGCTCCAGGAGCTCGCCCCGCCCCGCCCCGCCCCCGCCCCGCCCCGCCCCGCCCCGCCCCGCCCCGCCCCGCCCCGCCCCGCCCCGCCCCGCCAGGTGAGAGGGGCGCGGGACGGGGACGTAGACGAAAGAGAGGATCTTGTCCTCCCGCCCCGCCCCGCCCCGCCCCGTCAGCCCCGCACCTGTTACTGCCACAATCGGACAATTTGAGCCTGCCGGCGCCGGGGGCGGGGCGTGGCAAGGCGGGGCGGGGCGGGCCGGCGCGGTGTATAGCGCGGGGGGGAACTCAATGCTAAAGTCTGACGTGCTCAGAGTGTAGCTGGTTGCCTACATTTGGGAGTTGGACCTGCCAAGTCCACTGCTGCCAACCTTGCCACCCGAACATAAGGCAAATATAGTAATCAAAATAGAATCGGTGGGAGTCGAACCCGGGTCGCTTTGCCCGGAGCCGGTGGAGCGCGAGGAGCAGCGCCTCTACCAACTGAGCTACCGCTGCGATGCTCAGTGTGGCCGGTCCGGCGCGCTCTTGTCGCTGGCGAGAGGTAGTGAGTGGGCGGGCTGTGTTTTGATGCGCAGAGGTTGGCACTACCGGACCTGGCCCGTCCCTTTCTGTCTCTCTCGCACAGCGTCGCCAGGCGGTCCATTGCAGATCCCCCCCGCGGTGTATAGTGTCGCACCACCTCGTTAGCCGGGGCGGGGCGGGGCGGGGCGGGGTGGGGCGGGGCGAGGCGCTGCAGGCGGCGCGGCTGGCTATCAGCACGGCGGGTGCCGGGCGGCGCGGCGCGACGCGTTTCTGTCTGACGGATAATTTTAACGAGCTGCGTTCCTGCACCTCTAATACTGTTAACCGGGGCGGGGATGGTCCATGCAGTGTGGGGAGAAGAAGGCCGCGTGCAAGATTGTGGCGGGGTGCCTACCTCCTAGGGGCCCCCGCCCCGCCAGGACTCGAGCCAGAGACAACTCTATCAAGTCCTCTCGTGTCAGCTCGATTACTGATTACCTGGATTACCCCGGATTACCCCAAGGACAGCTCCCGGATTACCAGGGCTCATCCCCGGTGTGATCGTCTCCGCCCGCCCGCCCCGGTGTACTCTCGGCCCAGGACAACAGCACGCCCCTGGCTCCTGACCGCGCCAGACGACCACATGATTTTCCGTTCCGAGGGGAAGGCACGGAGCCCGCGCCCGTGCTGCTGCTCTCAGCTGAAGCAACTAACCCTGCCCCGGCCGCGCCCCCGGCCCGCCACACCCCACCGCACCCCGCCCCGCCCCGCCCCGCCCCGCCCCGCCTCGCTTCGCCTGAGCCAGCAAGGCGCGGTTCCTCAACGCAATAACTCGCCTCTCTGGCCCGGCCTGTCTCCATCAGTGAGCGAGACGTGGCCCGCTCTGGAGCCCCGCCCCGCCCCGCCCCGCCCCGCCCCGCCCCGCCTAGGTGAGGCCAAGTCACTGGAAATGCCACGTGTTCTTCGTTCTCCGCGGGGCTGGCGATACGCGCTACTCCAATCCACTCCCCTACCGTTCCTAGTTTTTCTCTCCGCCTGTATTTCTTGAAATTTCTTTTCCTGCTCGACGTGATTGTCGCTGGCCTAGCCTCGCGTCGCCCCGCGTAGGGAGGACGGCTCCTTCCCCAGGCCACGCGCGGCGACGCGCCGGCCCGCCCGGCTGCAGCGGCAGCAGCAGCGCCGTCTCATCTCTCCATTAACAATTCTAAAATGATCCGCTTGTTTGCTGAGCGAGCGTAGCGAAGCACTCTGTCCTGACCTGTCGGGGACGAAAAAGCGCAGCCAGCGCAGCCAGCGCAGCCAGCGCAGCCAGCGCAGCCAGCGCAGCCAGCGCAGCCAGCGCAGCCAGCGCAGCCAGCGCAGCCAGCGCAGCCAGCGCAGCCAGCGCAGCCAGCGCAGCCAGCGCAGCCAGCGCAGCCAGCGCAGCCAGCGCAGCCAGCGCAGCCAGCGCAGCCAGCGCAGCGCCCCCGCCGAGGGCCGGCGCGGCCTGAGAGTAGGGATGGCAGCACGGAAAAAAACCAATGAAAAAAACCGGAAAAAAACGGTTTTTTTCGTTTTTTTCCCTGGCCCTCGGAAAAATACGAAAAAAATGGAAAATAACGATTTTTGACCTTTTTTTGACATTTGTAGTTGTAATTTAAGAAGGATTATCTTTTGTCAAAAGAACTAGTAGTTAGTAACACTTGTTAGCAACATTTGTATCTCCGAGGAGCGCCCCGTGTGGGTGCCGGCTCAGCCCGGTTCCGTGTCACCCCATCCCCACACAAGGTTGACTCTTGGATCTGTCAGCTAGGTCTGGTCCGACTTGTGCCCCTCCCTCCTACCCTACTCCGCCCCCAACTTTGATTCTCAAAAAAGAGAAATCATTAAAATTAACACTTTCCGCGAGACTAACAAGAATGATATGAAAAATTAAGAAGTACGTGTCGATGTCACAGCGTGATCTCCTCCCCCTCCCCGCCCCAGCACACGTCCCTTACGGTGGCTACACATCTACACTGGGGGCACATTTCTGCTCCTTTCACTACATAAGTACAGTTGTAAAATTGCGAGTTATTAATTTCTGAAGGCAAATAATGAAATTAAGGCAAAATATCGTTATTTTCCATTTTTTGGGGTTTTTTTCGGAAAGGAACCGGAAAAAAACGGTTTTTTTCCCGTCGATTTAAAAAAGCCGGTTTTTTACCATCCCTAAGGCGCAGCAGAGCAGAGGTGCATGCAACCAGGTCTGTCATCGCCCTCCCTGCCTGCCTCCCTCCCTCCCTCCCTCCTCCCTCCCCCTCCCTCCCTCCCTCCCTCCCTCCCTCCCTCCCTGACCGCTCTCCTCTCTTACCATACTCTCAGGCTCCGTTTACATTATTGAGTCACAGCAGCTTGCACCGCCCCGCCCCCGCCCCCGCCCCCGCCCCCGCCCCCGCCCCCGCTCAGCGAGGTGGTGTTCCGCTCCCGGAGAGGAGAGAGGCCGCAAAATAAAAGTACAAGACAAACAGAAACGGACTGCGGTCGGGAGGCGAAGCGAGGGCGAGGTCTGGCCGCGGGGCGGGGGGGGCGGGGCGGGGCGGGGCGGGGCGGGGCGTGCCCGTGTGGTCACGGTAGCGTGATGCGGGTAAGGAAAAGGCGAAACGGCGCTGACCTTTGGGACTGCTTTCGCAGGGCGCATGGTGAGCGAGCGGTGCAGCCGGTGTCCCTCCTCCACTCCTCCACTCCTCCACTCCTCCACTCCCCCACTCCTCCACTCCTCCACTCCTCCACTCCTCCACTCCTCCACTCCTCCTCCACTCCTCCACTCCTCCACTCCCCACTCCCCCACTCCTCCACTCCTCCACTCCTCCACTCCTCCACTCCTCCACTCCTCCACCACCCCCGCATAGATGCCACGGAGAGGCCCCATGCACAGCGCCAGGCTGTCATGGAGCCGCTCTTCTTCTCGCAAAACTTGTTGGCGCCGTGCCCCTGCCCCGCCCCGCCCTGCCCCGCCCCGCCCCGCCCCGCCCCACCCCGCCCCGCTAATGCCCGCACGGCCGCGGCAAGACGGGCAAGACGGCGAGGCAAGGAACTCAAATACCTTTCTCTTTCGCTCTTTTCCCATCTCCTTTTACTCTCTTGCACGGTGAACGAAAATCTCGGTATCCGCTCTGGAAACCCAAGTGAGTGAATGCCTCACTCTTTCTAGCTAGATGTGATTGAATTTGTACACTTGGACGAGGGAAAGGGTCAATTTCCTGGCAATTTTACCCACTCGTTGGGTCAAGTTTGCGAATGGAAATTCACATACCTGGGTTTCCAGTGAATAAGAGGAAAAGCGCATCTCCCACTAGGAGATGCGGGGCGGGGTGGGGTGCGGCGGGGTGCGGCGTGGCAAGGCGGGACGAAGAAAGGTATCTCTAAAGCCGGCGGCTGAGAAAGTTTAGCAGCCGTTGCTAACAAGACGGCGGTGTGGCGCGGCGTGGCGTGGCGTGGCGTGGCGTGGCGAGGCGCGGCGAGGCGCGTGCGTGGGGCCCACGTGTTGGCGCCAGCCCGCTCCCGCCGCGCGGTGCAGGCAGGGGGCGGGGCTGCCGGGCGGGGCTGCCGGGCGGGGCCGCGCGGGGCGGGGCCGGGCTAGGCCCGCCAGCGCCAGCAGGGGCCAGGGTGCTGCAATGGGTGGGGCCAGGGGGCCCGGGGGTGGGGGTAGGGGCGGGGCTTGGACCTGGAGGGGGCCGGCCTTCCCCTGCAGGGGGTAGGGGCGGGGACGGGAGGGGGCGGGGGAAAGTTCTTGGTAAACAACGGTGGCCAGACCAGACGCAACGCGTGGGGGTCATCTCATGTCCCCCCGAAAATGCGGCGTAGTTCAAGTTGTGAAGTGTTTCAACCAACTGATGGTTTGAAGGGGATAAAAGGTTAAACTGGTTTGGCGTTTTTGCTCGAAACGGAAATGGCAGACAGATACCAGGTTTGCAAAGGGATACTGAATACACTCTGGTCAATACTTAACTGCAAGTAGTGCCAGATTTTCATTGAAAAAAAAAAACAAACACAAAACATGGCAATATCTTTTGTAAAATCCGAACTTTTGAAACAGTGTATACGGAGGGGTCTCCTGACCTAGAGCGGTGGAAGGGAGGGAGGAGGGCGGGACCTACTTCGAGGCCTGTAGGGCCGGGCCTGAACCGACATCTGTTTTGGGCGTGGCGTGGCGTGGCGTGGCGTGGCGTGGCGTGGCGCGGTGGGGGGCGGGGTGGTGGGGGGGAAGTTGTGAGCTGTGGGCCCTTGGGACCCGCGACTCCGAGTGTGCAACAGGTAGGGGTGGCGCGGCCCGGACTGGGGTCAGGGGGAGGGGGGGGGGGGGGGTGAAAAGGCGACTAAAGCTGCACCTCTCCTAATAGACTGATATGTTCGCTAACATTTTTAATATGTAAAATCGCTCATTCTTTTTGTTTTGTTTTGTTTCAGAGTGGCATGCTAACGCGATCCAATTCACCGAAAACCGTCTATCATTGCCTTCTGAAAAACAGTGTGGAACTCTCTCTCTAAAACGTTTTTTTTTTTTTTTTTTTTTGCTTTTATTGTACGGGGCTTACCGACCCGGGCCGGTGGCTGAAAGTCATATTTCTGATGGTTCAGAGGGAAATAGCATGATCATCAAAGAGAAAACGAAGCTCATTGATAGTGGTAAAACCGCGGGTCTCGGCCGGGCCGCGAAACAGTCGGCTCAGCTCGGGCGTGCGGGGGCTGGAGGGGGGATAATGACGCGCTGGATAATCCCGACGAGAAGATTAACAATCACGATATGAAACAGAAGGTCGAACAGACTCCCAATCGCCGTCAGCCACACACACACCTACTGGAGAAATGAAAAAAAAAAAAATTGTACCAGCCATATAAAATCATGGTTGAGACCTCACAACATTATGGCCGCGGCGGACGAAAGCGGTATACACTACACAAGAAAACTTGTACACAGTATTCCGAAATTACACGGTATTACGCGGCATTACGCGCGCGAGTATTACATGGAAAATGTATTCTACCATTATCAGGCACATTTTTTTATTTTTCGGTATTATAGTACGCGTAAAATACCGCCCAGGTTCCGTGTACGGCACGGCAGACCCCCTCGGCGGGAACCTCTCGGCGTTGTGCGTCGCGACGCGCCGGGACGGGACGGGCGTCGCCTTGAGCGGCCTTGAGCACGCTGCCGCCCGCCGCCGGCGGCGCTGCTCCGGTGGGAATAACCAGCCTGGGGCCCGGCCTGCTGCCATGACGTACGTCTGCGCTTGATCAGCCATGAGGCCATGAGGCCGATGGCATCAGCCAGCAGGACAGCAGGCGGGGGCAACAGGAGCCGCAGGCCGCAGGCCGCTATCGGCAGGCAGTAGCAGCCCAGCCCAAGCCGCGTGAGCGCGCAGCCCAGCCGCGGCAGAGCAGAGCAGCTGTAGGGTGACTCCGCACGGTGGCATCAGCCAGCAGGACAGCAGGCGGGGGCAACAGGAGCCGCAGGCCGCAGGCCGCTATCAGCAGGCAGTAGCAGCCCAGCCCCAGCCGCGTGAGCGCGCAGCCCAGCCGCGGCAGAGCAGAGCAGCTGTAGGGTGACTCCGCACGGTGGTTTCGTCTATCTGTCCTTGTCGCACTCGTGCGGCACGGCCATAAGGAGCAAGAGAGAGGACACTACGACTGACCGCTGTTCGGAATCAACGTGCTGAGCCGCAGAATACGCGAGGCGATCCTAGCGCGGGCCGAGCCGGGCCAGGCCAGGCGGGGCCGGGCGGGGCGGCGTCCAGCCAACGAAAGAGGATTACCCTAGAGGATGGTGAGTGCAGGGGCGGACAAAGGCGCCGGGAGAGGGGGGAGGGGAGGGACAGCTGACGCCATGCGCCCCCCCCCCCCCCCCAAGGGCCAATGCACTTTACAGTGCGAATTTAATGCGGAAATGCGCACATGAAACGCGCGACAAAATGTGTTACCTTCACGCGCTCTCACTACTGCTGTGCACGTTTCATGTGCATCGGTACGCGTGGGACGGGAACGTGGCGGGAATTCGTTCAAGGTTGTACCTCTTTAGGAAAAAAAATGTCAATCCAGATCGGAATTGGAAGCAGATGATACTTTTTGCTGCTAGTTTGTTTTCTATCAATTTCATTACATACTGTCTGGTGCGCTGGGGGAGAGGAGAGGGCAGGGGAGGGGTACGAGCGTGCGAGCAGGCGAGTCCTCTCGGCGCGCCATTGTCGGGCAGGTTGTGTTTTAAGGTATCATCTGCTAAAAATATTAAAGCAATTTTGCCGGACGCATATAACCTCACCCGCGTTTTCTCTTGTAATGTTACGGGAAAATTACGGCTTTTCGAAATTTCCCGGCTCGCCCCGGCCGCGCGCGCGCGCGCCCGCCGGCTCCGAGGTAGGCCACGCGCCACTCGGCCGAGTGCTGCGGGTCTGCCTACCCCGCGGTCTGCGGGCGCTGAGGGGTGCATCGCGCTACCTCCCGGGGGAAGAGCCCCGGCCCGGTATGGACTTGTCATTCTGAAGCACAAACAGTAAACTTACGGCAACGATTGCAAATTTACGTATCATCATTTGCAAATCGCAAATTACGAAAAATGTTGTAAGTTTACGAAGGTATGTTTAACAGAGTGGGCTGGCGTCGTGCGTCACCAGACGACACTCAAACTCGGAGGAAAAGTCAGTTGGTGGGCCGTGGCGGGCCGTGGCGGGCCGTGGCGGGCCGTGGCGGGCCGTGGCGGGCCGTGGCGGGCCGTGGCGGCCGTGGCGGGGCGGGGCGGGCGGGATTGCCGCTTTCCGAGAACAAGGGACAGCCGGGAACGCTTTACTGGGATTGTCTCTTAGTCGTTTTTCAATCAAAAATTTTTCCGATCGTTCGCCATTTGTGGATTGCCGATGCACAGCTCCGCTCCGCTTTGGCCACGGGCCCCCGCTGCTGCCACCACCAGAAGCACTCGTCGTTGGCCTTTCGCCGTCCGCCCACCACACCACGACCACGGCCGCGGAGATACGCCCCGGCCCGGCCCGCCCCACCCCGCCCCACCCCACCCCGCCCCGCCACGCCCCGCCACGCCCACCTCGCCTCGCGGGCGGGCGGGCGGGCGCTAACAAGCTCTAGGGGTCCTGACAAATACGCAAAAGCGGGTCGGGCACGCATAAGTCGACTGCATTAGCGCCAGCGGGCTGGAACTTCTCGCTCTGCACTGCGCCCACCGCTCCCGCCACTCGTGTGTTTGCGCGTCTTATTTAAATCCCCGCGCGCTGTTGTTTCTCGTGCCGCAGGCGCCGCAGCTGGCGCAACTGCCGCAGCTGGCGCAGGTGGTGCAGGTGCTGCTGGCCGTGACCCTGGCCCCCCAGCTGCTGGAAGCGGCCACGCACGCCCCGCCGCCCTGGGCCAGCCTGAGCCTGAGGCCGCGCAGGGAGGTGGAGGCGGCCGCCGGCGCGCAGCTGGCGCAGGCGCAGCTGGCGCAGCTGCAGAGGGTGGCGCAAGAGGTGCGGCGGGCGCTGCCGTCCGACCTGGTGCGCCAGCAGCTGCAGCGCCTGCGAGACTTGAGCCAGCGCCACCTGCAGAGCTGGTCGCCCGTGCAGCCAGTGCAGCCGGCGCAGCCGCAGCTGCCATCTGCGCCATCGACCCCATCTGTGCCATCTGCGCCACCGACCCCATCAGCGCCATCGGCGCCATCTGCGCCATCGGCACCATCTGCGCCAGCTGCGCCAGGTACAGCTGACTAACGGAATAACGTGTGAAGCTCCTCGGCAACGTATGACGTTTCTTTCAAAAGAAAACTTTTCCCCCTTCTTTCCTCCGCAGACTTGACCACCCCACCCCCACCTGGTTCCGCACCTGTCGTCCTAACAGCCGGAAGACTCAGGGAGCTGCCCGAGCCTGAGGCGGACGACACGGAGGCAAGTGCCACATCAGTGTGGTGGGAATGCACACATGTATGTGTTGTAGGGTTTCCAGTGCTCTGTGATTAACTTATTTTTCTTTTTTAGGTTGGCCAGCCGCCGTCCGCGTGCGTGTGGGCGATCGTGACGTGCTGCCAGCCCCAGACGGTGGGCGTGCGGTACTCGTGCTTCGACCTGCTGGGCTGCAAGGGCGCCTTCTGGGACGGCAGCCCCTGCGAGCCGGCCGTGGCCGGCGCCGCGCTCCGCGCCGCCTCCAAGTACTACGGCAGGAGCCCCGCCCCCGCCCCCGCCCCCGAAACCGCCCCCGACACGGAGTGACCCGCCCCCCGCCGCGCCACCTCACCCCGGGGCATAACTCAATCCCTTTACCATCACCCCCAGAGCTCCAACCGTGCCTCAAAATCTGTATTCGTATTTTTAAATTGTTGCAATTTCCTGACTATATATTGCTGTAGCTGACAAGTATAAAAAAATATACAACCTTTTTTTTTTCCCCTGGTAAACCACAAAAGGCGGTGCTCATCGTTTTATCGACCTGGCCGAATTTCTGCCGCTCGTTATACGGTCAAATTTTTGTCTGACCTCGTTTTTTTGTCCGACCTACGTTTTCTCCGACCCGCGTACACCGCCACGAGCACAGGCAGAACGGAGTCTACATCGGTTGTCCGACTGTCAACCGCAGGACCGGAGTTCGATTCCCACCTACTTCATTTTTAATTAATTCTCAAGCTTTCTTGCTTTGGTGGGAATTTTTTAAGTGTCGACTCGAAAAACTGTTCACACAAGATATACTTTTATGGGGCGTTTTGAAGCCTGGGCAACAACATATCGAAAGCATACAAACATTTTCGAGCTTAAACTTGAAAAATTACGTACATGCTCTGCAAGTGAAAGGGTGGCGTGAAAACATGGAAAATTTTTGCGACAGTAAACCTCCCGAAGGAGGTTGCGGTTCCCGCCAGGCACAGGGCTTTTACCCCCCGTGGCAGCCAACAACTTCGGTGTTCTTATGGGAACCGGTGCTTTTCTGACTGCGATCCTGTCGCGCAATTCGACAGATTTGATCCCCGTACTGCCAGATTTAGTCGTACGGTGGTTAACCGAACTGCCCTGTCCCCAGGGCATGGAAAAGCTATTTTTGGAGCCAGATTCTAGGACTTATGACCCCACGACCGACCACCAGTCGTGGGCATGGGACGGAACTTCCTGGCAACCCGCTGTCGCTACCAGTGAAGAACCTACCTGGGTTTGAACCAGGCCCCATGTGCCGAGTCTCACAGACACCCCACGGCTTTCGCGGCACCACTAGACCACTAGACCGTCGGCTATTCCACGAGGAAGGTCGGTTGAAATGTGGGGCTTGAATTCCACTCTCCAAATTGTTGTCCTCAGAAAAATTAATTGTTTTGGTAAGATTCGAACCTCCGTCCTGCGACTCTCCGCGCGGACACTACGCCGGCACGACTACGTCGACACGGTACCACATGCCGGACCACAAAGAGTCATGCTGCGCGAGAAGCCACAGTCACCGAAGAAACGAACCCGGTGTCATGAGTGCGCCTGCTCTCCGGTCAGTGCTGGGCCGGCCGCGTAGCGTCATTGGTATCGACGCTGCTCAAAGCACTAGATGGGCAGTGGTTCAAAAACCACGTATTTTTTTTTCTTTTTAATTTTTTATTGTTTGGACCAATTTTTCTTTCCGTTTATACCGTCTTTGTGACTCGGGCAAGTGCAAAAAAGAACAGCGACTGACTAAAAAAAAATGTGATCGGCTTTCCGCAGAAACACATACTGTACTTCCCTATTCGGTTCGCGCTCTGCTGCAGGCCAATGAGTGCGTGGAGCAGGACGGCGACTGGGGGCGCATGCGGTGGTTACCCTGCCCACCTGGTGGGCGTATCACGAGCGGCAGATATTCGCCCAGGTCGGAGTTGTAACTTAACTTACCTCGCTCTGCAGGCTGCGCGTCGACGGCCCGCTCGAGGCTGATGCTGGACGTGGCAGCGAAGGCGCCCGTCCTGCTCCGGAACGCGTCCCGGGCCGCGCGGCGCCGCGGGCGCTGGGGTTCGGTGCACGCGCGGGCCGCGCGGAGGAAGCTCCCCAGGCACTGTAGGAGGCGGTCCAGGAGCCGGCGGGGCGCGGGGGCCGGGCGCGGGGCGCTCCCTGGGGGGCCCCCGCCGCCCCCGCCGCCCCCGCCGCCCCCGCAGCCGTCCAGGGCGCCGCTGACGGACTGGATCTCGTAGCTGCCGCTGCTGCTGGACGGGTCGCTGTCCTGGTGCTGGTCGCCGTCGTCCTGCCGGGCGCGGCCCAGGGCGCGCAGGCGTTCCTCCACGTGCCGGTCGGGGCCCAGGCGCTGCCGCTTGTTGTCGTGCGGCGTCGTCGGCCGCTCGACGCGCTTGACGGAGCAGGAGGACGACGAAGAGGACGGCGACGGCCCGGCCCCGGCCCGGCCCCAGCGCCGGCAGAGCGCCTCCTCAAACTGCGTCCACCTGGACGGCTCGGGCGGCGGCGCCGGACTACTCGGCGGCGGCGGGCTCGTCGGCGACATGTTGACATAGTTGTTGCGGGAGTGGGCGCTGGAGTCCTCGCTGGAGAGGTGCTGGAGCCACTTCATGACGTAGGCGTTGCCGGCGTCCTCCTCGTCCTCGTCCCCCTCCCCCTCCGCGCCCAGGCGGCGCTGCTGCACGGCGCGCACGTGCGCGCGCAGCTGGCGACGCCACCGGTCCAGCGCGCTCGCCATGTCCGAGGGGTCGGACGAGGGCGACGCCGCAGCCGCGGGCGACGCCTCGGCCGCCGGGGAGCGCGCCTGCCTGCTCGCGTCCGGCACGGCGACCTTGGGGAAGCGGGGCATCATGTCCTGGGCGGCGCGCTGCTGCAGGCCGCGGCGCGACTCGGAGGTCAGCAGGCTGGTCTGGAAGCGCGTCCAGCGGCTGGAGCTGGCCGGGGAGGGGCCCTCCTCCTCCACATCCTCCTCCTCCTCCTCCTCTCCGGACACCGGGGCGGCGGCGGCGGCGTCCTCGTCGGACTTGATGGCGTGCAGCAGGTGGCCGGCCAGGCTCGACACCCTCCGCCAGGTGGCCAGCACGGACGGGCGCGGCGGGCGCGGCCCGGGCGCGGGGCCGGAGCCGTCCTCGGGCGCGGCCTTGCGGCCCTGGCCGTCGATGAGGCTGATGAGGCTGGTGGAGAGCCGGCGCAGGCCGGAGTAGCCCTGGCCGCTGCCCAGGCTGCCCGCCAGGCTGCCCGCCAGGCTGCGCGCGCCGCGCCGGGGCCGGGACATGCCAGCGCCCTGCCCGGCCCCCAGCGTGGGGCTGGTGCTGTCCGCGGGGCTGTGCGAGGCCATGAGGATCGTGTTGGTCAGGCTGATCCACGTGGAGGTGCTGTCCGCCGGCGAGCAGGCGTCCGGCTCGTCCAGCGCCACCGTCACGGGCCCCCGCGGGGGCAGCGGCGGCGCGTAGTACATGTAGGGCACGCCGCGCGGGGGCAGCGGGGGCGGGGGCGCGCTACCGGTGGCGGGGGCCAGCGGCGGGGGCGGCGCCGCGCCGCAGTGGTCGTGCCTCCTCGTGCAGCGGGCGAAGGCGGACATACCGCTGTCTTGTGGGTTGCCTATGCCCGAGGGTTGTGCGCGAGTTTACTTTCCTCGGGTGTTGGCATCTCCAGCTCCAGCGTCGGGAGGGGGAGGGGGGACGGGGAGGGGGGCTGACGGCGTGGGCGAGCCGCGAGCCCTGCAATCCCACGGAGCGCCTGGAACACGCGCAGTGTCCGCGCTTTAGACAGGGACACACACGCTGGATGATCATTTTCGCAGGCCTAGGGGGTAGGGGTTACCATCATCATGCAGGATGATCATACCTCCCGTCCTTTTCGCAGGCCTACAGGTGTTTTTTCTTTCTCACGCGAGACAGTTTTTGAACGGCCGCCGTGCGAGCTGCGAGGGGAACGAGAGGCCAATAATCACGAATAATGACTGGCCGCTTGGAACCGGGCGGGGCGGGGCGGGGCGGGGCGGGGCGGGGCGAATCGCGGGCGGGGGCACGGGGCTCGGATGAGCGGAGCCCCCGCTAAATACTTTGTTAGTGGAGTAATTATTGTACAAGGACGCGCTACGGGAAGATAGCGCTCGCCCCGCCCCGCCCCGTACGCCGCGGGGACCTACCCACCTGCTCCGGAGACGGGGCGGGGCGGGGCGGGGCGGGCGGCAGCAGGACGGACCAAAACAAACCGACTCCATGATCCGCACTCAATTATTTGAGGGCGAGTGCGCACGCTGACAGGGACAGGGGGCAGCGGGGCGGGGGGAGTCGCGACGGGACGCCAAGTCGACGACGGAAAAACGAACAACGGCGCAGGTCCGTGTTCAGCCAGGATGCTTCCGGTACACTCAGTGATACTCTGAACCCGCCTCAGTTTCAAGGAAGTAGACATATTGAAAAAAAAAAAATTGTCTCGTTTGAGAGTACAGTTTTTCTGGGTTAGGGTCGTCGTCGATGTCGTTCGAGGGCGCGGTCCTCGTGGTCCAGGGCGCGGCTGGGTGGGGCGGGGCGGGGCTGTCGTTGACACCCTGCAGCACCGTTACCCCGCTCAAGGAGTTGGACGAATTTAATTCCAACATTCGCGCCGCGCCGCAGCGCCGCGCGGTCCGGCCGGGACCGTGGCCCACGCCCGCACCGATCCGACCATCAACACCTCGCATGGTATCTGGCCGTTCTGTTTATTTTGCACCAAAGTGGCAACATTTCTAAATTTTGTCAAACTTTTTCTACCCCTTTTTTCATTTTTGGCTTTGAACTGTCTCGAATTTCTATCGCACTTTGTACACTTTGGCGTTGTATTAATGGAAACAACTGCGCAATTCGACATTCAGACGGTCCCAAAACGAAGGGGTATATTGCATTGTACTATGTATGATTGAACGCTATTTCCTTGATTCCAGGTGTGTGTCCCGCCTAGTCAAGCAGTCAGGTGTGGGGCCGAACTCACTCAGCTGCTGCTGCAGATGATGACGAACACGATGACGATGACGATGACGATGACGATGACGACGACTGTGACGTCGATGATGACGGTGATCATGGCGATGATGTCGCTGCTGCTAAACGTCGCTTCGTCACTCGTCCCAGTCCCCATGCTCAACAAGTCCGTCGCCCTGCCCGGGTCGGGCGCGTCGGCGGCACGGTGCACGCACGGAGGCCGCCGCCGCGGCGTGACAGCGTGACACTGCGTGGCTTCCGGCACGACGGCTGTGGTAGAGTGTGACACTGACTGTGTGTGACAAGGGGAGCGGGGGTGACGGCACGGCGTGACGGTGCGGGGTGCGCGGCGGTGTGTCTCCGCCGTGACTTCCGTTCAGAATGACACCAGCGCGCGGACAGGGGTCCGATTTATAATCCCGGGGCGGGGCGGGGCGGGCCGGGGCGGGCCGGTGACGGGGGATGGTGATGCAGCGCGCCCCTCTCCCGACTGCTCCCGACCCCGCCGCGCCCCGCCCCGCCCCACCCCGCCGCACCCCACCGCGCCCCGCCCACGGCCGCGGCCGCGACGCGAGGTGGGCTGGCTGGGCAGCCGAGCCGCGGTGGGCCGGGCCGCGGGCTGGTCCAGGGGGCGTGGATGCTGCCTGCCGCCAGCCCGCAGCTCAGCGAACACCCACCCGACGCCGGCCGGCCGGCCGGCACAGGTGAACCAGGCGGAGACATCGCGCCGTCGCGTCGCTTTCCACCTCGCCCCGTCACGTTTCGTCACAGAGATCGTCACGAGACCGTGAGGTTTGTTATCCAAATATTAGAACTGTCTGCAGGTCGTCGCCGGCGTTACCCGCGCGAGGCGGGCATTCCCCTTGTACCGCTACCGCTACGTTCGAACTAACGCGCCATGTATCGATGATCGAGATCGGAAGATTCGAGTCATGCGAGTAAGCTTCGATACTTTCCCTCCCCTCCCATTCCCCCCGCCCCTTTGTGAGAGAGATAAAGAGGCGCAGGTTGTAAATGACGGTTCCCAAGTGTGTGGAGGTATGTAGTCGGTTAGTGTTCGCGTCCCGATTGTTGTGGACGGACGTCAAGCCGTGTGTCATCCTGTTCGCAGTGTTGTGACAACACATTTCGGTCATGTCGCGCGAGCGTCCCCCCAAAAGGTCTGAGTGCTGACCCCGCTCTCCCTCCCCGGCCCCCGGCCCCTCCCGATGCGCGAGCAGTTTCCCCATAACTTTTCTCCCCAGCATTTCCCACACCTCACCTTTAAACTTTTCAGCCCTCTCGCTTTATTATTTATTCAAATTTCAACCCTTGTTTGTGGAAATTGCGTATTTCATTGAAGTGTCATAACCTTAACCACTCGTTACTGTCCCTCTTTATCTCAAATTTTAACAATATTTATTAATAAGTGTTTTTCCTGAAGCTGTCGTGCTTAACAATACATAAAAGTTGACTTCTATGAAACCTATCTTGTTCCTCCAATGTATATTTGTAGCTGTTACTGTTTCATGTGTTCATTCAAGAATAATATTTTTTACTTCAGGTTTCAACTAACAACAAACATGTTGACTCGTCAGGGTAGGAGAAGTCCTGATGATGAAGAGAAAATTATGGATGATGCTTTAAGAGGTTTGTTATTTCCTTTATATTGATATGTAGAGCAATTTTGCACAAACAAATAAAAAAATTCATTTTAAATACATATTTGCTTAATCATCTGCAGATGCGGGTTTGTTGGAGGAAGACATGTCTATAGAGAATAAAAGAGAATTTTACAAAGTAATTCAACAGTCTAAAGAGGGGCAGTCACCAGCTAGGAAAACACAAGAGAGCCCAGATCATGACCTTCGTGATAGTTTCTCAAGACTGTCAACTTCTAAGAGGCAGGAGACTGAAGCTGTGGAACTAAATAACTTTGAGGTAAGCTGCGTTTTATTCTGTTCATATGCTTAAAGAAGAGGGTCATTAATTCTATGTCTTACTTTTCATGCTCATGAAAAATGTTTCATTTGCAGGATGCAGAGGATAACTTGCAATCAACTGTTACACTAGAATCAACTTCCAAAAGTAATGAGGATACAGTAATTGTGGAAGATCGAGGCAGTAACAACAGAAACAGACTGTCATTAAGTCAGTGCCTTAATGCTTAAATTCTTTTTGTTACATTTTTAGTGCTTGTTGTGTAATATTTATTTATTACTTTGCAGGCTTGAGCAAGGAAAGAAGTGTGGGACGTGGTCGAGCAAAGCCCACAAAATACAAATATGCTCCTCTTCCAATAAAGACTCCAGGTTTAGGACAGAAATTTAGCGCTGCCTCAAATTCAGCCTCTGGCTCTAAAGAGACAGAAATTATTCCTAGACCCTTAGATCAACCAGAGAGTCTTGAAACAAATCTACAGAACGAATCAGCAAACCAAGTAGCCTTATCTCCTCAGATCACAGCAGAAATTGAAAATTCCCTGCTAGAGAGCCCAAAGGAAACTAGTTCTAAAGATACAGAGTTACCAGAAGAATGTGAAGAAAACAATCATGAAGTTGTTGACATTGAATCTTCAAGTCAAGAAGAAAAAGGAGAAATAAGCACTGGTGTTACTGTTAACAACAAGGCAGGAATTTATTATAAGGAATCATCTACTATCATTCTACACTTGTCACTTATGAAACTAATTTTAAGTTTATTTTCCAGCCTGCCTCACCTATTGAAGATGTTGTAGATGAAAATGAGCAACCAGCTCAAACAATACTTATAGGGAAAAGAACTTGTCATGTCAGTCCTTTTGAAAATTTGTTTAGGTGAGTAAACACCATTGTCAATTTGTAACCCATTAACTAGTTCATTTTAATAATTTCATTTTTCTTTTTACTTGAAGGCAAGTGCCTAATAGCTCCATGTCCTTATTTATGAAGGATCTAGAGAAATATCAAGGAGATAAAACCTCATGGCTGAAACATGCTAAAGAGGTGTGTCAAACTGCAAGATATGCATTTTTCGACAAATTATTAGAAGAAAATCCTCAATGGGGACCACCAATATCTGATACAGGGTTTAATAATCAGACACTTTTCAAACAACCTGTTCCTAAGTACAGTAAGCTGTTTGGAAATTCTACTGACCAGCAAGGTTTGAAATCTTCTCATATCAGAAACAAATGTTAATTGTAGAGTATTCTGCTGAACTTAGGTTAAAATCTTTCATAGAATAAGACAGTGTTACTGGAGAAAGCTGATCCGTCTTTCTTTATTCCTTGAGCAGGTTCTTGCTCAGATAAAGTGGAATTCTCTTCAGTTCTTGAAAAGTGTAAAATATCCATAAAAATGTGTCACCTATCTTAACTTTCTTTCTTTTTTTTTTTTTTTTTTGTCTTGTTTATTATGAAGCCATCCCTCGAACTGAACGTCAATCAAAGATTCAAGCAATGTCAAGGATCAATGAAAGCAGTCCAGAGTGGGCTCAGCCTGATTTCCATAGTCTAAGGAGAAGTAAGCAAAGAGATCTGAAAGAAGATACCTTTGAAAACAGGCCTCAGAGGAGAAAAACTGAATCATATATTGATGATGAAGACTGTATCGAATACCGTAGTGAAAGTAGCGGTGAAATTTGGCCAAGCAACAGAACTGAACAGGTTTGTTGGCAACATGTAAAAATTTCAATTTTGTTCTTTACCTCTCATAATACATATAATAATATGATCTTTAAATTTAGAAGAAAAAAGCAAGTGATAGTGATTCTGAAGCATCTCCTGATTCACCAAATGTCAGTGGCTCTCATGATCCATATGATTTTCATCCTGAAGAAGAATGGAACACTGCTACTGGTAAAAACAGATATAAAAATAACAGGAAGGGTGGAAAGCTTAACCAAGGTGACGTTGAGGTGGAAAGCAAACCAACGGGTCCTTCGCTAGCCCAGCGTATGTAGCACTTAAATATTCCTCCTTTTCCAATTCTTTAAATTTATGTTTCAATTTCACAGTTGTTTTTTTTTTTTCATTTCATTTAAATTTAGGAGGTCAGCATTCTAAAAGCCTCAGACTCAAGAAAGGTGCTATATCAAGACCATCTGAACATGCTACCCCAGGCAATAACACAAAGAACAGAGCTGCTTCCGCTGAGCAATTTGATGATGCAAATTCAAATAATAATCGGTAATTAAAATTGTTTTGAAAATTTATATAATCTCTTAAGTGAGATTCTTATCTCAGACTTTTGCCTGTAGGTGGTTAAGCTCAAGTCAAAGTGGTAATCCAAGTGATATTCCTATTCAAAAGTTCTATTCACCTAAAGTAAGTCAACCAAGAAATCCTCCCTCCTCTATGCCACGGAAAAATTCAAGAGAAAGTAAAAATCCAGATGATCTTCTTAGCTCTCCTAGTTCTTCAGGAAGCATGCATGGAAGACATCATGATGGTAGAAGTGTGAGTCTCATGAAACTGACCTAATTTGTGTAAATCTGTAATGCTGATATTAAAGCTCTGTGTGCTTCTGTTTTTCCTAGGAGGAAGCAGCAGTTGAAAAAACGGAGTGCCCCATCTGTGGTAAAAGCTTTCCCTTTGCAGAAATTGAGGTGAGATAGTGTTACAGACATTAATTAATTAATTAACACATTAAGTCCCAAGGCATTTTGTGTGTACTATGTACATGTTCAATCCTCCAAGTCTTTGTGTAATTTATTCAACTATACTGTTGCCATGTACTATATTTTAATCATTTTTATCTTCATCAAATTTCATTACAGGCTCATAGCAGTGGATGTGATGACTGGCAAGGTGCTGCTGAAGGGGAGTAAGTACAGTATGTACCTCTTATATCATTTCTAGTGTGTTCACCCAGGGAGCTTTTTGGTTGTATGTCTCAATTTTAAATCTAATCTAATATATTATGGACTCAGCAGTGCTGAATAATTAATGCAATGGCTTGAAAATCAGTTACAAAAGTGTCCTAGTCTGGTTTGGAGAAATGGTGTCTTGCCCTTTGTTGTGTGGTGTTTGCTTTGACTTAGCAATCACATGTATGCACATACACATCTATAATGAGCTCTCAAATAATGTATGCTACTCACTTAAGAAACTTTCATGGTCTTACACATTCTGATTTTTTGTAGGAGGCTTTTAGATGAAGTTCAGAGCAAGGGAGGGTCTAACAAAATAGCCAAAGTAACAAGCAAGGGGGAGTCATCATCCAGTGACGGAGAGAACCTGTCCACATGTGATCAATGTAATCAGCTCTTTACTCAAAATTTATTATCTAATCACATAAAAGAATGCAGGGGAAACCCTTCTATATCATCTTCTGGTCACAAGAGAGGTATATTAATTTGGCCAGTACTTAAGCTGCTTTGCCTATTTCAATGTGAGGTTTAAGTGGTTTCAGTTTCGGCCCCTTTCAATAATTAATTTTTGCATTTGTTTCAGGAAATTCTCCTGAAAGGGATGATGGACCTGCTAAAAAGTCATCACGTTTAGGGATTTAGTGCCAACAGTCATTATAGACTTGTTGTTTGCATTTTTTAAAATCTCAGTATGGTTATTTTGTTTTCCTCCACTTGCTCACATGAAAGCGTTTTGTGAATTAAATTCAACTTGACATATATTTTTTTTAAATTGTTAATCTATTTTTATAACTTTGTGATATTTCTGTGTTATAGCTTGTATTGCGACAGCATAGGTTAAATATCTCCATAGTTCTTGTCTGCATCGCACATAGTGTATGATGTTAATGTTCTACTTTGCAAGTTGTGCTTGGATACAAATCTAAATTTTGTACAGGGATGTGGTCTGAGAGGGTGTTCACCTGAAATATGATAATGAAAATTTATTGCTGTAGTTTTCTTCAGTACTACATACATGTTTGAAACCATCTCATTCCTAAACCTAAGGCACAACCATTGTGTGAGGTCAGATATCCTTTCAGTATCTTTAGTGAAAAATTTAAACAGAAAATATTTCAACCACACAAAGCTGCTTCAATGTGTTTCATTACTTATGTAGAATAATCACACATTTTATTAGAAGTCCTACTTTTAAATTTCTAAAGTTAAAAATTTAATTCAACAGGACCAGGATTAAACTGAACACCAAAAATCTAAGACATGCTACTTAATATGCATCCAATGGCATTTAATACAAAAATTATTCCAAAACAGCTATACAAATTTTTTAAAAGTAAAATTCACTTATTATGCACCACTACTCTACATTTAGAATCATGGCATGTAGCTATTTGACATTTACAAAATGAAATTTTACCATGAACATTTAATTTATTCCCAACCAATTTTTAATCTTCCTTCAAAACCAATTTTGGATTATAAGATTGAATAAGACGTGCAAGCAAAGTCATATTGGCACAAAAGAATGCTATACCTTGCAGCCATATATAAACAAAAGTATCTTCTCCTCTAAATTCTAGCCAATATGCAGGCAATAACCAAGCAACTTGTGCCACTACCCATACAATTGAATGAAAAACTGCTTGTTTTAGGGTCAAATCCAGCATTGGAATACAAGCAGGTAATAATGACAAGAACCAAATAAAATATTGACTAGTTATAACAGGATTGTACATGACAATCACAATAGTTTGAGCCAGAAGACAAAATGGCAAATCAAACATGCGTCCATAGCGAAAACTTAAGGCGACAAGAAGAAAAAGTTGAGGGATGAACATGAGAACTCTTTGCCATACACTCACAACTGCCCCAGCACTTAAGTATTGAAGATAAAAATACACTGAAAAATTATGTCGAATATCTTTTCTGGTAAGATGGAAAAGCATACTCTCATACAAGAAGTGATAACCATATAACCAATAGAAAACTACAGTAACAGTCAACAGCGCTGATACACATCCTAGCACCAATTTAAATTGACATTTATTTGGAATAAACATAGCCTTGCAGTCTGACCACAAATAGGATAAGTTACTTCCTGTAAAGCTGCTCTCATCATCAGCCTTTGGGATTTCATCACTGTTTGTGCAACTCTTATTCGGGCGTTTACTTCTTCTCCTCTCATTGGACTCAGAGAATCTGTTGCCATTTGACAAGGACAAGTATAAAGGCAGGCTAAAAACTATGGGATACAGTCGCATGTGGATGCATAACCCATGCACAATACCTGCCACTGTGGGCCTACCAGCGTACAAACATAGTAAAGTGCCAGCAACCAGCAATGATGACAATGTGTCAGCATTCCCTCGAGTTGATATCACAACAGATAGTGGGTTGTACAACCAAAACAAGGAACTTAAATGAGCTTTTTTGAGTGAAATGTTTCTTTTCAACATAAGTTTATAAATAAGGTAAGCCATAACAAGATCCAAAGTTGAAAACAAGATTTTGCCAAAAGTCTGATGAAGAATAATATTGGGGGTTAGTACATAAGCAACAATAGGAGAATATCGATAAGTATGCCGGCTGTATGGTGATGCCCCCATCAATACATTTCTGGCAGCATCTGTAAACACCTTGTAATCTACATCTGTAAATGGTACTTGGAATTTCTGATCATGGAATTCCCCATAGAAGATAAGTGCCAGGCGTATGATAAGACCAAGAAAAAGATGTTTCATTTTGGTGTTTTGTCAATTTTAAAAAATATTTAAAGACTAATTTTTTTTTTGTTTACCTATAACTTATTTATTTCTAAAACAAACCTACATTGGTACTACTTTTTTCTAATTAGTTTGGCATATTGCAGCCCAACATCAGCCTTACAGTCGTGTGCCTAGTTTGGCTGCTGCTTTAACCAGACATTGCTTGAATTTTTCAAACTCTGCTTGGCAGCTTCCCTTCTGCATGTGACCTTCTTGAGCGACGCAACTGGCATAAGCGCTGCCTTCTGGGCGACACTCAACTAGCAGCTGGGGGTAGCTTCTGAGTCGGGAACGTGACTTCTTGATTACATCCATTCTAAAACAGAGTTTGATAACATTGATTGTGATAAAACATATTTTCTGACTCCTTAATCCATCAAGAATCACAAATGATCTACTTACTATCATTTATTTGTTTCTGCAGCTTTTCATAATCAAGTTTTGGGCCCATCTGCGGATGATATTCTAATTTCTCTAAAGGAGGTCTGGTTAAATACTTGTAGATAAATGGGCCAAAAAATATAGAAAGACCCAAGACCAAACCTACGTGATGAAGGGTTCTATAATGGCGATCGAGAAATGTAGCTTGTTTGATTTGTGTCCTTCTTTGCTTTCCGAATCTTGATGCTGCAATTAAAAATACAAAGTGAGATTTTAGTAGTTCAAATTATAGTGGCATATAGAAAACAATTAACAACTGATGAAGAGCGAAAAGAGAGTAAATGTGCTTACAGTGAGGATCATTTGGAGTTGACATTACTTCCTGTTTCAGTTGCTGGGCGCTCCAACATACCCGAGCATACAAGTGATTTGTCTTTCCACTTACGACAACACTCTCTCAAATTCTCAATTACTTGTTCACAGGCTGATTCTTGAAAGTTGTGTCCTAGCAAACAGAAACTTAACAAAATTAATTGAAATCCAATATTCAAAATATTTCGTTCAAATGGCATAAATATTTAAAGTGGATACATGAAATTGATTTAAGTGGATACATGAAATTGATTAACAGAGATTGCACATGAGCCACCTTAAGCAAAAGCAAATTGGGGAAAAGGAAAATTTGAGCTTAACCTGCCTCAAGGGAGGGGGTTTCCACTTGGGTACCACTGAAAAAGCTTACCCTTGAGGCAATCTTGAATAGCACACGCAAGGGGCTTGCAAGGGTCTCTAGGCTTTCTAGACATAAGAATAATTTTAGACTAATTGAGAAAATAAGGAATAGGCCGGAGCCGAAGGGGGGTTGGGGGGCTTCTCTTACCTCTTTCCTTTCTGCTTCTGGTCGTGTGTCTAATCTCAACCAGATTTATTCGCACGATGGGTTTTCTTTTTCCTTTTCTTCTTTCCTCCGCTAATGGTCCCAGTGCCAGTGGTGCTTTGCTTACTACTGTGTAAACAGTTCAAAATTCTTTTCCAAGCGAAAACTGTGTCGTGATGCCTTAAAAAGTCCACTGGAATTCCGACATAATTTTTTTTCTGTTTAAATTTTTAAAAGAAAAATATTTTTAACATTAGCCTATTTTCTTATGTAATATTGGTAAGTGTTTTGCTTTTGCGCACACAGCAGAACGGGAGAACAGCTGTGTTATGCGTCATTTTGCAGGCAGGCCTTGATCAGGTGTCACTTTTTATCAAAGTGGAGTGTCTGTCAGTATTAAGGATTGAAAATAAACTGAAATAAGAATGCCAATGCGCCGGTCTGCGTAACTCCTGCGAAAGAAATCCACCGTTACCCGATTTTGTAAGTAATGCATCTGATGGTGCTGCTCTTTGCTCCCTTATTGGGTTAAGGTTGTGATTCGAAACACTTTCCACTAGTTTTGGTGTAAACAGCCTTGGAAAACCCCATACTGCTCGTTCCCATAGTATCTGATGTTTTAGCGTTTTAAATGCATTATTTTTTCTTGCTGAAGCAAATCTTGATAATTCTAGTCGTAATCAGGAAGACAAAACAAGTTGTTCTTAGTTTGTAAATAAACATGTCAAGTTAGGTCAACCACCTTTCTTTCCTAAAGTTTTTCTCACGCAAAGTCTTAATCCTTTATGCACACATCTATGCACTTCTTGTACTTTCTCAGTATAGCTGCTTTGTGTTTTTTAACAGAGCTTTATCCATCATGGAGGATCCTGATGAAATTGTTTTTCAAAACAATGATACATCATGCCATTACGGAAGAAACAAAACTGATATTCAGTATGTCAATAATTGGGAAGGTATTCCTGAAAACATACTCCTCAATGTGGTCACATGGATGGTGAGCATATCAAAAACTTTGATAAATAAAATATCATTTATTTACAAATATTATTGTTTGTATTACTATCATAATTGTGTCTCTGTATGTGTGTTGAGTGATTTTGCTAAGGTGGTTAATTGTTTTATTTCTGTAAATAATTTTCAGGTTCTTATATTCCTATTCTCTACTCTTAGAAAAAGAGCTTGGAACTATGGAAGAATCGCATTAGTGCAGAAAACTGAAGAAAAGTAAATATACATTTTTATTTTTGAATTGCATTATTGTTGAAGTACTGTATCTTGACTTTATATTTCAAATGTGATATTTTCCAGGTGGACCCAGTTATTTTATGGCACAGTTGATGAAGGGATAGGAGTTAGTGAGCTTGGTGATTCAATGTCATCTTTGGACTCTACAATACAATCGGACCAAGGTTTTTGCAGTTGGCTTCCTGCTATATTTAAAATTAAGTAATATTATTTGCTTGAAATTTTTATAAACATAGTTTTTCCTTTCACCATTTCATTTTCATTCTTACTTTCTATTTGCTTTGGTTTGTTTTCAGGGATGCAAACATTACTCGTAAATGTGGTCCAGATGCTATACAATACCTTCAATTTCAGAAGCACATAATTTTGTATGTTGCCATTCTGACATTGATCTCTCTTTTTGTTGTTTTACCCATTAACTTTCAAGGTGACATGCAAGGGGATGAAACAACTTTTGGCCACACCACCCTTAGTAATTTAAGGCCAGAGTAAGTTTACCAATGAACAATAAAAACTACTGAGAAACATGTGCCAAATATCTTCTCTTAATGCTAAAGGCAACCTTTTTACAGCTCTCCATTGCTTTGGACCCATGTTACTCTAGCCATTCTTTTTTTGCCTCTTGGCATAATTATAATGCGTAGATTTTCTGTAAATATCAAGGTTACAGAGAGAGAGGGGCAAAGAAGATCACGAACCCTTATGATAACCAACATTCCTCGTAAACATTGTGACAAAGATGATTTATTGCGCCATTTCAGGTATGTTTATTACTATTTTGTAATCTTTGCAACTTTCCAAATAAACTGAATATATACTGTATTTTTTTCTTTTTAGAGAAGCCTATCCAGAAGTTCATATTCATGACCTTCAGTTGGCATTTGATGTTGGTAAAGTTAGTTCTCTTGAAAGAAAAAGGTAATTTGTTATCTTAGAAATGTTTTTGCAAATTCTTATGTTTGATCTTATTTTATCGACTAAGGTATTTCAAAGTTCTGTAATTATTCACTTTTATATTATTAGTATTTATGTTATTGCTTATATTATTGTTATAAATTTTATTTCTATCGTAGGTTAGATGCTTTTGAGGCTAAAACTTATTGTGAAAATTATTTGAAATCTACTGGAGTTCGGTTGGGAATGCAACCTCACCTTTGTGGCAACATATGCTCATGTTGGAATTTATTTGGTTACCCTACAGTAAGTAATAATGTTTTTGAAGCTAATGAAAAATCAATCAATTTGTATTATTTGAACACTTACTGTCATTTGTTAAATTTCCCTAGGTTGATGCTTTGGAGCACTATGTTGAGGAAGAACATCGTTTATGTGAAAAGGTTGAATCGGAGCGTATGGCTGCACTGAAAAAGCCTCTCGGTATTGCTTTTGTGACATTCATGTCAGTAGAAGCTGCAAAAATGGTTTACCGCCATCACCGCACCACATTTGGTTGTGGTCATGATCCTCCACCAAGTAGTTTGAGTGCTACCTTAAAACCTGGCAGGTGGCATGTTTCTTTTGCCCCCTCACCAGATGACATTTATTGGTCTGTTATCATGTCATTGAGAATTCTTAAGCAGTTTTTCTATACTGTCTATACAACAGAATTTTCTATTAATGTGTTGTCTTCTCTAATTCTAGGGAAAACCTTTCTATGCCATCAAAGTATTGGTATCTAAAAGCAGTGACTATCAACGCCGTGTTATTTATTGTGCTGTTTTTCCTAACAACACCAGCCTATATTGTCAGTCTTCTCGATGTTTTAAATTTAGATGGTAAAATTAGAAAAACTGTAAGTTATTGAATCTACCTTTAGTATACTGTAGTATACATATCCCCCCAAGACTCACCTCACAACATTCTTTATTAGAGTCCTCTCCTGTCCGAGTTTCTACCAGCTTTGATGATGGTGTCAGTCGCGGCAATGTTACCAGTGCTTGTTGCGTTTTCTGACCAATGGTTGACACATTGGACTAGGTCAGAACGTAATCATTCTATAATGGTAAAAACGTTTGCATTTCTTCTTTTTATGGTTCTGATACTCCCCTCTTTGGGGCTTACAAGGTATGTATTGTCGTAAAATATTTAAGAATTTCAAATCAGTAGAAAAACATTTATTAATCAAATACTAATGTAACCATTTTTTTTACTGTCATCCATTTGCAGTGCAAAAACTTTTGTAGATTGGGCAATTCATGCTAAAAATGAATCATACCGGTGGGAATGTTTATTTTTGCCTGATAAAGGTGCATTCTTTGTCAACTATGTTACAACAGCAGCCTTCATAGGCACCTCGCTTGAGCTTATTAGGTTTCCAGAGCTTTTTATGTATGTTTTTCGCCTTTGTCTTGCACGGTAAGTTTTACTACAATTTCACCGTAGTTTATCTCTCATCTTTCTAAAGAAATTTACTTATGCATTAATTGATTTCTACCTAGATCCAAGGCAGAAATGCCTAGTGTAAAAAAAGCAATTTTGTGGGAATTTCCATTTGGAGTGCAGTATGCCTGGATGCTTCTTATATTTGCTATGAGTATGGTGTATAGCTTATCATGTCCTTTGATAACACCCTTTGGTAAGGATCGTTACATTTCTCAAACTCTCTTATATCTGTCAGACACTGGTGCCATTTGTTAAAAATAAATAACTCACTCATTTCTTTCTTGCAGCACTTGTTTATATGATCTTAAAACATCTGGTTGATAAGCACAATTTGTATTTTGTTTATGGACCTTCAAACATTAGCCAGAGAATCCATGCAACTGCCATAAATATTGTCATTGTTTCAATTGTGATGCTTCAAGCAAGCTTCCTAGCACTTGCGGTTCTTAGGAAAGGACTAAATGACATCTCCATCTATTCTCTTACGGGATTTGTCATCACCATCTTGTTCTTTATTGCTCATTGGATGTTCCATTGCTGCCGAGGTTTTAGTCCAATTGCCTATCAGGTAATTAAAATTTTAATCCTACATGCTTTGCATCTTTTTATTTTACGTCAATAAGACTTGAGACTTGTTTTACAGCCCAACTCCCCATCACAGTCATCAACTCCAAATCGGGAGCCTGCTACCAATCATCACTTTGTACCTCATGTCCTTCAGCCAGGAGCTTCCCCATCACCTTCTCATGCTGCCCGCTCTTTGAGAGGTAAAATGAGCGTTCAAGGACATCCAGAGCTAGTAACTGTTCACAATGTGGCTGAGGATTTGAGTCGTATACAGCAAGCGTGTGCTGAAGAGTTTGGAGATGGAGACATTCATGTTCACATGCCTGGTAGTAGCGCTGGATCCCAAGCTAGGAGGGTGGAAATTGATGTAGATGGGACAAGCACAGATGTTTAAGAATGATTTCCAAACTTACAAGTGCAATTGAATTGAAGAAGACTTATTATAACATGGCTGTGCCCGTTATCCTTCACCCTATCTAAAAGACTTTCAAACTGTTAATTGTTTTAAAGTTGTGCTTCTGTTTAAAAAGTTTTGTGACTTTCTGACATCAAATATTCTAAAAATTGTTACATGAATTTTTTTTTCTTTGTTGGTTTGTTAAATTGTAAGCTGTACCAAGGATTAGCTAATAATCTATTTACAGGAACTAATCTAAGTAAAAAGAAAACTTGACTTGTGATAACTGGAGATTGTTTTAATAGATATTCATACATTGGGCGATAATTAAAAATATGTTGTGTTTTTTTTTTCTTCTCTAGAACTTTTATTCCTATATAATGCATGTGATAAAAAGTAATTTGTTGAAGGCTTCCCTTTAGCATTTATGGATGTTTCTTTGCTTGAAGCTTGTTCCACTGTGCAACAGATTTAATTGTTTCCTCTGTATGCTCTTATTTTAGGGGTTAGATAGCTAATTTTTTTAAAAAAATCTTTCTTTTACATTTAGGGTTTTGTACTTGTTTGTGAATTTGCTTCAGTAGGTGATGGTGATCTACTGCATGTCTCGCTTTAACATTTCAATAGTAATTTTAGCTTACCAAAGAAAACAAGCTGTAACTTTTACCATGTGACTAAAACTTTGCTATACATATTTTGTAAGGGATGTATTATCAGAGACTCAAGGAGTTTCCTGGAAATATCCTCGCTATACCTATTTTTCTGTCTTTTGCAGCAGCTTTTCTAGCTTTTAAAGAATTCTTTGAGGACAGGGTATTTTAAAAACATGTACTCTTATCTAAGGATACTAAGTATTTTCATTTTTTCTCCTTAACTTTTGCTGAGTGTCCTCTCAGCCTATTTTCTAGGTTTATTTGTGGATAGGACGCTTTTTTTGTTTTGTACCAATATTGTGATATACTTGATATATATATAGGAGTATGAATTAGAATAAGAGAGTGCAATTAGAACGGAAAAGTGAGATTTTGACGTATCATTTGATATATGGATTTTAGTGTTACTTAGAGAATCATTTCTATAGCATTGTTTAAAAGAAGAAAAAAAGGAATCAGGCAGAGAGAGGTGGATTTAAAATTATGAGTTTGGTACTCTGCTCTGCCTGCACAGCTCAAGCTTGAAAGAAAATAAGGGAAGATGTTTTTCCAAATTAAAAAGAGCTTGGGATAGCCAACACCTTTGTTACATGTTTATCAATTGTTTTTCTCCACTAGCACATGAAGGGGTGAAATAAAAACTATGTGCTTAGTTCCATTTCTGTGAAAGTTTGTATAAAATATCAGCTTCATAAAATGCGCATATCTTATACCACCTGTGTTCTTTGTGTGACCATCCTTTATAAAACCTAATCATCAAATCCAAAATACAACCATGATACAATTGAATATAAAACTATTAGACTGACTCGCCGACACCAGCGCCATTGCGCGCAGAGGGGTAGAAAAAAGTGCAATCTAATCGGTCCGCATCTCAAGTCAGCCGCTATCTCAGTCTCCCGCTACCTCTCCCCGCCCCGGCCCGGCCCACGGTGCGGTCCTGAAGGGCGGCCGCGGGGCGACCCGGGGCGACCCGGCCCGGCCCGGCCCCGCGCTGGGCCAGACCTTTTGATAAGGTGCCAAATCGAAAATACTTGGCCCGTGAGCACGGGGGACGACGGCTCGGGAAGAAAGAAATCCCGTCGACACCCCGTCGGTCCGGTGGACGGACAGCCCGGCTAGGGTGGAGTAGAGGGAAAACTACTTGGGGGGAAGGCCGCCGCTGGCCTGGCACACGTTGCGCGGGTGGCGAGCTGGGAGGGGAGGCGAGGGCAGGTGGTAGCGCTCGCCCGGCCGGGCCCGAACGGCTCGCACTCTTCGGATCGCTTTAAACTAGCTCTCTGGCACTCTCGAGTGCCCTCTTGTATCGCGCCGGCCGGGCCGCTACACGCAGAGCAGCCGACGGGACAGGGCGGGTGCGACGCGACGCGACGCCACGCCGAGAGGAACGCGGACGACATGAAGCTGGTGCGGACGCGCGCCCCGGGCCCGGGCCGCGCGCCCATCGCCGTCCTCCTGGGCACGGCCGTCGTCGTCCTGCTGGGCGCCTGTGAGTACTGCGCGAGGCACTGCGCATGGTGTCCGCGACGCGTCTGACCTGACGTGCCGACATTTTTGTTGTGGTTGGTTTCGCACCGGCGCCGCCGCCGGCACTTGTCTCTCATCCGGGACCAATTTTGACTTGAATTTTCCGTAACATTATTATTTTTTAATTTCTTGATTTTCATCCCTGAGTTTTTATTGGCATTTAATTTATTTTTTTTTTTAAATTTTCTCGAATTTTTGCGATTTTCAAAACGTTTTCCGCAGGTGGCGGGAGTCCCGCGGGCGCGGCTGAAGCCAGCGACACCTACGTGGTGCCCAACGCGACCAGCGCGCACGTCAAGGGCCGCCTCGAGCTGAACCTGACGGCCGCGCCCCCCGCGGGCTACGAGGGCGGCGCGCTGCCCCTGAGCGGCTGCTTCGTGCGGCCCCCGCGCGCCCGGAACTTCACGAAGCTGCCGCCGGAGAAGCCCGCCCCCGCGGACGTGCTCCGGTTCCTGGGCAGCTACCCGGACGGGCTGTGCGGCGTGCGGGTGCAGCCCGTGACCCGGGACCACGAGGGCACGTGGGCGCTCCGGGCGGAGTTCAACTTGACTGACTTCCCTAAGTACGCCGCATCGGCCAGCGCCGTGGTGACGGTCTCCGGTGAGGACTCCGGCGGTGTGACGTGACGTGCTCCTCCCCCCGGAGCCGAAGCGCCTCCTGACGCTCGCGCTGCTCTTTCAGAGTTCTCGGACGCGGTGACGCCGGATAAGCCGTCCGTGACGGAGGGCGGCCAGGGCTTCACGCTCCGCCTGCAGCTCCTGCAGGCCGGCCTCCAGCTGTCCGACTGCGTCGTCACGCCGCCCGGGGGCGCCGCGGTGACCCTGGCGCCCGCGGCGCCCGCCGGCAGGCTGCAGTACTACAGCGGGGAGGCTGGCGGCACCCTGGAGCGGGGCTGGTGCGCCGTCCGCGTGGAGGGTGTCCAGACGCGGGACCACGGCCAGTGGGTGCTGGAGGCCACCGTCGCCGCGACCGGCGTGGTCCGGCGCGCCGCCACCAACGTGCACGTGTTCAGTGAGTACCCGAGACGGAGCCGGCAAGGGGAAGTCCGCACAGCGAGGGGCGAAGTTCACACACTTCGTCGCTGAAGTTCTCCGAAATTTCTCCTCGAAACTCCTGAAGTTGACGCCGTGCTCCACGCCCCGCAGAGCTGCCCGTGTCCGTGTCGCCGCGCTCGGTGACCGCGGAGCTGGGCGAGACGGCCGTGCTGAAGCTCGTGTTCGCGACGGGCCGCGGGACGGCCCCGCTCTGGACGGGGTGCCAGGTGGTGACGCCGGCCGGCGCGCTGCTGCAGCTGTCCGGCTCGGGGCCGCGGAGCGGCGCGCAGCAGCCGCAGGGCGACGGGGCCGGGGCGGTGCGGCTCGCCGGCGAGGAGGGCGCCGAGTGCGGCGTGCAGGTGGGGCCGCTCACCGCCGACCAGGTGGACGCGGGCGGGCACGCGTGGACGCTCGTCGGCGAGGTGGACGGCGTGGAGCGGGCCGCGGCCGCGAGGGTCTTTGTGAAGGGTGAGTAGTACTGGGAGCGGACGGTGACAATGTGTATGCACTGACGGGGTGCCGAGTGCCATCACTGTGACGAGGCCGCGTCACTGTGACGAGGCCGCGTCACTGTGACGAGGCCGCGTCACTGTGACGAGGTGCCGCCACCGTGACGAGGCGCCGTCACTGTGACGAGTTGCCGTCACTGTGACGAGGTGCCTGTGCTGCCCGCAGCCCCCTACACGCCGGCTGGAGTGGTGTCCAGGCCCGTACCGCTGGGCGCGCGGGGCGTGCCGCTGACCTGTGGGCCCGCGGACGCCGTGTCCTGCGAGCTGCGTGACCCCGGGGGCGCGCTGGCCGCCAGCTTCACGGGGCCGTGCGTGCACACGCTGGAGCGGACGCGCGCCAGCCACAACGGCACCTGGACCTGCTCGGCGCTGCTGGCCGACTACTCCGAGCCCGTCGAGGACACGTACGTCCTCACGCTGGTGGGTGAGTACCGGCCCGTCGCATCCAAACCGGACGGAACAGAACAGCCAGACTGACAGGCGCTTGCCTCCCGCGTAGAAACGGATGGTATTATTTTGTAAACATTTTGTGATTCGGCAAACGACATAAAACTGACATATAGTTGACAAAATTGTTGACAAACTAATTACAAATCGTTCACAAAACGGAATTATGTGAATTGGAATTATTTTGTCAACAGCTTGCCAACCAGATGCCGTTCGTTTGTCAACAATTTTGTCTTCACGTTCACAAAATAATCTCAAACGGATGACATAAAAGCCAGCGGATTTGTGTAAAATGGGAAAAAGAGACCCGGACGAGCGGCTTCGAACCTGGAATACTTGATTACAAGTCGGCCACCGTGTCCACTGGGCCAGAGCGAACACGTTGAAGGGAGATAGCGAGGGCCGCTTGTATTGCGACGGACGATGAGCGCGCGGCGTTCTGAGTCTTGGACGACGGACACGGAGCACTCTGGGGTTGCTGTTGTACTGTGAAGGGCGTAATCAAAACCCTTCGGATTGCTATCCGTAATGCAGACTTCCTATATTCTCGGTTGCTGCTCGGAAAGCACTTAACAAATATGCTGCCAATACAGTTGACCTTTCTTTACTCTTCCAATGAGTACTAACCTACTAACCTGTCCTCTAAAACTCAACGCCTTACAACCCCAGAGTGCTCCGTGTCCGTCGTCCAAGACTCAGAACGCCGCGCGCTCATCGTCCGTCGCAAGACACGCGGCCCTCGCTATCTCCCTGCAACGTGTCCGCTCTGGCCCAGTGGACACGGTAGCCGACTTGTATTCAGTTACTCCAGGTTCGAAGCCGCCCGTCCGGGTCTCTTTTTCCCATTTTACACAAATCCGCTGGCTCTTATGTCATCCGTTTGAGATTATTTTGTGAACGTGAAGACAAAATTGTTGACAAACGAACGGCATCTGGTTGGCAAGCTGTTGACAAAATAATTCCAATTCACATGATTTCGTTTTGTGAACGATTTGTAATTGGTTTGTCAACAATTTTGTCAACTATATGTAATTTTTATGTCGTTTGCCGAATCACAAAATGTTTACAAAATAATGCCATCCGTTTCTACGCGGGCTGACTGCGCGCAGAGCCCGTGCGCGTTGTGACGGGCGTGACGGGCGTGACGGGCGTGACGGCCGGCGCCGGGGCGGTGGTGCTGCAGTGCCGACTGGCGGGCGCCAGGGCTTGCCCGTCCGCGCTGGCCTACTGCCGCATGGACTCGCCGGCCGGCGAGCGCCACCTGATCAAGGAGGGCGTGCTGGTGAACAAGGGCCGCCTCTCGTACGCGGGCGCGGGCCTGGACCGCTGCGACTGCTCCGTGGCGCTCCGCGGCCCGCTGCAGCCCGAGGACTACGGCGTGTGGCGCTGCATCCTGGGCGTCTCGTCCACGACCAGCCGCCGCGGCGCGCTCATCCCGCTCAGCAGGGCGGCCGGCGCCCGGGGCGCGCGCGACGCCGACGCCGGCGCCGGCCTCGTGGCGGTGCGGACGCCGCCGGACGGCGTGGTGGCGCCGGGCGGGGTGGCGACGGTGGGCTGCCGCGCGCAGCGCCCGCTGTCGTACTGCTGGCTGAGGACGCCCCGCGGCGAGCTCCTGGCCGTGTCCGAGAGCCTGAACCGCGTCGCTGAGGCCGGCGACCTGCGCTACCACGGCCTCGGCCTCGAGGTGGGCGAGTGCGGCGTGCGCATCGCCAGCGCCGCCCCCGCCAACCACTCGGGCACCTGGCGCTGCGGCGTGGGCACCGTCGGCGACGGAGGGGCTACCTTCGACCAGGAGGTCCCCGTCGACCTCATCGTGTCCGGTACGCTCTCCGCCCCTGCGCTTAAAGTATGAAAGCCGGGAATATTTTATTATTTAATTATTCCAAAGAAAAGCCGAGACGGCTGCTTCATCGCTGGCGCTCTGGTTCTCGCTGTTGGCAGCCTCGCAGTTCGTGCCGCTGGCCGCCAATGTGAGCAGCCCGACGGGGCACGCCGCCACGCTGGGCTGCCGGACGCTCCTGAGCGACGCCCTGGAGTACTGCCGCTTCCTCAGGCCGGACGGCGTCAGCGTGCACCTGGCGGACGCGGGCGTCTCCACAGGTAGGATCAGGGTCAGCACCAGGCAGCCCGAGGCAAGGTGCAAACAGTTTTCGAGTAAAAATAACGTGAACGTTTCGGAACTACGTAATGAGAGATGTCAATCCCTCGCACCCCACCGTACCCTCTCATCGGCGTGCTCTCCCCGCAGACGGAAAGGCCGGCTCCCGCTACCGCTACCTCGAAGACGACGGCCGTGGACTTGCCGAGGGCTACTGCCGCCTCGTCATCTCCTCCGTGGCCGACGAGGACTACGGCCAGTGGACTTGCGCCGTCCGCTTCGCCGGGGACGCCGCAGGCCAGGAACACACGGCGTTCGTGACGCTGGAGACTGACGGTAGGGCTGTGCGGTGATTCGAATTTGAAAACGGTGACGGTGTTTAGAATCACCGGTAGTGCGTCCGGTGTTCGGTGATTAATATTGCACCGGTGATTTTTGTATCACCGGTGATAAAAAATTCACCGGTGATAAAAAATTCAATGGTATACAAAAATCACCGGTATTTTTGTGCACAACGGTTTTGGAAAAAGGCACCGTCGTTTTTCTGTTCACAACGGATTTGAAAAAATCACCGTTTTCTTTTGTTTCAAAACAAAAAAAAAAAATTGGGGCTGAAAAGCAGTTTTATATTAATGAATCTGCAAGACTTCTTGTATGTTTTTGATAGGGTTTGTATTATAAAAACATACTGTCATATGCAAGAACAAAATATTTATGCACATGAGAAAAATTTCTATGGTTTAGGCACATAGTCTTTGTTTATTCCGAGGAATATTAGCCACTCGGCCGCCATGGCCAAAGCTAGGCTCGGTTTCGACGGTGATCGGTGATCGGTGACTACCCGGTGAGCGATAAGTCACCGGTGATCTTTAGAATTCGGTTAATCGGTGATTTTAAAAATTGTATTCAGTGATTCGGTGTTTAAAATCACCGGAAAAATCACCGGTTAACCGGTACACCGCACAGCCCTAACTGACGGTGCGCTGGGGACGCGGTAGGGGGGGGGGGGGCTTGAACTGAAAAAGCGGACGGTTTTGAAGCCCGAAAAAAATCAACTGAAATAGTTGTGGGAAAAAACCTAATCGAAGGTGTGGTGATTGTGGACTGTTTGGCAGGCCTCGCCAGCGCGAGTGTCGTGGGCGGGGCCGTGGCCGCGGCCGTGGTGCTGCTCGCGGCGGCCTCGTTCGTGGGCTACCGCCGCTGCCGGTCGCGGCTCGGCCCGCGGCGACGCTCGCCGTCCATGTCGGCGTCGGAGACGAGCGACGCCCCGATCTCGGCCAGCGCGGCGGCTGTGTCGCGGAGCACGCGGGCCTCGGCCAGGCTCGCCGCCACCGCCCTGCCGTCCACCAGGCTGCCCGCCAGGCTGCGCGGCGCCAGCGCCAGGGCCGCGGACGAGGCCATCAGCCTGGAGGCGCTGCCCAGGCCGAGGCCGAGGCCTTCCCCCGCCACCACCACCGCCGCGCCTGACGACTCGTCGGGGTCGGAGGACCACACCGATATCTTCCCGGCCTCGAGCAGAAAGCGGCAGTGAGGAGGTCTACGTCGAAAGAAATAAAATAAAATAAAATGTCTGTTTTTCCACTCAAGTTTTTTTTTTTTTTAAATTTCCCACCATTTTCTGCGCGTCCGGTGCATATCTACATAAATTTTTTAAAAGGAGGGCGAAAACTTTAATCTCTTCGCGGGAGGTAATCTCATCGCCCTGCACCTTCAGCGGCGGGTTTGAAAAGGTGTACCACGCGCGCCAGTGCTGCACCGGAAACGGCTGTGGCACGTCCGGTCGCGGTCGCGGCTCGCTCGCGGAGCAGTTGTCACAGCACAGCACAGCGGCACAGCACTGTCAAAAGCTTACCTGGGACGTCAGACTGTCCGGTTGTCGGTGGAAGACGGTGTCGTCTGGTCCTGCATTCATTCGAGGCCAAAGCAGCGGCCCAAATAAATTCTCCAGCCGAGAACAGCTTGTGGAGCGCTGTCCCGTCTGTCCAGTCCCGTCTGACTCGCCGCCCCGCTTCTAGAATGATGGTGGGTACAACTCCCCCTCGATTCTCTAACCAAACTTTGTCATTGAACACCGCCTCCCTGGCCACTCAGTGTGTTGTTTATTTAAGTTTTATGTAACGTGGTCTCATCATTCAGATATAGCTATTCCTCGACAGCTCACGTCATCCTGTTTTTGTTTTCATTTGTAATTGCTTTGACACTGTAAAAGTATCCAGATTATTCCCTCAACTAAGAAAATTCATTTTCACCTATTTTTATTGACTTGACTCATTGTTGAAATTTGATTTGTTTTGTAGGATGGTCTTGAAGATGCCCCTGAAGAGTCACGGAAGGTAGCTATGCTTAGTACTACTACATTGCCAAATAATGTATCTTCCTTTCTCTAAACGTATCATCTGTTTCAGGGAGCAAGATCAGAAACTGTTGATCTAACTGACAATTCTTTAGTTGTTGATATTTCTGATGCTCTTAGTGAAAAAGAAAAAGTTAAATTCACTGTTCATACCAAGGTTTGTTTCCATCTGTCTTGCGAAATACTTCTGCGGGTTTATTTAATTTTTCATTATTGTGCTTTCCTAAAATTTCAGACAACTCTACCTGAATTTCAAAAGCCTGAGTTCTTGGTGGTTCGACAACATGAAGAATTTGTTTGGCTGCATGATAGATTTGAAGAAAATGAGCTGTATGCAGGGTACATTGTAAGTTTTTAACTGCTGATCTGGTTTTGAAATATTATTTTGCATCAGTCTAATTTCTCTGGTATCTCATAGATACCTCCAGCTCCTCCAAGACCAGACTTTGATGCCTCCCGAGAAAAACTCCAAAAACTTGGGGAGGGTGAAGGATCCATGACAAAAGAAGAATTTTCCAAAATGAAGCAAGAGCTGGAAGCGTAAGTCTTTTGGACTAGGTCCTATTATATCCTAGGTCTGTGTTGTACTGAGTTTATATTTTTTCCAACAGGGAGTATTTGGCTACTTTCAAGAAAACTGTGGCCATGCATGAGGTATTTCTTTGCAGACTTGTAAGTCATCCAATTTTCCGAAATGACCACAATTTACGAGTCTTTTTGGAATATGATCAGGTAAGCTTTTTAAAGGATGTAACTTAATCTATTTTGATTGGCTCACAATTTTTACACCAATTCTTAATTTTATAGGATCTGTGTGTTAGAGGAAAGAATCGAATGGAAATGTTAGAAGGTTTTGTTAAATCATTTTCAACTACTAGTGATGAATTACTCCTGTCAGCCACTGTGAAAGATGTGAATGACTTTTTTGAACAAGAAAAACTTTTTCTTCTTAAATATTACAAACAGTTAAATGAAGCTACTACAAGAGCAGATACCATGACTAAAAAACACAAAGGTACTTTAAATATAAGCATTTTGTTGTGCTCTATGATTCCAGGATATGGTTTTAAGTCTTCTTCTCATTCCAGATGTGGCTGATTGCTTTATTAAAGTGCACACAGGACTCTTACAGCTTTCAGCAGCTGATCCCGATCTGGGCAAATCACTTACTAAGGTTGCAGAAGTATTTGAAAAAGCACGTGTAAGTAAAATAGTGAAAGTTTGTTGAACACTTCTATAAATGTAAAAATCTAACTTATTCCAAATTTTTTCTCTCTCACAGAAAGTTGAAGGAAGAGTTGCATCTGATGAGGACTTGAAGTTATCAGATCTGTTGCGGTATTACATGCGTGACACTTATGCAGCCAAAAGGTTGCTGTATCGACGTTTAAGGTGCTTGGCTAACTATGAAAATGCAAACAGGAATTTGGAAAAGGCTCGTGCTAAGAACAAAGATGTCCATGCTGTAAGTATTAAGTTCTGAGGAGAAGAATTAATCTTAAGAGCCCCTTGTTAAGAAGTTGTCAATGAAATTCTAAATGAACAAAGCATACAAGTGGATTCAATATTAATGTTAGCTTAATTATCATTCAGCAAATTTTTCAAGTTCACAAGGGTTTTAGAACTAGACACTAATGGGTCTTTCTTGGTGCTGTGTGTTTTTTCTTTTTAGGCTCTGGAGGTAGCTGAAGTGAGTATTTTAATTAAAATTCCATGATCTGTCTTGGGTTTTCCTTTTTTTCCCTACTATAGCTCAATTCCTGGGTTCTATAGCACTTTAGTCTCAAACACACTGTAGAAGTAAAATTTATCTTGTCTTACCCCTAGTTAGTTGGAATAATGAGTAGTTCGATGATTTTGTAATTGTTGAATATTATTGTTATCAGTAATTTTAGTTTTTGTACCTGATTGCTTGTAAAGTACTGTATATCCCAGATCGGATCAAGGGTGAAGCATGATTCCTCATTTCAGAGCTCTAGTTTTTTTTTCCAGTTTTACTGTAACTTTTAAAATAGAATAGGCTAGGGCTAGGCTAGAACTTCTTTTTGGTTTATTTGTTTGCTGGAAAAAAAATAGGAAAGTACCACCTGTACCACTGTGATATATGTAGTTTTTACAATTATGGCTGTTATGAAATCTATCCATTATGCCTGCTGCTTTGAATAGTTTCTTTTTCTTAAACCTCATTAGAAGTCTTTGTTTTGTTTCAGGCTGAGGCTGCTCAGAAGATAGCATGTGAAAAGTTTGATCAGATGTCAGATAAGGGAAAAGAGGGTCAGTTAATCGTATTACATTGTTTGCTGCGTTTAGTTGTTCTTAAGTATTGCATATCTAATAGCATAATTAATTTACAGAGTTGATGGACTTTAAAACACGGCGAGTAATTGCATTCCGCAAACATCTAATTGAATTGGCTGAGCTAGAAATTAAACATGCAAAGGTGAGCCTTTTTTCCCCCCTCTTTCCTGTAGCATATACCTAAGTAGTGTGTCCACACTAGTGACATTTTTTTGTCTTATAAACAGTCCCAGGTTCAACATTTTAAGAACTGTCTGGCAAGTTTAAAAGATGAAGAATGATTTCAAGTATTTGAAGAGATTTGTGAGGAACAAGACTTAATGTGTATTCATATTTTTTTATCACAGAATTAAACATCTGTATTCTTGAAATTATATTTTATTGTACTGTATAATGTTGTTATAATTATATGTAAACATGATCCAAAGGTAAGCTTACTTGTTAACAAATCAATGTGTAGTTATCATTTTTTTCAGTCTTTGAATTCTTTATTTTTATTCATGATAATTTTCAATATTGTACTCCAAGAAGCAATATCAATTTGGTTTACTTGAATGATTCCTCCCTCAGCTGTGTTTCAATATTTTACCGTTATGAACATTTTTGTAAGAGCCTCTGCCTTTGCTGTTGGCATTCTTTTTATGTAATGGTTTTAAAAACTATTTTGCATTCCATAATTTTGCAAAATGTGATACTCTACTTTGCAAGTTTGATTTAAATTTTTGATGTATGATGGTGTGAGCTTGTGAAAGGTAGTTTTAGGTGTTCCCAGTGTTTTTCTACATAAAGAAATGAGACATTGCTTGCAGTGTTGGTTTGCGAAAACGCTTAAATGATCTGTTCCAGTGTTAGAAATGTTTGTTCATACCCTGTGTCAACTATGGGTGATAATTTTTTTTTTACAAACTTAGCACTATTTGTTATAAATTTGAATTATATAGAATGTTATTTACATGTTTCTATATATATATATATATTGTATATTTACATGAAGTATTGACTTTTTAAAAAACCTGGTTATAGAACAAGTAGTTCTACTGTTACTTCTTCATTATTTTTGCTCGAAATGAATGTGAAAGAACTAGTAAGAATCATTTAGTGGAACTTGATGATTTCTTCCTGATCTCCAGACTCCCTTTGGACCAGTTTTGTGAATGTTCCAATATTTTTCCTGGAATGGGGAAGTTGTCCATAGTTTCGAAATTGAAGAGTGCCAAAACTCATCTGCATATCGTAATTAAATTTGATACAATATTTGCAGAAGAGGCCAGTGTTGCCGAATTTTGAAATTCAGTACGTAACTCATAAGTACTTGTACAAAGTTTTTGCATTTATTTTGTGATACTATTGAACATTTGAGATTGTTGATCATTAAATCAATCATCTTGTATTATGATTGTAATGGTTATGCTAAACAAATTGAACCCTTTCAGCTGCTTTCAGCCTATGGCAGTGAAGGTTGTTGCCCAACTGGCTGCTTCCAGTTGGCAGGTTACAAAATACAAAGATAATGCTTATCATGGATGTTGTGTTCTGTTGTATTAATACTGTAAATGTTCCAGATATCTAGCAACATACAATTCAATTCTCCTGGGAACTTGCTCGCCTTGCCAGCAATTTTCATCAGGATCAAGCTAGTTTCTACATAGCTGAGAGCAATTAAATAGTTGAAGTCATTTATTAGACTGCACATGAAACCAGCATGTATAACCATTCATCTTCAGTGTTGCAAGTGCACAGCACTCATCTCTTTTCAATGGAAGGGGAATTAAATAATTACATCAGTTTACATAGAAACAAGGGATAAAAAATAAAAACTTTGGTGATCCTAGTTTGTTAGGAGATTAAAAGAGAAGCGCAATTCCTATACAACTTTACTTTGCCTTTCCTTGAGAAGCCACAGCCTCCATCGCCTTCTTTACGGTTTCTTCATCACCCAAGAATTTCATTGAAACAACTGGTTTGAAGTCCTTGTCAAGCTCGTACACGAATGGAATGCCAGTGGGTAGATTGAGACCCATAATAGCCTCATCACTCATATCTACAAAAATTAACATTATGTAAGTTTGGATATATAATACAAGTAAGCAGAGAAGAAAGGTTAATATGGATACTCACTGTCAAGGTGTTTGACAATACCACGCAAGCTGTTTCCATGGGCAGCAATAATGATCTTCTTGCCAGCCTTCAGTTGAGGAATGATGACGTCATTCCAGTAGGGAAGTGTGCGCTGAATGGTCAGTTTGAGACTCTCAAATTTGGGGAACTCAGCTTCAGAGGGACCATTGGCATAACGGGGATCCTTGACAATGTTATCATAGTAAGGGTGGTCAGCCTCCATAGGGGGTGGTGGAATGTCAAAGCTACGCCGCCAGATTTGAACCTTGAAGTAAAAATTTAAAATAATTCAGTTACTGAAGACCTGAATTAACGTTAAACATTGTTCATATGATATCTACTCTGAAGGAAAGTCAAAGTAAAATTTTACCTGTTCTTCTCCATACTTGGCAGCTGTTTCAGATTTATTTAAACCTGTCAGACCACCGTAGTGACGTTCGTTCAAACGCCATGATTTCTCCACAGGTAAATCAGCCTGATTAATTCCCTGCAGAATGGCAGCCAGCGTTTTCTGGGCACGAGTTAGGACAGATGTGTGAGCGATGTCAAATGAGTAGCCAGCCTCCTTCAAGGCTTTGCCAGCACTGACAGCCTCCTCTTCACCTGAAGAACAAAAGTGAAAAACACTGTCACATTGCAAAGTTGACATGGTTGGACTGTACATAATATTAACTTTACAAGATGCTAAGAGGAAATCTGTTCCAAAGGAATAAATAGAAGGAAAAATATTGGTAAACAGAGAGATAAATCAATAACGGCACTGAAGAAATTTTCAGAGGCAAGAATTAAAAGGTGGCTAACATAACCTGCCCAATAAGAAGCTTTACGTTCAGTACTAAAAATCTAATGGATTTTCGAGATGACATCTCCAAAGAAAATGTGTAAACCTGAAGGGTGAGTGTCAGTACCCTTAAGCTTAACACCCCTGCCAGTAGACGAACTTACCCTTGGGGCTGAGGTTTGCGTCATACCAGCCGCAGAACAAGTTCTTCTGGTTCCACTCGCTCTCGCCATGCCTCACCATAACAATTTTGTAGGCACTCATGGTGTGGAAGTGTTGTCTTTGACTTAGAAAACGAGGGAACAATGTTCTGGCCGTCTCCGCAAAGTGCCCTTGAAGACGAGCTGACGGTGGCAGGGCTGGGGCTGGTGCGGTGGTGGCTGCAGAGGGGTGCGGGGCGGGGCGGGGGCGGGGCGGGCACGGGGGTGGGCGGGGTGCCGAGGTCACGTTTGGAACAGGCGGGCGTTCTGAAAGCAGCCGCGCCGCGCCAGCTGCTGAGCAGACAGGGCGCTGACAGAACCGCGGAAGGGCCAGTGTCAGCACGGGCGTCGACATTTTAAACAAAGTTTACAATTTAATCCAAAACGAGATCGAAAACGGGGGGAATTAAAATCAATGGTTCGATAAAGACAAAAGACAAACAAGCCCAGGGCCGCCAACGGTGGCGCGATGCTTGAATCCGGCGCGGAATAGTCACAGCGGGATTGAAGGAAAAAAAATTATCGCCGCTGTCTTGTTACATGAAAGCTGCTAACAGAGTACAGTATCGCCTCGCACTGCCTTTTGAAGGCCGCTCTCCTCTCCCCAGCCGGGCGCCGATACGGCAGCCGGGTTGTACCGGCGCGTAAGGTGGGCTGCCTATGTAGCACGGCGCCTCTAGTGCCCGCCCCGCCCGCTCCGACTCGGACGAGCCAGTCAGCAGCAGGGTGCGTTTTTAATATAAAATAACAAAATGCACAGGAATACAAACTTTTCCAACATATGGACGAGGTGTTTTTTTTTTTTTTTTTTTTTTTTCAGATTAAAAAAATTAACAAGATTTTTTAAAAATGAATTAATACTTAATTTGTTCTGACATTGCAGTATGAAGCTGTCCAACCGGTGCCCATCTGCATTTTTTCGCGGGAGCCAGGCACCAACATGGCGGGGCGTTCAAATGTCGATTAATGTCGGGTGGGGTGGGGCGTGGGGCGGGGCGGGGCGTTCCATAAAGCATGGCATGACACAGCGAGAGCCGCAGCGCGCCAAATGAGCCTCTCCTCGGAACGCCATGAAAAGAGCGGGCGGAGCGGGGCGGGGCGGGGTGGGGCAAGAGAGCAAATGGCAGGATCTCGCCCCGCCCCGCCCCACCCCGCCCCGCCCCGCCCCGCCCGCGAGGCTTCAGAGGCGCACGGATTCACCCGAAAAGAATCCCAACGGTGAGCTGCCTGGCCTGCGGCTGAGGCGTGGCATGCCCCGCCCCGCCCCGGCACGGAGCCGTGGCGCCAGGACGCTGCAAGCTGCAAACCAACAGGAATGAGGTGACACCTTTCCCTAGACCGGTCCAAAATGGACAGATGCGAAAAAGAGGAAACACTTTGCTGCACAGATGACGTGAATTATTTTTTGGTGAGTGAATATTCTAGGGGCTTTTCCTAAAATTTTCTGAATTGCGTAGCGTAGTAAAAGGTAATCTGAGTTGTTTACACCCTGAGGTAGAGGGTTCTCTTTAGGTTGGAGCGGTGTACTGCTCCGGCAGGCAGGGTGGCGGGGCGCTTCACGCATTCTGACAGCCGCTCGCGGGGCGGGGCGGGGCGGGGCGGGGCGCCGGCGGCCGCGAGTCCACGGCGACGTGCTCGATGTGCTTGATAGATCGGTGCTGGGCGGCGCGGCGCGGCGCGGCGGCGGCGGGCACACACGCTCACAGTCAGGACGGGGACGGGGTACACGACGACGGGAGGGAAGGTGGAGGAGAGGAGGAGGAGGGATAGGGGAGATGATCTTCAAGGATAAACGTTGCCGCACGCCGGCAGCCAGGACCCCGGCTGCGCCGCGGGCTGCGGGGCGGGCTGTGCCGTGCCGCCGAGGACCGCAGTTTGGGATAACAGTGTGTGTGTGTGTGTGTGTGTGTGTGCGCGCACCCTGGGCGAGAACGCCTTGGGGATTAGCCCCGCCGCCGGCCCCCGCGGGGGCCCCAGGCCAGGCCAGGCTCGGGCCCGGGCAGGGCACCGGCCCACCCCGCGGCGCCGACGGGCCGGGCCGGGCCGCGCCGGCAAAGCACCGCACCGCACCGCACCGCACCACCGCGCCGTATAGTAGTAAGGAGCACGGGGAAAAAAGGGAAGAAAGAAAAGAAAGAAATAGATCGGCACCAACAAAAAAACACTGCGTCCCTTTGGCGAAGCTTGTGTGTCTGTCTGTCTCAGGGTGTGCGTGTGTGTGTGTGTGAGTGAAGGCCCAGGTCGGCCGCCTTACACTGTGCACCGGCGTGCACATGCTCGTCCCAGGGCCGGGTGCTCGCCGTGACTTCGGCGAGGTGTCAGCGCGGCCCGGCGCGGCCCGGCTCCGTCCGCCGCCTCAGCCGGTTTCCTCGATCTTCTTCTTATCCTCCATGTCGTGTCGTTCCATCCCGATGATATGACCGACATCAGATAGGGAAGAGCCCGAGCTCAACAGCTGGATAAGAAATTTTAAAATAATAATAAAAAATCTCAATATGTGGTTGTTATATGCGGCGGGCAACGCGGGCAAGCGTTACATGCGTGTTACTGGCGAGAAAAGGGGTGGTATGTGAGTGTGTGTGTGTGTGCGCGCTGCCGGCGGCGGCGCGGCGCCCCACCTGACGGAGGTCCACGGCTCGGGGCGGGGCGGGGCGCAATCAAGCGGGTATTGTGTAACGCACGAGTGTGTGTGTGTGAGTCGTTACAGGTGTGCTGTGCGCGTTACACGTGTGTGAGTGCGCGCGCTATCGTACACGAGTGATCACGTATACACCCCGACAAATTAATTTGCTGAGCGTAGCGAAGCACTCTGTTGGGGTTTTGAGATGACATATTCACCGTGTTTCTGAAACTTAAGAAAAGGGTGGGGTGGCGCTTGGCGTCGTGGCCTGTGACGGCGCGAGCCCTAGCTCTCCCACAAGTAGGCCACCGCCCTCCCCGTCCCGTCCTGTGGCCTCTGCACCGGTCCTGCACGACGGGGTTGAAGGTGAGAAAGCGGCAAGGGGCGGGGGCGGGGCGTCTCCTTCCCACCCCACCCCGCCCCACCCCGCCCCACCCCACCCCGCCGCGCCCAGCCCCAACTCGCCACTCAGCACAGCACTGCCGTTGTTTGTGTTGGGTCGTGTTGGAAAATGGAGCCACGACTTTTCTTTGTGGGGCGGCGGTGCTCGGGGCGGGGCGGGGCGGGGCGGGGCGGGTCTTGTCGGTGGCCCTTTGGATCTCATCACCCTGGTGACAGCGAGCAGGGAGGGCAGGAGCCCCCTTACCTTAGGCTGCTCTGGTCACTGAGGTGGCAGTGCTTATTATTGAATCATTTTCGATCCTGTGCGAGACGCACCCTGTGTCTCTAGCTCTAGTTAACATTTATTTCTATTTTCTTGTCGGGCGGCGGGCGGTAGCTCAAATCGTCTATGACTTTCTTGTCGCGGTGGTGCGCGCCGCCTCGGGGGGAGTGAGTCATGAAAAGAGTGCATGCCGCGGTGTGCAACAAGAGCGCGCGAGGGGCGGGGGAGAGAGAGAGAGAGAGAGAAAGAGAGGCTAATCCGTGTCAGTGTCCATACTACAGGTAGCTGGGTCCTCTTTGAGCCGCACCGCCTCGGCCCGGCGCGGCCCCGGCGGCCCCGGCGGCCCCGGCAGCCCCCGTCAGCTCCATCAGCACCAGGACAGCCCCCCCCCCCCCGTCCCCCGGCCTGGGCCGTCCGGGATCAGCTCTGGCCTAACCCAGCCCGGTTGCGTTTCAAACGGGTGTACTTTAGTACTATCTCTCGGGGGCCCCGGCTTGACGTTTCATTTTTTCTTATTTTTTTTGCGGTGTACACTGCAGTTGCACTGTACTTGTGCGTTGCAGTTGCACTCTTGCACGAGGCGCCACCATTGGTGTAAACTACATAAAATAAAGTAATTTAAAAAAAGGGGGGAAAAGACAATTCCCCAGGACGGTTAATGAAAACAATTACTTTGGTGTTGAATGGAGAGCCGTGTGCGCCGCCCCGCCCCACGATAACGCGGACACTTGCGGGTGACCGGGGTGACCTCCCCTCACGTCACCGGGTGACGGTCACCCGTGTCCGGCCCGGCCCGGCCCCGCGGCCTCCTGGAGGTTCTCAACGCCGTCACGCCGCGTCGTCGACCGCTTCACCCACTATTTAATTTCGTTCTGGAATACTAATACGAAAATGAAGTCTTAATGCGGCCGGCCTGCCCCGCCCCGCCCCGCCCCGCCCATCGCTGCGGCGGCGCGGCGCCTTTTGAAATACGAGCCTCTCCCGATATCAGATCGGCCCGGTCCAAGTCACTGCCACGCTCTCTCGCGCTCTCTCTCTCTCTCCCGCGACAGGTCCCCGAGCACCCCGTCTCTCTCTCTCTTTCCCTCTCTCGGTGTTCTTGTTCTCTTTTTTTTCGTCGTTTTCTCTTTGTCGATCTGATGCGTGTCATGGGCTGACGCCACGGAGCCCCGTGGGGGAGGGGGGGGAGGGGGCACAGGGCCCATCCATCACAAGTGCATATCTGGGGGCTGAGGCCGCCTGACGCCGCCCTGGGGGTCCCTGCTAATCAGACCTGCCCCCCCTCCCCCCTCCCCTTCCCCCACACACGCGACTGGACTGCCTTCCGTTCTCGGCCGCACTCGAAACATTTGAAAAATACCGCGAAACGGAACGGAAGGTCACGTTATCTTCCGCGAGTGATGTCATGATCAGCTGGTGTCTTCATTTGTTTTCTTTCTCTACCGCCAACGCGCGAAACCGAAGTCTACGCAACGCCGCGCCGCTGTCGAGTTGGTAGCATTTGCGTGCCCGCCGGGTCTGGCCGCCGGCTGCCGGCTGTTGGCCCGTAGCCGCCGCACGCATGAGCAGGCGAGGCGACGCGAGGTGCGGCGGGCCCGGCCCGACCCGACCCGTCGCCAAACAAACTGAGTATTTTAAAATTGAATTTTCCGTTTTGTGGTTGGCAGTTCTGCGCGTGTTCCAGTGTGGGAATGACCGTTATCACGTCAGTACCGCTCCGTGGCCCGCGGCGGCGCAAGCGCGAGTTTTGTGTTCCGACTTTCCGCTTCGTTCCGTTCGAATCCGCGTTCAAATCTAGTTGGTTATTGTGTGAGCAGGATGTTAGAATCTGGAGGCAGGCCAGTGTTGGTGACGTCTTCTCCGAGGATGTTCGGAGCCGGCCTGCGCGGGATGTTCGTCTCTGGTGAGTGTCGACATTTGAGTTCGCCTACGACCATAACCTCTACTGTGGCCCTTTGTCTCGCTAAACCGTAGCGACCCCGCGCGGCCGAACCGAACCGAACCGTTGTGAGAAACGCGAAAATGGTGCGGTGTAGGTTGACCTTTTGGCAGTCTGGTGCCCCTGTGGCGGGGTGGGGCGGGGCGGGGCGGGCCGCAGGCAGTGCGGTTGGTCCGGCACCAGCGGCGGCCCCGGCGGCCACTGGTTGAGCACGAGGACAACAAGTTAATTGAACGCACGTGAAGGGGCAGGGTCTGCGCCGCGTCCTGAATGGGGCTCTTGTCTGAGGCGGGGAGTGGCAGGGCGGGGCGGGGCGGGGCGGGGCGGGGCGGGGCGGGGCGGGGCGGGGCGGGGCGGGGCGGCCAGCTTGTGTCCAGCAGCAGGGTCTCATTGATCATCCGTCGCCCGCCCCGCCCCGCCCCGCCCCGCCCCGCCACTAGCGCTCAAAGAGATGTGCCGGCCAGATGAACATTCTAGTAGCGCTCCCACTTTTCAAAAAAAGACATCCGTCCCGCCGCGTCGCGTCGCGTCCCGCGAGTTGCGGGGCTTGTCTGCGCTGGGCGGCGGGCGCGACGGCCTGGCGAGGTGCTGGCGGTGCTGGTGTCGGCGGGAGGGCGGGGCGGGCGGCTGTACACCTGAGGAACGCCTCGACGGGGATGGACTTCGTGACGGCGACGGGCGCCCTCTCTCCCACCCACCCGGGCGGGGCGGGCCGGCGCTCCCGTCCTCACTGCCACCCCAATGAGCTTGTTCGTGACGCGGTGTAACTCCCGCACAAATTGGCACCAAGACGGCATTGCAGCGGTGCCCGAGCGGGCCCGGGCGGGGCGGGGCGGGGCACGACTAGGCAGGCCCTGAGGAGACCCGCGGGTCGGGCGGGGCGGGGCGCGGCGTGGTGGCCCCGGAGGCTGGTCCATTGTGGACGCGGTGGACTTTGTGAAGAAGAGGAGTGCACATTGTGTAGTCCCTCTCCCTAAGGCCCGCGCCGTACCGGGGAGCAGGGGCATCTCTCTCGCTCTCTCTCTCTCTCTCTCTCCCTCTCTCGCTCTCTCTCTCCAATGACAGTCGTTAGGCCCGGAGCGACCTGATGGAGTGCGCGAGAGAGGCGGGTAGTACGGGGTGCTCTCTCTCTCCCCTCTCCCTCCCTCTCTTCCTCTCCCTCTCTCTGCCCTCCCGCGCCGCGGCCGCGGCGGCACGGTAGCACCTTACAGAGCAGTGCCGGGCGGTGCGGCGCGGCGAGCAGCCCCTTGTACAATTAACCTAATGTCTCTGTTATTGTTGGTTCTGTGCCGCGGCGCGCCCGCCCCGCCCCGCCCCGCCCCGCCCCGCGGCGTGACGCAGCACTTGTGCATGGGGCTCACATCACTGCCACGCCCCGCCCCGCCGTCCCGTGCCGCCGCTGCCGCGCCGACGGCATCCTCTGTCCTGACCGCCGCCGCACTGGGAACCCAAGTGTATGTGAATGTCACACACCTGTCGGTGTGTGAGTCTCCGTTCGCACCCTTGTCCCCTCACATGTATGTCAAAGTGCTTTCGCGATACACCCTCGCAATGTCACGCTGCGCTGCAGTCCCCCCGCCGCACGCCACCACGGCCACCACACGCACCGCCAGGAGCCGGCCAGCCGTGCCACGTGGTGACAGTGTCACGCGTGACTGCAGCGTGCCCCGTGTCAATAGCGCCACCCGTCACCCGGGCATCAGTCACATGTGACTGTGCACGCGAGTGATGCCCTGCCCAGGTCAGAGTTTGCGCGCCACGGGTTTGTTCTGGCAATTAGTGGCGGCCAGGGGCCAGGGACCAGTTTCCTCTGGTTTCCACCAGGCTGCGCCACGCGTGCGGGCGGGCGGGCGGGCGGGCGTGCGGGCGGGCGGGCGTGCGGGCGTTCAAACCAAACGCACGCCGGACCGAAAAAGAAGCTAGCGGAAATGTTCAACATTTCAATAAATTTGCTTAATTCTTTTTGCTTTTTGCGAGGAGGGAGGTACTTTTGCGCGGGTACCCGACACACACCTACGTTGGTTCAGCACCCGGGCCCGCACCTTTAAAAATGATGGCTGCTCCTCCGTGGCGGGCGGGGCGGGGCGGGGCGGGGCGGGCGTAACACTCTGCGGGGGTGTCTTTGGCCGGCCCTGACGCCGGCGCCTGTGGGCGGAGCGGGACGGGATCGCGCGCATGTTGTAGGGCAGGGTGACCACCCCATAGCCCCCGGTCGCCGTCCTGCTCCACGCACTCGTTGGCCTGCAGCAGAGCGCGAACCGAATAGGGAAGTACTGTATGTGTTTCTGCGGCAGGCGCGATTCAAAGGGAAGCGGGGGGCGGGGGCAATCGCCCCCTGTCGGGCTCTAGTGGACCGCCTGAAAGGTAGGCTACAAAACCCCTGTATGTAGGCAACCCACGGGGCACCGCCCCCTGTCTACAGGACCTTAAACCGCGCCTGTAACACAGGAAGGAAATATTCTCTCTTCCCTCACGAGCGCAGACCGGCAGGGCCCAATCCCGCCCCACCTCACCCCGCCCGCCACACCGCGCCCCGCCCCGCCCCGCCGGCATACTGCGAGATGCATTTTACCGCGCTGCGTGTAATCTGTGAAAGCCGGGCGGGGCGGGGTTGGGTGGGGCGTGGGGCGGGGCGGGCGGGGCGGGGTGGCGTCGGGCTATGCATTCGCACTGAGGGCGTTGCAGGGCGTGCCATGACGGCTGCGGAAGGGCTGCCCCCGCTCCGGCCCCGCCCCGCCCCGCCCCGCCCCGCCCCGCCCCGCCCCGCCCCGCCCGGCGCGGGGGAGGGAGCGGAGATGATGTATATGGACGAGTCGCTTTGAAATGCGGGGCCGAGCCGAGCCGAGCCGAGGGCGAGGAGAGGAGGACTCTCCCTCCTGCCGCCCGGCCTGCCCTGCCATTTTTACGCTTAGCCCCGCACGTCACCGTCACTCCCATACATAGCAAGAGAGGGAGGGAGAGGAGAGGGAAGGCGTATAGAAAAAGGGGAAGTCAGATAAAGACGGAGGATACCAGCCCCCAGAGCGAAACAACTCTGAATTGTGCGGAATTTTGGAGTTCAACTGACGTGAAAAACAAAAGCAAAAAGTCTGCATCCGCGAGTTAGGCCCTGCGGTGTCCGGTGGGGCGGAGGCGTGCACTGCTTGGGCGTGCAGCGGGGAGACACTCTGGGCGCGCCCCGCCCCGCCCCGCCCCGCCCCGCCCCGGTGTGGCCCAAGTCCCGCGTTCATCAGCGGTCTTTTGTTCGCGAGGTGCGCCCCCCTCGGGGCCCTGCGGGGTAGCAGGGGCATTGTCACAGCCCCCTGGCCCCTGCGCTGTGCCCCCGCCGCCCCGGCCCGGCCCGGGGGGTGAAGGTGAAGAGGTTACCTGCCCCGCCCCGCCCGCCCCGCCCCGCCCCGCCCCGCACCTCCCGCGGTCGGTGGCAAAGTAGTGTGTCGCTGAGACCCCCTCTCCTGGTTCCTCCGACCCATGGTTTTGCCTGAGACAAGAGATGAACACGGAACATTCTAGGTGCGATCCGCCCCGCCCCGCCCCGCCCCGCCCTCCCGCTAACAAGGTGCAAAGACTGCACCGCGCCGCGCCGCGCCCCGCCCCGCCGTTAAAGCCGCTCCCGTCCAAGTTGCGAGCTCTGCTCCGCCCAGTGTCGTAAACTACATTATGGCTACTAAACTTTCTACGCCGAGAAATTCGTCTGTCTATCGAGGAATGCATTTTCTATCCGGCGTGTCTCTTTACCAACCCGAATTCTTTTTTTGTCAGTGTGCGTGTCACGGTGGCTTTTCACCGCGTGACTCGCAATTCGACCGCGTGAGCGCGGTTACCCCCGCACCCCCACCCCAGCCGCTGCTAAACCACCTCCGCCAGGAGAGCACTCCATGCCACGGGCGCGAGGCGGGGCGCTGGAGGGAGGGGGGGAGGGAGCGCTGGAGAAGGTGAAGGGTTACTCCGCTCCGCTCCCTGCGATACGCGTTAAGTAACGTTGAGATTCGCATTTGAATTTGCCGCCCGCCGCCGCGTCGAGGCGTACCTCCATTCTAAAGTACATTTTGATTCGTCTATCGGGCAGCTTTATTGCCAGGTGTGATTACCGCAGAGCCGGGGGTGAGGTGGAAAGAGGCGTGCGAGAGAGAGACAGAGACAGAGAGAGACAGAGAGTGAGAGAGAGAGCGTTAGGGCCTGGCCGGCCATGTCTTGGTGATTATCCGACGCGCCGAGCGCGACAAAGGATGAAAAGCGACGCCGTATTAAGGCAAAAACTTGTCTGCGTTATAGCGGCTCGGTGTGCGGCGCGGCGGGGTCCGGCAGGGCTGCGGCGGAGGTGGGGTGGGGCGGGGTGGGGTGGGGTGGGGCGCGCGCCACTCCCCCCGCCCCGCGTTTTCCTCGCGAGCGGGGTCCGTCTGCCTGCTCCTGCTCGCCGTGCTGTCCGCTCGCCCCTGGCCCCGCCCCCTCCCCTTGTTGAACCCCCCACCCCCCGCCCGGCTGCTCGCGAGCGGAGCGCTTCGCGGTGACCTCCCGCCCCACGGCGCCGCGCCGGGCCAGAAATGAGATTTGAGTCTTATGCCGCCAATCTTGGCGATCACCGGAAGAGATTCGCGGGGCGTTAAAGAGAGCAGGACTCATTGAGCTCGGCTCATTGAAACAACATCGTTTCCTGCGAGAGAAAAAGCTTTTCTTTTACAACTTTAAAAATACATCCCCGCGCGCGGATTTTTACTTAACCGAGGAAAACGGAAAAATTTTACACTCTCGCTTGGGATTTATTTCCCGCATCAATGAGTCGCTTGGAGACTCTCGTGCGTTCCAGTTACGCCGGCGTCCCAAACATTTCATGTAAAATAAAAAAAAAAAATAAAAACAAGAAAAGTGTACCTACACATAGGGGGAAAAGAATGCATCGACAGCAAAAGTGTGGACGCAAAAAGGGAAACCAAGTCCCGCGGACAAATTCGCGCACGCACCAGTTACTGCACACGGGATAAAAAAAAAAAAAGTGGGGGAAAAAAAGAGATCGTCTACGAAATATTGCAACCGCAAAAGCGCGCTATTGGCGTTAGCATTGTTTCACAAGCTCGCCGCCGCTGGCAGGGATTGCCACGGCATCATATACCCTCGCGGCGCACCGGCCCCACCCCCCGGACGACCCCGCCGCCCCACCCCGCACCGCGCCCCTGCCCACCCCCACCGCGCCCCACCCCGCCCCGCCGCACCCCACCACCCCACCAGTCCGCACTCCAACCCCACCAGCCCTGTTTTCCATTCCGCATGAGAATAGCTCCAGTCAGTCAGCGCATGCATGCAGGAAGGCCTACGGTTTTCATCGGTTGCCTCCCCTTTCGCTCTCTCTCTCTCTCTCTCTCTCTCTCTCTCTCTCTCTCTCTCTCTCTCTCTCTCTCTCTCTCTCTCTCTCTCTCTCTCTCTCTCTCTCTCTCTCTCTCTCTCTCTCTTTCTCCGTGTCTCTCCCTTTCTCTCCATCTTTCTCTCCTCCCCCCTTCCTTCTTCATTTACCATTTCTGGTGTTTGCCTTGCCTTGCTCGGTGGTGGCAATGTGTGTGTGTGTGTGTGAGCGCGTGTGCCAGGAAAAAGAAATGGTATGTGAGTGAGTGAGAGAGGGAGAGAGGGAGAGAGAAAGGGGAGGGGTCGGTCTCGGCCCCGACACCTTGCAGCCTCGCTCCCTGCCTCTGCCCTTGGGTTGGGTGGTGGTAATGCATTCGTAAAGCGCAGCGCGCAGCCTCGAGCGTCTGCGCCCCGCCCCGCCGCCCCACACCGCCCCACCCCACCCCACCCCGCCCCACCCCACCCCACCCCACCCCGCCCCACCCCGCCTAGCTGTTCGTTTCTAGCTGGCTTACCGTACCTTGTTAGCACTGTTTGTAACGCCCGGGGAGTTGGATGACCGTAGACATAGTCGCCCGCGGGTGTGGGGTAGGCAAAGGTGGTGCCCTACGCACAAGCTCGTTGCCTACTCACACGGCGCGACGGCGCTCGGCGCATCGTATCGCCACTGCCACGGTGGAAGCAGCGAGATAGGCAACCGTGTCGCACGCGAGAGGAGCGCGTTGCCTACTAACACGGCGCCTCGCTCCGCCGCGCTGAGACTTTGCTCCTCACGACCTGCTTCTCTGGTGGGTAGGCAACCGCGCCACACCCGAGTGCGGCGGGTTTGCCTACCCGCCCGGCGCTTTCCCGCGCGACGATTCGCTTCGCTCGCCTTGCGATACGTCAAATAAATCTTATACCGTTATAGTTGTAATAACGCGGAAAAAACAGGACAGTGTTTAACTCGTTAAGAAGTAGTTATGCCGTTTCTGGCTGTAGCGGAGCGGTGCGGCTTCCCTCCGCTATGACAATGACGGTCCCTCTAAATCCGGCTCCTGCAGATGATCAGAGGTGTAATGCTGCGCCCGCCCCGCCCCGCCCCGCCCCGCCCCGCCCCGCCCCGCCCCGCCACCACCAAAAGGTAATGCGAGTTTAAAAGGCGCACAGCGTTATTGTTGCGACCCGAGCGAGCGTGACCCCAAGGGTTACGTGCGAATAACGCGGCGTACTCGCGCGCAGTTCTGAAAGAGTTTCAAGAGAGTGGGGTGGGGTGGCGAGCGCGGCGGGTAGTGCGGCGCTGGAGAGAGAGAGAGAGACCGAGCGAGAGAGCGAGCGCTAGACAAGGAGCGCATAGGAGAGCGGGTTATTTGGAAACCCGATCCTACGGCCGGCTTTGGCTATGCTTTTGTTCGGCCACACCTATTCTAAGGGCGGGGCGGGGTGGGGTGTTCCCCGTGCAGCCGCTGTCGCCGCCACGCCATCGCAACTGTTTTATAATCTGGCCCAGCGCGGTTGTGGGGTGGGTTTTGGTTTTCTCCCCCGATCACGAGGGGGATGCAGCAGCAGCAGCAGGTCGGGGGTGCCTCGGGGGACGGAGGGGGGGGGGGAGGGGGAGGGGGAGGGGGGGGGGGTCGAGCGTAATGACCACGAGCCAATCACAACACAGGACCACAATATAAAGCGGAGGAAAAAAAGGAAGGGGAAAGCCACCGGGGCCGGGCCGGGCCGGGCCGGCCGCGCTGCTGCACCGGGTTTCTCTATTTTTGCCGCTGCCTGCTGCTGATCTCGATCACCACGGATGGCCTGCCCCGCCCCGCCCCGCCCCGCCCCGCCCCGCCGCGCCCCGCCCCGCCCTACGCGGTGGCGCCCCCTCGGACAAAGCTGTCGGGTGTCAAAGGTGCTGTAATGTGCGTCATTTTAGAGAGAGAAAAAAAAATGAAACGTGAGGAACTATGAAACTCCGCGCAAGCGACACAATCCCCCGTGTGTAATATTCTGCCACACAAAACATTTGGGAAAAGTTACGTGTGATGATGTTTCGGTTTTCAGCCTAAATGTAGGCTTATCATTCGCTGAAAAATTAGTAATGTCCATGTAAGTTTAGGCTAGATATAAACGAATGTCTCGTCTGCTGAAAATGAAAGAAATAGAAATATTTGAGACTTGAGGCAGGCGCTTCGGTAGGACGCGGAAAACGCGTGCACGGGGGCCGTCGTCCACCTCCCGACGGAGAGCCTGAGGCGGCCTGAGGCACCGCGCTGTGGTGGGCCTCGGCGTTCTCTAGCTCTGCCCCGAGCCGCGCCGCGAGTCGCAGCAACCGGCTGGCCAGGGCCGCCGCCAGGGCGTCGAGGCCACGCCCCCCTGCGCCGCCATTGGCTGGCGGGCGGGCGGGCGCGCCCCGGCCGTGGCGAGCCGCGCCGCGCCCGCCCCGCCCCCCGCCCCGCCCCCGGGCCGCCCCCGCCCGCCCCCGGGCCCGGGCGCGCGGCCGCCAGTCCGCAGCCTCGCTCCGTCGGATCCGAACGGGACGGGACCAGAGCGAGCAGGAGCTGGTGCGCTCCAACACGACGGCCAGGCCGCCCGCCGCCCGGCCCCGCGCAGCCCAGGCCCCGCGAGTGACGAACAAACTGGATACACAGTGACGTGACGTGCGAGTGACGTGAAAGTGACGTGGAAAGTGACGGGAGGGTGTGTTCCCCTCCCCGCGGGTCAGTGACCAGTGCCAGTGACCAGTGCCGGACGCCCGCGCGTGACGGGGATCACGGTGGAATCGCCACTTCGGCCTCTCGTCGGCGACCCCGACCGGGCCTCCGGGGCCGCTGCAGTCACGTGGATACGCAACCATCAGCTCTCCCTAGTAAGTGGGAACGCCCCGGGAACGCCCCGGGAACGCCCCGCCCGCGGCCACGGGACACCATGAGGCACCACCACCAGGTCGGATATCTTTATCGGGGTGGCGGAGGTGGAGGACGGTCTGGGGGTGGGCCACGCATCTGCGAGGTCCCGTGCCGCCCCGACGCGACGCCGCCACGCCAGCTGCAGGTGCGCCTGCATCTGCGCCTGCATCTGCGCCAGCATCTGCGCCGGCAGTGTGGCTCGGCGCGCGCGCCCCTGTGCGGGCGGGCTGGAGGCGGGCTGGAGGCGGGCTGGAGGCGGGCTGGAGACATCCCGGGGGTGGCCGGGTGCCGGCCTGGAGGCGGCCCGGAGCAGGCTGCCGCCTCCAAGGGGGGTGGGTTGGGGGCGTTATACGGATTCCGCTGAAAAGAGGAACTAGGACCCATCGTCGTTCTCGACTGGACTGTAGGATACGGGGTGCTGCCGCGCCGGAGAGCCGCGGGGGAATTTGAATGAATGAACGAATATTATGAATAATTTGACTGGATGTGTTGTCAAATTTCCTACTCGAGAAACTGTCGGAATATCTTGTTAGAGGTACCGAGGTACATCGCTTTCTAGAATACTCGTGTTTTTATTCCTGCGGTGTTACCTGGGCTTGCGCACGCGGGGGACCCGTACCGCTAGATTTCCGCGCACTGTCCTCACCTTTCGCACGCGCTGCCGAGGGTTTTTGAAGGTCCTGGAGGTTCCAGGAGGCCCCTGGAGGGACCGCAGGTCTCCCCGACCCCGTCGTGCTGCCCCGACTCGGCACCGGCGCATAGGACTTTGACAGATTTTCTGATTACCGCGTCAATGAATTTGAGGCATGCGATGGATGAGCCGGCGCTCGTCTGCGACTTGTTTAAGCTCACTCTACTATGTATCTTGGAGCTAAAAACAAAATAAATGTAAATAATTTATGGCACAGGTATTTTGCGTGACCCGCGGAGGTTCCGCCTCGCCTCGCCTCGCCTCGCCTCGCCCAGGACCCAAGGTCAGGGCCGTGCGCCGGAGCTGGCGGGCTGCGGAGGCGGAGGGCCCGCCCTGCCCAGCCGAGCTCAGCCAATTAGACTCTAGTATCAAAATGGCGCAACCGAACGCCCGCGCCATAGCGCTGCGTCTCTAGTTTACGCGTCTCCTATCGAAAGAAAAACGCTCATGCACCGATCACCGGCGTGATTCAAAAGAGTACCCCGCTGAAGGAAACCGCGACAGCGTGACGGAAATTTAAGAGAAACATCGGCACGCACATAAGTGGTGCGCAATAGTAGCACGCACACATAAGTCCACAAGCATTTAGCGTGTTCCAATCTGTTGACACAGAGTCAGTGTACACTCCCCGGTACATGGAGTCAGTGGATGTGTGGCGGGGCGGGGCGGGGCGGGGCGGGGCGGGGCGGGGCGGGCTGCGTAGCGCTGTAGCACGCATGTGTACTCCGTTCCTCTCTTTGGTCAGAGCAGGGCGCGCTCAGGCTCAGGTAGAACCGCCGATGGGGTCTTTAGAAAGACCGGCGGTTTTCTCGGAACGACTCGGGGTGCACTTTAGCTCACGAAGGATTAGACACAGATAGCCTGGGCGGGATTAGGGGCCCCGGCAGGCCCGGCCCGGCCCGGCCGCGGCGCGCACAAGGAGGCCGAAGAAAAGGAAAAGTACGTTGCACATTAGCGGCGTGTATGTGCCGGCGCGCCGCCCCGCCCCGCCCCGCCCCGCCCCGCCCCGCCCCGCCCCGCCCCGCCCCGCCCCGCACCGCCGCTGCAGAGTGCCAATTATTCGCCCTGGGAGCTAGCGCACGTGAGCATGAGAACTTTTTCATGGCTTAGAATCGCTACTATAGATCGAAACTTAAAAAAAAAAATAACGCGTATTCTTACATAAAGTTATTTTCACCGTCTCTGGAAAAACAAAGGTAGGACCTTTGAAAGGGTGTTAAATTTGACTGCCTTTGGAAAGGCACAAAAAAATGTCTGAAGGCATGAAAATTTAGCACCTTGGATAGTTTTAATGCCGTTCGGGGGGTGCTACTTAGTACTGCCTCTGCAAAGGCCTTAAAATCCTTTGAGTCCTACCCTTGCTTGACCAGTGTTTCGATGAGTCGTATACCGTATCTCGCTCTCACAAGAGTCATAGGGTTTTTGTTTTTCGTATAGGCTACGGTCGCTGTGGTCGAATGGCGTGGCGTGAGTTCCGATGCGATTATTACTATTTGCGAGCAGTACAGTACTCGTAAACGCATTACAAATCCACGCACTAGTTGTGCGCCGGAGCGCGCCTGTCGTACACACACACACATCTGTGCTGCAGTAGCCTAAGTGCCAATTGTCTAGGACCGTGGTCAAAGGCGGGCCGGCGCCCCGCCCCGCCCCGCCCCGCCCCGCCCCGCCCCGCACGGTCCTGGCGCGCGGGAGGTCCTCCCTCGCTTTGTCTCGGATTATCCACCTGCGTGGCCACACTGAAGGAGCGCAATACGCAGCCTCGGCTCTGCGGGCTGGGTGCTGCATTGGGTGACACTGGAAAAAAAAATCGCATGTGTCAAATGACTTGCTGGTAAATAAGTATTCATCGTAGCTAAGAATCAAAAAGTAGTGTGATTAAAATACTGAATGCAACGGCAACATTGTATTATTTTTTTATTTTGTTTTTGAGGAAGAAATGTAATACTGGTCTACGACGAAGTTTGTCGGGCTGGTTCAGTTTTGGCATTGTTTTTTCGCGTTCGTTGAGTCGCGAACTTTATTCTTCTATATAGGAAAACGAGAGGGTGGGAGGGAGGGAGAGGGAGAGGGAGGGAGAGAGAGAGAGAGAGAGAGAGAGAGAGAGAGAGAGAGAGAGAGAGACGGAGAGAAAGGGGAGGGCTGCAGGTAAAGGGCCCTGGTCCCTCTCCTCTCATTCCTCTCCATTCTCCAGACAGCGACACGGCACGGCGGGGGCGGCGGGGGCGGGGGAGGGGGGCGGAGGCGGCGGGGGCGGCGGGCGGCGGGGGCGGCGGCTTTCTGAGGCCTCTCAGTACTGCGCGCTCCGTATCTGTTTCCTGACGAAAATATAATGACGGCTGCTTTTCCTTGTGCCTCACTCACCCACCCGACCCTACCTCTCCACCTCTCTCCCGCCTCTAGCCCTAATGTCCCACCCACCCCCATACCGCCGGCCCGGCCGCGCTGTCTCCTAGGCTTGCAACACTGAGATTATGACTCGTAAACACGCTGATGAAGCCCTAAATGAGGAGCGGATGGGGGTGGCTGGCCGGCCGGCCGCCGGGGGACGGCCGCTATGTAGGACACATAAGGGGGCGTTCATATACCACGTGTCCAAAAGTGGGGAGGGGTACAAATATTATGGGATGTCATCACTGAAATTGGAGGAGAAAGATGCATCGCTCTTCTCCAGAGAGAAATATTTTGACTCAAAAACTCATTCTCTCCCAAGAGCGAGAATTTAATTTTTTCGCTGTATTAGAGCGATAGTTTAAAACTATTCGAGTGATAAGTCGAGAATCTCGCTCCTTTTGAGTATGAGGATTCCACTCCTGATGTCACTGAATTTTTAGTGACATTTTAGAATCCCGGCCAAGAGCGAGGGGAATAATCTACCGCCTAAGACGCACCTGACTCGTGCATCTTCATTGTCAGCCGGTTAACGCGTGGACGGGCCGGGCCGGGCCGGGCACAAGTATGTGCGAATAATCCACCTTGGGCGGACGGCGCCGCGCGGCCCTGCTGTATCCGCTTAGCTCTGATCCCATAAGAATAAGTAACACCTGCTGTTTTCTCTGACTAGCATAATAACAAAAGAGACACCACAAAATTCGCCCTGCTAATGAGATGCAGTTTCTCTCTCGGGGAGTGTAGGTGAGCCCAAGCGGCAGCCAAACGGCCCCCCAAGCGGCCTGGCGCCAAGCGGCCCAAGCAGAAGACTGGCAAGTGCCCCTCCCCTCTGCCCCGGGCCGGGGGTTGGCCCCCCTGCACGCCCTGCCCTGCACGCCCTGCCCTGCACGCCCTGCCCGCCTGCGACACATCGGTGTCAACTGCCGGCCCGGGTCCCACTGCCGCGCCGGACTACCAGCCCTAAGCGCATAGCGGACACATTTCTTTTCCGCGTGTGTTACTTTACAATTTTAAATATTGAATACATCGTTGTTTTTTTTTTTTTACTTTTTTTCGAAAATTATTTCTACAAATACGATTGCGCGGCAAGATGTGAACGCGATGACGAAGTAATTGATCTGGGCTACTATAAGCAATAAGTCGAGATTCAAGACGGTTGAATGCGTGTTTGTCTCTTGAGAAAAGTTATTACACGCGCGCAAAATTGCGTATAAATGAGTGGAAACAGATTTGCCACTCGTCCCCGCGTGGAGTGGATACACACCAGGCGGCGGCACGCGGTGCGTTCCACCCCCTCCCCTCCTACTCGCCGACAAGTACCCCCTCCGCCTCCCCCCGACCGTGCCAGGCCAGGCCGCGGGGGATACAAAGTCGCGGAAATCCGTTTTGCTTCGCCAACAACTTGACGTTACGCTACGCTTCGTATTCACTCATATCGCTAGCTCTCGTCCTCGACGCGACCCGTGCCTGCCTGCCGGCGAGAGTTACGAGTGGCTCTCGCCGCGCAGCGCCGCGCCCCGCCCAGCTGTTACGCAGTCCGCAGCCTCGTACACTGGAAAAAAAAATTATGGGAGGTCTGGGGCGGGAAGGGCCTGAATGTCGGAACGTAAAAGCAGTATCCGGGTTTCCAGGTCTTACTTTTTCTGGAAAAAAAGAGGCCACTGGGAGACCCGGGTACTGCATATGCAGATCGAATCGTGTAATGTACTACTGGAAATTCGATTACAATGCGAAATTTAAATGACATAAATTATGTATTTGTCCTGATTCTGTATGAAGTGCTAAACTGTAGTGGTACGCCTGTGCGCAGTGCTTTTGGGGGGAGGGGGATGGGGGCGTAATCGTATCAGTGCTGGATGAAGAGGCATGCGCCGTGTCCCCGCTGGTCCTCGTCCGGGGCGGGGCGGGGCGGGGCGTGGCGGGAGCAACAAGCTCGCAGCGCTCCCGGCGGGGCGGGGCGGGGTGGGGTGGGCCCTTCGCCCCCCACGGGGGCCCAACCCAGCCCTCCCAGCCCCGCGGCACACTACGTCCCCTCCCACCCCTTTCTGCTCCAGCCCCCTTCTCTCTCTCTCTCTCTCTCTCTCTCTCTCTCTCTCTCTCTCTCTCTCTCTCTCTCTCTCTCTCTCTCTCTCTCTCTCTCTCTCTCTCTCTCTACGCACGGTCTGTGACGCTTGCGAGTCGCCGGCTCACAAGGGGTTCGCGACGTGTCTTCTACACATTGTCGCATGAAGTTTGTTGGAAAGCAGAAAAGCCGTACTCTGGAAAATAAAACATGCTTATCCGAGCTTCGTTGTCTCAGCAGGCTACGCTTTTGCCATGGTTTTGTGCGCTACCTCGCGGGGGGCCTTTACATGCAGGGCGTAGCGTAGGATTATCAAAGTTTTCTGTCGAAATTTTTGAACGTAGCGTAAGACAACGAGCAGGAAAGCCCCGCGAAAGTGCGCCGCGTAACTCCCTTATTCCGCCGACCCAAGCGCCCTCTGCCTGCAGCCTCGCCAGCCTCTTGCTCCGGGCCCGCCCCGCCCCGCCCCGCCCCGCCCCGCCCCGCCCCGCCCCGCCCCGCCCCGCCCCGCCCCGCCCCGCCCCGCCCCGCGCCTCGTGTCGGATCAAAGCGGTTTTGTGGTTTTGGCTGGGCGAGACGCGCACACCCTCTCTCCCTCTCTCGCTATTCCTCGCTCCTCTCTCTCTCTCTCCCTCTCGCTCTCTCGCTCTGCCCGCCTCCCCATGTCACTTTTCCCTCCCTCTCTCTCTATCTTCTGCCTCTTTCTTTTTTTTTCCCCTCTCACAATTTTTGCCCGCCGCTCAGCTCGGCCGCGGCGGCAGCCATTTTGAAATGGCTGTGTAGCTGCCGCGGTGTGCGCGGAGAGTGGTGGTAACCGCCCCGCCCCGCCCCGCCCCGCCCCGCCCCGCCCGCACCGGATAGACGAGGGGGAGACGCTCACCGTGCTGCGGAACCTCTCACCGCGACACGAACAAGTCTCCTCCCACCCCTCTCCCCAGCGGGAATAAAATTCTGCACCTGAAAAATTTGGCTGAACGCAAAGAAGCACGCTGCAGAAATTTAAGGCAGTGACAAGTCACTCAAAGACATCTTTTAAACGTGCTTTAGGTCGCAATAATTGACATAAAAAATTTCCTTTTCGTTTGTTTGATTGTTTTTTGTGTTGAAAATATTTTTACATTTTCGAATCCATCGTGGCGGTCCTCATTACGAGTCTGATGCGCGACCCCCGCTGGTCCGCGCCACTTGTTTTGACGGCGGGGCGGGGCGGGGCGGGGCGGGGCGGGGCGGGGCGGGGCGAGGCGGGGCGAGGCGGGGCGAGGCGGGACCCCCCAGGGAGTGACCAGGCGGGGCGGGGCGGGCTGCCCGGAGCCCAGCTCAGTAGAGGTGAGGGCCCTTGACTCCCCTGAAAGCGTGTTGAAAAGTAATTTGACGCTGCAGGTCGCTCGCTGCAGGCCGCCGGGGCTTTTCTTGCTCTCTCTCTCTCTCTCTCTCTCTCCCTCTCCTTCTCTCTCTCGCTCTCCCTCTTACACACACTTTCTCGCCCCGATCTACCAGCCTCCACTCGGAATTGCAAAGGGTATAAAGTGTTTGATTACTTTTGCTTCCCTCGATGACTTGTTCGCCCTGCGTTCTCTAGGCACTCGAGCCTAAATTGTCTCGCACATTCAGTGCGCGAGAATTATTATTATTTATTTGCCCTCTCTCGCGAAAACATTTACCCCCTCATGTTGCATTAGATGTAAGAGCAGCATCCGTTGGTACAACGAAAATAATTGCCCCCTCCTCCCTTATCTTGTACCGGTTTCCTTGAGAATGCGCTCTATCCTTCGAATTCATTCACGAAATTTGTACACCTAATTCAGTAGTTACGTGTGACGTGTATGACGCGCGTGTGTGTGTGTGTGCATCTATGTGTGTGGCACGGCGGCCTATTGATATGATATGGAAAAACGAATCCAATTTGTCTGTGGTATTTCTCTCCCATATGTGTTTGGTTTGCTCCCCGCTGCGCCAACAGAGGCTGCACTCACAACAACTGGATGACTTCTCGGATACACCCCCCCCCCCCCCGGGATCACTGTCAGCGTGCGCGGCGCGGGAGACACGGGAGCGAGGAGGAGGGCATTGTCGGTGATCTGTCCCGCCGGCCCGGGGGGGTTTATATTCGTTTCGTATTTTTGTTTTGGTTCGCTGTGGGCCGGGCGGGGCGGGGCGGGGCGGGGCGGGGCGGGGCGGGGCGCTCCCGGAGGCCTGCCCGCCCCGCCCCGCGCGGCGCGGTGACCGCCAGACGGCCCGCTCCTCCTCGAGTTGATGTTGATGGTGACGGTGGTGGCGATGACGGCTCCTTTGTGCAGCGGTGAGCAGGCTGTTTTTCGGCCTGGGCATTATATATCCCTGCGGCGGTAACGTCTCTGTGGTGTCCGCGCGTCTAGACCCACAAACTGGGAGAGTTACATTCGTCGAAAAAATAATTGCTTTGTACTAGAATTTCTTTCCAACATGCGTGATGGTACTTATCACCCAAAAGATTGTGTTCTTAATTCAAGAACATTGCCTTAAAGTTTTAAGAACACTGTTCACTGACTTAAGTTGAATGACGAAATGCGCTTCACTTGTTCCTAAAACTTTAAGAACACTGAAAAATTAAGTACATAGTTTTCTGGGTGTAGATTAAAACGAAAGGCCAACCACACCTACGTCTATCATCCTGCTCGCTTCGAAGAAATATGAAAATTTAAAGACTGACCACTCTCCCGTTCCAGTTAGGTATAAAGGCGCATGTTCGCTTTTTTTAAAAAAAAAAAAAAAAACCCTTGTGACCGAGGTATTTTATCATTATCGAGTATTATTTTTACGGACGACCTTCTTTGTGGTCTGGTTGACAGCCGCCGCTGCGCCCTGACACGGGACCTGTGGGTCAGAAGGACGTCGAGGGTCGAGGTGGAGGTGGAGGGGGGAAGACTTCATGTCAGGCCGGTTTTTGTCAGGTTTTATATACCGACAAACACGCACTCAAGCGGGATGTCACTTCTGTTCGAAAATCTTTTTCCAGATCGCTGTCTGAATTTTTCGCTGGTATTTCTCGGTCAAGCTGGTTAAGGTACAAAATGAAACGAACGAAAATAACACACCTACAAGGAAGTGTGTGACATTCAAACTCTTTGGGTCGCGCCCCTCCGCCACATTTTCCCGGTCCCGTCTAGCGCTTACTCCCCCGAGTCGCGTTATTCGGCGTGCCCCCCCGCCCTCCCTGTCCCTTCTCTCTGAAGGGCAGGGGCCAGCAGAGGCCACTGTCACCGCTGGACGGCCGGCTAGCCGGGGCCCTTCGCCACCCGCCTCCCGCCCTTCGGCCCTCGCCGAAGCCCTACGGCTCGAGTCTGCGTGCGTGCGTGTGTGTGTTTGTAGATGCGGGTCGATTACACTGCAAATATTCGAATCCAGATTCTCGCCCGAAAAGGGAAAGGACACTTTTCCTTGCTTATTTAGAGTGAGAATTTTAATCCTCACTCTATTTGAGCAAGATATTTTTTAGCCTCGCTCGATGTGAGTAAGGATTTCTTAGCCTCACTTTATTTAAGCAAGAATTCTCACTTTATTCGGGCGAGATCACAAAATTCTTTCTCAAATAGAGTGAGGAAAAAAATTCTCACTCTCCAGAGAGTAAGAAAATTGCCCTCAAATTCTCGCCCGTATAGGAGCGAGAATCAGGATTCGTTCATTTTCAGTGTACCCCGGCAAAAATGTGCCGGCGGTTAAATTGTTGGCCTTGAAAATAAATAATTCGTCCTTACCTCTAGAGGGAGACGGAATTTCTGTGGCTTTCTGACGTATTATCAGGAGCTTTCCCTAGCTGTGTGTTAGCTTCGTTGAGTTTTCAGGTATTCTTTTTTTAATAACAGTGTGCTTGTTGTGTGTTGTGTTGGATCGTGGTGACGCTCTGCCGGAGCATCTGCCGCCAGCTGGCACCCTGCGCTCCACCCTGCTCTCTCTCTCTCTCTCTCTCTCTCTCTCTCTCTCTCTCTCTCTCTCTCTCTCTCTCTCTCTCTCGCTCACTCTCAGATGCACGATGCTCCGGCCACTCACGCCTCAGTAACCTCATTCACAAATTGTATTATCTCTCTCAGGGCGCCTGGCCGATGGGCCCGCCCCGCCGGCGGCCCAGCCAGCGCAACTACCACTATACTCTGTCAAGAATATGCCTTCAGCCATTTTTGCCTCTTTAGTATTTTCTTTTTTTGCAAGGAGCATACTTACGTAAAAAAAAAAACTGGCTGCGCGGCTGGTATAGTTGTTGCATTATCGAATAAATCAAGGATTTTTAATAATTTTTTTAACAAAACTGAGGCCTAGTGGATAAAGAATCACAAATAATTTTGCTTCTCCCGGGGCAGAATACAGGGCTGTTAATTTGTGCCAACGTAAAATGAGTGCAATATCAAGTCTTTTCTTAAAAGTGCTGATGTGATTTTGCCATCTGCTGAAATTTAAAATTGCTCTCAACAAGCTCTGAGGAGGGTGGGTCCTCCATGTAAATAGAGTAGAAGCACTTGCGATACTGTCGTATTGACGCGACAATAAAGATGTGATCCCCCGGCTGGCGCTGCAGGCGCTGCAGGCCTGCGCAGTGCCGCGGCAGGATGTCGCGCAGGATACTGCAGGACACACATCGCCCCCCGCAGGACATCCGCGCCTGGCCGCCGGCCAACAGGCCAGGGCGTCCCTCTGTACCATGCATCACGCTGTACTTATGTAACGCCCCCGGGCCTGCCAATACTTGAGGAATAAAATCCAATAAGTTACACGTAATATACAAAACTGTTTGTATTTTTGTATTGCTATCCGTGACGCCTCTGTTTACTTTTCTGGGTGATTCTGCCATTCATTTTGGCCCTAACGTTACCATAATTTTTCCATCAACGATCTTGTTTATGATTTTCGAAATTACTACACTGTTTTTCAAAAGGCATTGACCATTGCCATTTTTCGGCAATGATTTAATGGTCATGGCCGTTTACCGGCAATGAGTCGGTTCATTGCCTCTCCAGCCTGATCATTGCCGACCAAGTGGCAATGTCCATTGCCTTTTAATGGCGATGAATGAGAAAAAGGTCATGACATATCGCCAAAATATTTGGCAATGACTCTCATTGCCGCCTGTATGGCAATAAACTTTCATTGCCAAATTTCGGCAATGTTTCATTCATTGCCACGTGTTCGGAATGAAAGTATCGCCAAATATTTGGGCGTCAATAACGGTTCATCGCTAGAAACGGCAAGTAAACATTGCCATTGGGTTGGCAATTAAAACCGACTTATTGCCGCTAGAGAGGCAATGAATCGACTCATTGCCGCTGGAGAGGCAATGAAAATGGCTTATCGCCACAGCCTGGCATTGCCACAAAAGGTCTTATTTTCATTGCCTTTTGAAAAACAGTGAAGACATTATACCAGACGGAATAGTTGTTAGAAATTTTTTCCAACAATTTTACCAAAACTATCACTGTGAGAAATATTCGTAAAAGTTACGGGAAATTTTTCCATGAGAAATGTCGTAAAGTTACGATATCAAATTGTAAAATTACAAATTTTTAAGGACACTTGGTATCGACTGGTAATTCTTAAACAAGGACAAATAAGCGTTCGTAAATTTACGATTTCGATTGTAAATTTACAACACCATTTGTAAATCACAAATTACGAAAAAAGTCGTAAACTTACAGACATATTTTTCACAGTGATATTAACTTTATGGTTTCTAGAGCGGCGCCCTGAGGGTCCCGTTAGGTAACGCACGCGCCCGCCAACATGTCCGTGCCGTCCCCGGCAGTGCCTGGCAGCGCCTGGCAGTGTGTGAGAGAATGCCGATGCAGGCCAGCGGGCTGGCTGGCTGGCGGGCGAGGCGTTGCGGGCCCGACCACAATGGTGGCTGGTTGTGCGCGCCCGCGCCCGCTGGAGGTGGAGGGGCGGGGCCCGGCGGGCGGGCGGCGCGCGGCCAGGCCACGCCCACGGCCCGCCGCCACCGCGCCACGCCGCGCCACGCCACGCCGCGCCGCGCCACCCAGCCCTTGTCTAGCTGACCAGAACCACACGCACACACCACCCCTGGCTGCCAGACAATGGGGTGTGCAAACCAACCCCTGCCGCAACCCCCGCGGGAGAGAGGGGGGGGGGGAGTGGATAATTTCTGTCCGATCGTCCCGCACTGAATCAAAACGGTCCATGTGCTCGTGGAGGAATGTTGAGTTGAGCCAGACTCTACTCCTCTGTGCAGATAGTGAATATCAACATTATTTGCTTTACTTCCGAACGGGTACCATTAAATTGTATAAATAATGTCTCAGTATGGAGGTCAGTTTTTATTCCGTCATATTAACAGAAAGAAATGTTAAATATATAGGCAGATCTAAAAAAAATCGAAAAGTGTGCATTTGCGAGAGTGATGTATTTGTTTTTGTTTCAGGAGGAGGGGGTGGTCGCCGCGCTGGGGGCCAGCCTGATCCAGCAGCGGGAGGGGGGGGAGCGCTCACTCACGGCCTTCCCCCGGGAGTTGTCCCCCCTGGCGGGCAACACGCTGCTGGGGGCGGGGCTGGTGGGGGTAGGCGTCGGGGGCCCCACCCTGCCCAGCGGGCTGCCCAGCGGCCTGCCCAGCCTGCCCAACGGGCTCGCGGGCAGGGACTCGTGCGCGGACGCCTTCTGGAAGATGCCGCACAAAGGTAAGGCACCGGGGAAAAAATTATCGTATTTATGACATTTTTCGTGATTTGAGATTTACAAATAACGGCGTATCATAACATTCCTGACAATTTTGTAATTTTACAATTTAAGATAAAACCGTAACTTAACGACATCTTATGGAAAATCTTCCCGTAACTCCTATAAACTTTTCACTGAAAATGCGAGAGTGATATGTCTGATTTAAAAAGAGCGAGTTTTTTTTTTCCGCTGCCCCATTTAAGTGAGACTTTAGGAACCTCGCTCATATTGAGAAAGAATCTGCAACATGACTCAAATTGAGTGACATTAACGATAAAAATCCTCACGTGAAACAGGTGAGGTTTCCCAATCCTCGCTCAAACAGGGCGAGATTTTTGAATTTATTGCTCTAATCAAGCGAGAAAACCACACCTCGATGTCAAAGAGAGAGGGAAAATATCTCGCCCTCCTGAGGGTGAGGATCCTCGCTCTGGTATTTACAGTGTTATCGCAGTGGGAAACAGATTTGTTCAAGTACTGTTACCTGAACGTTGCTCAAATTAAGACAAAAGTTTAGGCACTTAAAGTACTTTATTCTGCACACACAAAAAAAAACACGTGCATTCGGGTTGATTTCCGCGCGTAAAAAATACACAAAAATGATCATACAAAAAAAAAATTCTCTGTCGTTCTATGAACCTCATCTTCCGCGTGTTCGTTCTCACTCCCCTCCCTCCTTATCAGAGCCCCATATATACCTTGTGCAGCGCCGCAGCTCGTCTCTCTCTCTCTCTCTCTCTCTCTCTCTCTCTCTCTCTCTCTCTCTCTCTCTCTCTCTCTCTCTCTCTCTCTCTCGGCGCGGCACTTTGACAGTCAGTGGCTGTGAGTAATGCCCCGATGAGAAGGGGTGGCGGCGCGTAGTGGAGCCGCGTGCATATGCAATCATTTGCAAAGTCTCGCGGTCGCGTGCGAGCCTCCCCCTCCCCTCCCCCTCCTCCCCTCCCTTCCCCTCCCCCTCCCCCTCTTGAGCTGCCTGGCCGCCGCTGACGCCGTCCGACCATTTTACGTTTTACTGAACCTTGAGTAACGAGCAATTCAGCGGCGTAGCGCGGCGTGGCGCGGCGTGGCGCCTGACTGTGCCGCGCAGTGCAGAAGCAGAGTTCTCGTTTCTCATTAGCGCAGTGCGGCTCTCTCGACACTGGAAATTCAGGAAGTGTGTTTATAAATGTTACACACCTACAAGCGTGCAGTAAATTGTTATTCCTGTTATACCTACACCTGACACCATAGTCAAAAAAGTAACAAAATAACTTTAATGGTACCAAGAAATATCATTTCCGCGAAATTTCGTCGTGCTTTGGATAGCTCGCCTGCAGTGAAATAACCCCCCTCTCTGCAAGTTTTTCTGTCTCTAGTCCCGTGATTTTTTTTTTTTATTATTTATCTCACCCGCCCCCGTCGTCAAGTGCCGCTGCAGAGGCCCGATCGCTGTGCGCCCCGCCCCGCCCCGCCCCGCCCCGCCCCGCCCTCCGCGCCCGGGTGCAACGGAGGCCGCCGCGCCGCATCCCCTTTGGGCCGCCTCGCCTCCCCTCTCGTAATGAAGTAAAGAGCCCCGCTAGAGCAATGTCCCGGTCCGCCGTGCGTGACACGCCTCCCTCCCCTCCGCCGCCAGCCCCGCCCCGCCCCGCCCCGCATACGATGACCCCTTTAACAGGATTGCCGCTTCCCCTTTCACAGTCCATCTGCGCGGCCGGGCCGCGGCCGGACTGATACCGCCGGAAAGAGCAACAGAAAGGCAGCGTCCGCCCCGCGCCCCGCCCCGCCCCGCGCCCCGCCCCGCCCCGCCCGGCCAGGGCAAACGGTTTGATGTCCCTTTGCAATCTGGACCGAGAGAGTGACAAACTTTGTCAACCTCCTTTTTTTTTTCTGAAAGAATAAAAATTATAAAAAGGTAGTGCGTCGGTGGTATGCAATGAAATCTTTTGATTTGACTTTTGCTGACCAAAAAAATAGCAGTACGCATCGCAAAGTGACGTCCTTTAAAACCGCATAAATTCAATTTCTATTAATAACCGATCCGACGAGATGAAAGTATCGAGAATTCAGTAGACTCTTCAACGCGATCCTTTCAGTTTCCTGATGTGCTTTACCCTCTTCAGATTGCGAGGCAGCGCCCTGGCAGAAATAAATGAATCGATAATAGCGATGGTAATTACATTTTAACTGTGTAACTCGATACACTGTATCGCCAAACACACATCGACAAAAGCGAACACGTGTTCTCCTTCGCGCGGCTACAACAAAAAGGCAAAGGGGTGAGCCCCGCCCCCCCCCCTCTCTCTCTCTCTCTCTCTCTCTCTCTCTCTCTCTCTCTCTCTCTCTCGACTCCCTCCCCGTGTCGAATGGGGTCACATCGCGTGACGTCATCATTGTGTTGTGGATACAGACCCGCTCTGTCATCGCGTCGCGTTTATTAGCACTGCATTCAAATATGAATGCGCCGGCGCCGCCACTTGTTACGTTATAACGGAGCGGCACACATTGCGATTCGACATACTCGCACTGCGCGTTCTCCTTGGCATCCTTCACGCGAATCGGTCCGCGGCGCCGCTTGAAATTCGCCGATGTTATGAAGTTCCCGGGCCGTCGACGATAATTTCCCCGGTCTGTATAGACTCGTCCTGTCCTCCCTTGATCCAGTGGCATGCGCTGCCGCTGCGCTGCCCTCCGCGAGTCCCTCTCATTGTGCTAACGCGGGGCCGGGCGCGCGCGTGCGGCCGATCATAACAACAACATGAGCAATCATAACCAACAACAACAACAAGACTCAGTAGTACTTATCGCACAATAGTAATGCACCTCGCCACTCCACCCCCGCCCGGCCCCCGCGTGACTGCATGCGGATTATTGCTGCGGTTAGCCACCGCCAATTAACGTCCCGCTCTCTCTCTCTCTCTCTCTCTCTCTCTCTCTCTCTCTCTCTCTCTCTCTCTCTCTCTCTCTCTCGCCCTCCCGAACACACAGAGGTGCGGAGCGGCATTTGACCGGCCGGGCCGGGGCGGCGCGGGGCCACGCTCCTCCCCGCCACGCTCCGCCACGCCGCGCCACGCTCCGCGCCGAGCTTTGATCTGGGCCAGTGCGTGCGTGGGAGTCGCACCGGGCGCGAGGGGGTGCGCCGCAGGAGGAGGAGGAGGAGGAGGAGGAGGAGGAGGAGGAGGAGGAGGAGGGGAAGGAGCAGGAGAAAAAAAAAAGGGAAACTAGCAGTGCGTGTACGGCAGCAATGTCACGGAGCAGCAGCCGATCTCAGCGAATTAGTTGGATTCAAGGGAACCAAAAAAACAAACGAAAAAAAAAAACCCACTGAGTTTTGGTACGAAAGTAACGTAGATTTGAGTGCAAGTATAACCTTCCGCGGGTTTTTGGAGACATGTGTGTCTCTGCTTGTTGATAAGTTTCGAACTGAAGAAGGTGAAAAAAACTCGCAAAGTGAGATTGGCGATATGGCGGGTAGAGCCTGCAGGGCAGGGCAGGCAGGGCCGGAACACGCGCGCAGATCGCATCCTGGCGCCCAATTTTCCTCTTTTTCCTCAACCCTTTTGTCGGCGCTGGCCCGGCACAGCCCGGCCCGGGGCCACTCCTCCTTGTCGACACAAAGACGTGACGTTCTTCTCGAAATGTGATTATCCCTCCAGCCAGCCGCTCCAGCAGCCCAGGCCAGGCCAGCGGATGAGGCTCTCCAGCGCGCTCCAGCCACTGGAGAGGCACGGCTCTCTCTCTCTCTCTCTCTCTCTCTCTCTCTCTCTCTCTCTCTCTCTCTCTCTCTCTCTCACACACACACACAGAAGCGGCAGCGGATCACTCATTCTACAAGGAAATTGCCATCCCGTTTTGTGAAAGCAAACACAAGTAGCTGTAGCCCCCCCTCCCCTCCACCGCACGGTAGAGAACACTATGGAGGACAATGGCCCAGGGGCCCGAGGGTCAGCCCGGGGGGTGAGGTGAGGCGGGGCGGGGAGGGGTGCCGATGGTCCACCTCCCACGCAGTACAGAGGGAAGAAGGAGGAACGTCAAGGGCAGTGAGCTGGAGACGTCAGCCAGTTGTTCTCCTCCGCCCCTCACCCCGACCACTTCTATCCATCTTCTATATCCGTCTATCCGGGGAAACAGGACGCTACACCGCCCTCCTCTGTGCGCGCCCGGTCATCTATCCTCATTCAAACAAGGCCGCCCCGCCCCGCCCCGCCCCGCCCCGGCGGTCCTGGCGGTGCGCCCCACATTTTGGCAAGGGTATGTGAGGGCCGCGGCGCGGCGTGCATAACTCGGAGGGAACTCTTTGCGCCGATGTTTATTTTGTTTTGGTGTGGCGCGGCGCCAGATCCCAAATACGCACACATATCCACTGCTCACATGTACACACGCGGTCTCTCTCTCTCTCTCTCTCTCTCCCTCTCCCTCTCTCTCTCTCTCTCTCTCTCTCTCTCTCTCTCTCTCTCTCTCTTTCTCTCCCTCTCTCTTCCGCCCCTTTGCGCCGTATATTGGCTGGTTGTTGGCTCTCTCCCTCCTCCCCAACCCCCCACCCTCCACGACGTACCGATAAGTAATTCCTTTACCACCCTGCATATACCCGGTTCCTGCACTGTAAAAGGTGGTTGTAGAAAAATAAAAATCGTGCCAGTAGTTAAACAGTAACAAAAACGCTTGTTTAGAAACAGTACAGTGTGTCTGGCATTCAAAGACGCACAAATTGGCGTTCCAGAAGAAATGCCGAAATCCAGGATTCCAAGTGGCCACAAGCACTTCCAGTGAATTGACTGTGTTGATAAACACTTGTCCAAATGTATAACAGCCCTTGACGCGCTGCCTGTTGCAGAGGATGACCACTGCCACAGCTCGGCCGCGGCCGCCGCCGCCGCCGTGGCGCAGAGCACGCTGTTCGGCTGCTCGGCCGCGGGCCACTCGGGCATCAACCAGCTCGGGGGCGTGTACGTCAACGGGCGCCCGCTGCCGGACTCCACCAGGCAGAAGATCGTCGAGCTGGCGCACTCGGGCGCCCGGCCCTGCGACATCTCCAGGATACTGCAGGTGTCCAACGGCTGCGTCTCCAAGATCCTCGGCAGGTGAGTCACGACCTCTCGGGATTATTGCCTGTGTTCTGTAAATGCTATGGCTACTTTGTATGCCGGTCTTCTGGAATGCCAATTTTTGGCGCCTCCGAATGCCAAATTTTGGGGTGCAAAGAGGTCATACATGTTGGCATTTTCCCAAGGAGAATGGCAAATTTCGGCCCTCAAGAAAAAGGCCCAAATTTTAGCCGCAACGTTTCCCGCGCATAGTGGCATTTGTTTTGCCTAATCTCATGGTTTTGCGTCCCGGGAACTTTTGAAAAAAATCTGAAAAACTCATTGAAAGTTTCAAGTAAATTTCCTTTAAATTCCCATGAGAATTTCTGAAATTAACTTTTTTAAAAAATCGGGAGTTTTTATCGCAAGTTCCTGGAAGTTCCTGGTTTGTAAATGGCTGACGGCTGGTGCTGGTGCTGGCGCAGGTACTACGAGACGGGCTCCATCAAGCCCCGCGCCATCGGCGGCTCCAAGCCCAGGGTGGCCACCTCCTCCGTCGTCAACAAGATCGCCGACTACAAGCGGGAGTGCCCGTCCATCTTTGCCTGGGAGATCCGAGACCGCCTGCTGTCCGAGGGCGTCTGCAACAACGACAACATCCCCAGCGTGAGTACACTGTCACAAAGAAAAATGTCCGACCGGCCTGGGCCTCCGGTGCCCCCTCCCCCTCCCCTCCCCCTGCCTCCCCTCCCTTTTGCGGGGCAACCGCAATACCGCTGCATCGCCTCGGGCTAATCTGTAAACCACCAACCCCCCGCCGCCCCGGGCCCGCCCCGGGCCCGCCCCCGGCCCGCCCCCAGGCCCGCCCCCGAGGCCCGCCCCCGAGGCTCGACCCGTGCCGCGCAGACATCAACAAACGGCAAATCAAATACGGGAGAGACACAGTATCGTTTTTATCGTGGTGTAATAGGTTCGGGATTGCGTCTGTAATACGGGTCCATTAAGGACAGCAGGGAACGTCGGGTAAACACACGCACGCACGCTCACACACAGAGGAGACAGGCAGAGAGAGAGAGAGAGAGAGAGAGAGAGAGAGAGAGAGAGAGAGAGGGGCTGGCCTGTTTGCCCCTGCTCCCGGCCTGGCCCGGTGTGTTTGTCATCGGCTGACCCGGGCCGGTCCATCTTGTCCCCTGGTCATCCCCCTTACCTGCCGACTCTGACCCTCCACTGCACGGTGTCTAGCTGTGTGCGGTGCGCGGCTGTGCCGTGGAACTACCGGGAAAACGACGAGAGTTTCATCCTTATCGGGGAAAGCACCTCGGCGTGACAAGGTCGAGCCGCACGCCAAAGCCCCACCCCCTCTGCAGGACCCACCCCCCGCTGGAGGCGGCCCTCCCCCTCCCCCTCCGCTCGCTGTACGCCCCAATGGGCCGCCATTTTAGGATGTCGGGATTCTATCTATCTATCTATCTATCTATCTATCTATCTATCTATCTATCTATCTATCTATCTATCTATCTATCTTTATAGATTTGCATGGATTATTTTTGCAATAGATTTTTCTTTGCTTTGTACGTTTCAAAGTATAACTCTACAAAATTTATTACTTGCGGAAAAATACATTTTTCTGCCTGGAAATGCCGTTCTTCTCCGAGTGCACTTCTTGCAGCCTGTACCAGTACTCGCCCCTAGACGTACCTATCGCCCTGTATCGATCCGCCCGCGCCTATCTCCACATCTATCTGCCGCAATCCACCCCAGTCCACAGCAGCCGGGCCCCTCCTGCCCCGGCCCGCCCCGCCCCGCCCCGGCCCGCCCTGCCTCCAGCAGACTGCCTTTCGTCAAACGTTGGAACTGGTGTTGGCAGCCTCCCTCCCGCTCTCCCGCTCTCCCCTCTCTCTCTCTCTCTCTCTCTCTCTCGCTCTCTCTCTCTCTCGCTCTCTCTCTCTCGCTCTCTCTGTGCCAGGGGTTGCGGCCGGGATGGGCTGGGCCGAGCCCAGCTCGCGGCGAAGTCAGCCATCCGTGCGATGAGCGCATCAACAGAACAATCTCAGCGCAAACATGTCGTGCCTCCCCACCCCGCCCCGCCCCGCCCCGCCCCGCCCCACCCCGCCCCAAAACTCGATTGGAGGCGAACGCCATCAGCGGCGGGCGGCGGGGCGGCGGGGCGGCCTGGGCCCACCGGGGCCGCGTGGGGGCAGCCAGCCGCGCAGGCAGGCAGGCAGGCAGCCGGGCAGACGGGGCTGGCAGCCAGGGGCTGGGGCGGGTTCTGTCGTAAAAGAAAGGCTGATCGATGGCAGGCGTTCGTTCCGGGAAGAAGCGAAGGAATTAATCGAACCAGCTGGCTGTGGAGGGCGCCCCGCCCCGCCCCGCCCCGCCCCGCCCCACGCCCTGTTCCGCAGAGACTGCCGTGATTGTCCTCAGACTATTTCACAGTAAAAAAAAAAATCGTCATGAGTCACTTCACTACACATCTGACTCTCATGTTGGCCAGCTCTTTATGGTGTTCACAATTTCGTAACGTTTGGGTAAGCAAAAACAAGAAAGCCAGTGGCGTCGGAAGTGGGGATCAGGGGGTGCGTTTAGCACTCCTTTAAATAATATAGCACCCCCCTAGACTACGAGCTAGGCAAGCAAGCCTTCGGCTTGAATGCTGAGCTCAATCCCGCCTTAAACTTGAAAAATTACGTACGTGCTCCGCAAGTGAAAGGGTGGCGTGAAAACATGGAAAATTTTTGCGACAGTAAACCTCCCGAAGGAGGTTGCGGTTCCCGCCAGGCACAGGGCTTTTACCCCCCGTGGCAGCCAACTACTTCGGTGTTCTTGTGGGAACCGGTGCTTTTCTGACTGCGATCCTGTCGCGCAATTCGACAGATTTGATCCCCGTACTGCCAGATTTAGTCGTACGGTGGTTAACCGAACTGCCCTGTCCCCAGGGCATGGATAAGCTATTTTTGGAGCCAGATTCTAGGACTTATGACCCCACGACCGACCACCAGTCGTGGGCATGGGACGGAACTTCCTGGCAACCCGCTGTCGCTACCAGTGAAGAACCTACCTGGGTTTGAACCAGGCCCCATGTGCCGAGTCTCACAGACACCCCACGGCTTTCGCGGCACCACTAGACCACTAGACCGTCGGCTATTCCACGAAGGAGCTCGGTTGAAATGGGGGGTTTGAATTCCACTCCAAGTTGTCCTCAGAAAAATTAAATTTTTGGCTAAGATTCGAACCTTTGTTCTGCCACTCTCCGGGCGGACACTGTACCTGCACGGCTACGACGCCACGGTATCAGATGCCGGACCACTAGGAGGCATGCTGCGCGAGAAGCCACAGTCACCGTAGCAACGAACCCGGTGTCATCAGCACGTCTGCTCTCCGGGTGGTGCTGGGCCGGCCGCGTAGCGTCATTGGTATCGTCACTGCTCACAGCACTAGGTGGGCAGTGGTTCAAAAACCGCGTGTTTTTTTTTTGTTGTTTTTGTTTTTTTAATTTTTCTCTCTGTGGACCAATAGTTTGGTTAGGTGTCAGCTATACCGTCCTTGTGACTCGGGCAACTGCAAAAAAGCACAGCGACTGACTAAAAACAAACATTAAGAAAATGTGACCGGCTTTCGAACCACTGCCCACCGGTTCCGTCACCAGTGGGATGCCCTAGGCAAACAGCACACTTGTGTATAAAAGAAATTACTCGCATTTAAAAAAAGTCAGTCTCATCGACTGCCTAAAAACGCCCCATCGAAGCAGGGGTAGAAAAAAATTCACGCATATCGCTTGCGCCGTTGATGAAAACATTGCTCCGATATTGGCACACCCGTGTATACCGTGCGGCGTGCAGCAGGTAGCTTCTGCTACTTTTGCGACGAGTACTATTACCCTGCCATTGACTCCAACCCCCTGAAGCCCCGCTCCGCTCGCAGCCGCCCCCTCTCATGGGGAGCTGGCCCCCGCCCCGCCCCGCCCCGCCCCGCCCCGCCCCGCCGCACCCCGCAGGCTCAGTGGGGCGCGGTGAGGCGAGGCGAGGCGAGGCTTGGCTCTATCGAGCGTGCTTTGGCCCGGGCCGCGGGGGCGGCGGGGGCGGCGGGGGCGGCGGGGGACCCCCTGTCTGCACTTGCACGACGGCCGGGCGCGGCCCGGGACCCGGGGCCCGGCCCGTGGCGGGCCCGCAAGCACTGGAGGGGGCGCCCGCCCCGCCCCGCCCCGCCCCGCCCCGCCGCCCTCCAAATATCGAATTTGGGTGTTGCTGTTGTGTGAGGGCTCTGGCGGGGCAGGGCGGCCCACTACCGCGCCTAGCTCTCGCCTCCGGTGGGGTCGAGCGCGGCGGGGCGGGGTGGGGCGGGGCGGGGCGGTGTGCGGGGCGTGCCAAGTACACGGGTCTCTGCCGCGCCGCGCCACCACCCACCGCCGCCAGCCGCCATCCCCGTGGCGTCCAGCCACCCACAGGGGCGCAGCCCGGAGCCGCCCGGAGCGAGGCCCCCGCCCCCGCCTCACCGGAGGCGCTCCGGGATGCCGCCCGCGCCGTGAGCCGAGCCGAGCCGGCTCCGGAATCATCTCCTGTTTTCGCTCTATTTCATCTTTCCGCATGTCATATATCCTTTATGTTCCCGCGGGCCAGCGGCCACCGCTCTGGGGGGATGTGGCTTTCCCTCGCACTTTTGCAACACTCTTGACGCTGTTCTCGCATGGTCTCTGTGCACTGCATTTGGTGCTCGGCTGCGGCAAATGAACATCACATTGATATTGACAGTTTACAATCCTTTCAAATTTATACGGAGCTAGAGGCGGACACATGAATTTTTTTCTCTATAACTCACGAGCGAAGTAAAATTTAAATCACTGGTGCTCGCCGGGTTTCCATTGTGGATGCCCCACGGTCTCTTTTTCACTCCCGGCGCCCCCGCCCCGCCCCGCCCCGCCCCGCCCCGCCCCGGTGGGTTTGCTGGAGGGTGGAGGCCCTTGGCCCGCCCCGACCCCGGCCCCAGCGCGCGCCCTCCCCGGAAGACCTCTCAGGCAGATATAAAGACGGCCCTCCAGGACATCCGAGAGCGGGGCGGGGCGGGGTGGGGCGGGGCAGAGGGCGGGTGGAGTCATTCCGCCACCACATCGACCTCTCGCGCGGGGCGGGGCGGGGCGGCGCGGGGCATCGTTGTGTTGCGCGCAGACCGCCTGTTCCCGCAAATCTCTCATACGCGGCAGGGGCAACGCACCTGTGCTGTACTGTTAAAAAAAAATTAACGTTCACGTGCAAATCGTGTCCACTCGGTGCTCACCCGGGGGATACTGTTGTAAGGTCGAGTACTAATTTTTCACAGTGTCGCCGGCACTGTAAGAAAAAAAAAAGCTTTGCCGGCTAATAGAACACTTTGCGCCGCACAAATACCTTTCCCAAAATATTCATATAAGTTGGCGATTAAAAACGGTAAAATGCGCGTATATTTGTCCAAGTTCTACGTGAAAATTTGATTAAAACTTGCCGCTTGTTTTCGAGCAGAGTCTTTCATCGGGCGCGCTGGAGGTTGAGCCGTGCCGGGGCGCGGGCCGCGCGGGCCGTGAAGGGGAGGGGGTCCCTCCGTGAAGGGCGTGGCGTAGAGTGGCGGAGAAGAGGGGCGTAGCGGTGGGTGGTGCTCCACCCACGCTCTCTCCCCCTCTCCCTCTCTCTCTCTCTCGCTCTCTCTCTCCCTCTCCCTCTCTCTCTCTCCCTCTCTCTCTCTCCCTCTCTCTCTCTCGCTCTCTCGCTCTCTCGACCTCCTTGGCGCCGCGAGTGGCACACACCACGCCCCGCCACCCCCCTACTTATTATTTATGTAGGGATGAATTGCGTTATTTTAGCAGGGGCCGCCATGTTTGCCCGTGTAAGTAAACATTCTCGCATAATTGAGAGAGGCGAGCAGAGAGCCGCAGCCGCCGCGCAGCGCCCATGCCACCCCCTCCACCCCCACCACAGCTGCTGCAACTCTCTCACTCTCGCTCTCTCTCACTCTCAGTCTCTCGCTCTCTCGATCTGGCACTCTCCTCTCCCTCTCCTCTCTCTCTCCTCTCTCTCCTCTCCTCTCCCTCTCTCTCTCTCTCTCTCTCTCTCTCTCCCTCTCCCTCTCCTCTCTCTCTCCCTCTCTCTCTCCCTCTCTCTCTCTCTCTCTCTCCCTCTCTCTCTCCCTCTCTCTCGCTCCCTCTCCCCCCGCGCTCATTGCGCGGAGCACTGCGCGCTCCCATGGCGCGGTGCGGCGCGGTGCGGCCGGCCCGGCTGTCTATTAGCATAATGCCGGACGAGGCTCCGCTCGAGTGTGAAGGCGCGCTGGGGGGGGGGGGGGGGTGACGGGGGTGACGGGGGGTGCGCGAGGGATTAGCATCTATTGTCACCCAGACGTCGCGCCTTGTCACCGCATTGTCACCATTAAAACAACTCGGTAAGGCATAACTGGCGGCGCGGGAAGGGGAGGGGGGAGGAGGGGGACCTTATAGAGTACCGGGACAAATCGGTTACGTCACACTTTTTTTGTGTGGGCGCATGGTTTATAAAAGAAATAAAGAGAAATTCTTAAAGCAGTATCATTGACTAAAAATAAATCTGCGAGTTTGCAATTTCCATGACATTTCATTTCATTTCAAAAAAAAAAAAATTAAAAATAGTATACATAAGTATACTTATCGTAATGTACAAATTGACTAAAAAGCTGCTTGTAGTCCCGGTGGTGACGAGACGTGCCGCGTGGCCTGGTGATGACGCGCTACTCGGACATGGGGAGAGGATAGTGGTGACGATCCCGCCTCACAATAACCTCCTCCCCCCCCCTCCCCTCCCCTCCCCCCCTCCCCTCCCCTCCCCTGCCCTGCCCTGCCCTCCCTTTTCCTTCCCATCTCAGCTTTGGACCCGGCCCGGCCCGCCGCGGCCTCAATGGGAGCATTTAAGCGTGTGCTCGAGCCGCGCTCGCTGATATGTGAAATGCCAGGCGGGCGGCGGCGGGCGGCGCAGTGTGTAACCCATCCCAGCAGTAAAAACACCAAAAGTTTTTTTTTTCTTTTTATATATTTTTGGGTTATTCATTTTATTGTGTGTGTATCCTTATACAGTAAACCAGTGCGAAATAATTTTTTTATGGAGACTTCAGTTTATGAGGACCATACTAAAATTTTTTTTTTGAGAAAATTTGCCAATTTTTAAATTTTGCCAAAAGCTGTCTGCAAGTAACAATTTTTTTATTTCAAAAATACGCGGACCATCTACTCCCCTACTGAATTGAAGTCCCTCTGCTGGAAGCACGAACACACTTTCTGGCCTCGCTTATTCGTTAATGAAATTAAATACTAATGTCGCCTCGTCCTGGCCTCACGTTGCACGGCTGGTCTGTAGAATAAAGTAAGGAGGCGCGCTTATGATATGTGTGTGTGTGTGTGTCGCGGCAAGGCTCGCTATTGAATCATTGTGTTGACAGAAGTGGCCAGATGAGTGAGTCCCCCCCCCCCATACCCCCTCCAGCCTCCCCCGGATCTGATCTTGTTGATTAGCTCGATACTGTAGCACACACACACACACACACACACACACTGCTAGCTTCAGGGTGTAGGAGGGGGTAGGGTAGGGAGGAGCAACCTCCAGCGTCGTCGCTTGAATTCCTTAATTTCGTTGTTTTCCATTTCTGTTATTTCTGAAAGAGAGAGAGAGAGAGAGAGAGAGAGAGAGAGAGAGAGAGAGAGAGAGAGAAACGCCTGCCTCGCACCTATCCCTCCTCCAGGTCAGCGGTGCGCGGCGCGGCCGGTCCGTGGCCCCTGCCGCCCAGGCAGGCCCGCCCGGCACGCCTGCCCGCGGCTTGCCTACCCCCCAGGCGCCCTGCCGCCCGTCTCTCGCGGTCAATGAACAACAACGTGGGGGAGGGGAGGGGGTGGGGGCGTGCCCTCGCACTACTACCACGACACGTTCTACAAGTTTCAGTCTTTCATAATATCAAACTTACGACCACAATTCGTGACTTGAGCGCGGACCTTTAATTAAATTCTGGTGCACTGCAGTTTGGCGTGTGTGTGTGTGTGTGTTCCCCCGCGCCGTCTGTGGGCGGGGCAGGGCAGGGCAGGGCGGGGCCGGCACGGCTCAGTTTTCAGTTCAGTGAATTAGCCAGACTTAAAATATCTCTCCACTGCCGCCCCGCCCCGCCCCGCCCCGCCCCGCCCCGCCCCGCCCCGCCCCGCCCCGCCCCGCGCCATCCGCCTCGCCACGGCGTGATAAATTCCACAGTGAGTCGCCTTCTCTCTCCTCTCCGCGGCAGACCGGCCCGGGCCGGGCCGGGCGGCGGGCATGCGTCCTCCCCTCCCTCCCCTCGCTCCCCCTCTCCTCCCCCTCTCCTCCCCTCCCCCTCCGCCGCTGCCAGGCCCACGAGTTGGTGTTCACCGGCCTGGAAGAAATGGCAAGCGGGCCGGGCGGGCTCAGGCAGCAGCGGGGGAGGGGGGGGGGGAGGGGGAGGCGAAGGGTGTCGGGGTAGCGTGGTGCCCGTACCCGCCCGGCAGAGCCCGGCAGAGCTGCTCGCTTTTAAGGCGCGGCGTGGCGCGGCGGGGTGGCGATACTGTGTGGCGGGACACGGGACGGGATGCCTGTCCCTCCCGGGGTGCACCCCCGCACCCCCCGCGGGCCCCTATATCGCCTCTGCCGATCGCCCCTCTCTCTCTCTCTCTCTCTCTCTCTCTCTCTCTCTCTATCTATCTATCTCTCTCTCTCTCTCTCTCTCTCTCTCTCTGGCCCTGCTTTCTCACCTTTTTCGTATCCTATATAAAATCTCCAATTTTTTTAACTTATTCAATTTAAAAGCCAAAATCAGACCTTTAAAACTCTAGCGCCTACTACAGGTTTGGTAGGATATTTTAGTGTGTCGCTACAGAATTTTTTTATTGCAGTGTAGAGCGTAGGGTGTTGTGCTCGCGTATGCGATGGTCCACTGGGCACCTGCCTTGGCCCTCCTCTCCCCTCTCCTCCTCCTCTGCTGCGAAATTCATACCGGCACGGAGCTACGTGTCCCCTGCTCGGGCGCGCGGAAGGGACAAGCAGGTGGGGCGGGGCGGGGCGGGGCGGGGCGGGGTAGCGCCACCCAGGTGCGTACACTGCATGTCTCGGCGTAAGCTCCCACCAGGAGGGGAAACTAAATGTGACATGCGCGTCACGTCAGTTGGTGTGACGACCGGTGTCACTCCGACCTCAATTTTTACGGGTTACACCATCACTGTTATTCGATTCATGTGACGTCACATTCTTTTCACTGTAAAAACTGTCACATTCGTTTGGAAGTGTCACATTCCTTTGAATGTGACTGCCGAATTTATGGCGCTTTGCCCTGTCGCACTGTAAAATCCTTACGAAGAAAATTCTTCGTAACGTTGCGAAGGATTTGGCTGCTTCGCAATGCTTCGTAATACGAAGCATTTTCTTCGCAAAGCCCTGCATTACGAAGAAATTTGTTTGTACACTACGAAGAAAATGCTTCGTAATACGAAGCAGCCGAATGCTTCGCAGCTTACGAACGCTTACGAACACAATTTCTTCGCAAGGTTTTTACAGTGCGATTCACATTACAACAAATGTGACATCATTTTATAACGAATGTGACAGCTTTTACAGTTGTGTGTGACGTCACAGAAATTGAATAACAGTGATGTGATGAGCCGCCATACATGCGACCTCCCCCAGGACGTGACACTTGCATGTGTGACACTTGTCACGTTAGTTTTTTTTGCAGTGTCTCTCTGTACAAAAGCGACGTTATACCGTGGTCGTGTTACTCCTGAAAAAGTTGGGCTAGCGCAACCGGTAAATTTTCGTGGAAAAACGTAAATTAAAACCGTTTAAAAAAAAGAGCAAAAATAGGCAAAATCGATTATCACACTCCCTCTGTTGCACTGATTGCGAAGCAATTCTTTTGCTTTCGTTTGAAGAGCGACCGGATTTGCACTGCGCTCTCTTAAAAAAAAATCTCCTACAAGAGGAAAAAATGTTGTTTTTGTTTTTTTTTGGTTTTAGTGCATTGCAACGAGGTCGTTGTTTTCGCTGATTGTGTCCCTCTCTCCCTCTCTCTCCCTCTCTCTCCCTCTCTCTCCCTCTCTCTCCCCCTCTCTCCCCCTCTCTCCCTCTCTCTCTCACAGACACCTGTCCTGGTTGGGCGGGTGGGCGCAGGTGCGTGCCCCCACGGCCGGCCTGGTTCAGAGCAGCCGGCCCGCGCACGAGATAGATCTCCTTTCGGGGGGTAATTTGTCATCACTTGTGACCAGCAGCCTGTGGTGTGGGGGAGCCGGTCCGGTCCGGTCCGGTCCGGCCCCAGCCAATCAGAGGCCTGCTGGCCCGACGGGAGGGGGCGGAACCGGACGCTACACGGGAAAAGCGATTCCTCGGTTGCCAAGGACCATAATCTCACTGATTCCAGGAATTAATAATTTTTTATTCCTACGAATCCATGGATATTTATAAACCGTGTTGGAACAAGGAACAGATCTTATTTTTCTGTGTTTTAGAGGGGCGCTAAGGGCATTGTAGTTGGGGCGGCTTCGCGTCTGCAGGTCGCGCCCCCATCGCGTAGTTAGGGGAATATTCCTCCAGCCCCTCGACCCCGGGACGGGACGGGCGGGCAAACAGCGCGGGGCCGGGGCCCCCGCCGGGGTAGGGGTAGGGCCCCGCCGGGGTAAGGGGCCCCCGCCAGGGCCGCTGTTCGACCTGCGGCTGGAGAATCTGCATTGCGTTATGCAAAACTTGGGGAGGCGCGCGGCACGAAGGTCTCCAGCGCTGGAGCAGGGCACAATGGTGGAGGCAGGAGAGAGCGAGAGAGAGCGAGCGAGAGAGCGATACCTGGCTTCCAATCGCTGTCACAATACGCCACTTTTCGTCCGCCCCACGCCATGGTATTCTCCTCATTATGGCTTACTTGTCCACTCTGTGTGCCGTATTATTACTATAGTCTTTCTTACTTATTTTTTTTTTTTTGTGAATACTGCTTTTGCCATGGCAATAATTGTGCGCAAGTGCGAAGAGTGCCTGCGCGCCCGGCCATGGGGAAAAGCTGCTTCAACTCTGACGCCCTCTCGCCTAGCCTCGCCCCGCCCCGCTGTCTGTTGGCGCGCAACTTTAAAAAGTACTTTGCAGCTACCGACACTGTGAACTCCACCCTCACCTTGTTGTTGACTAGAGATAGAGAGAAAGAGAGAGAGAAAGGGAGAGAGAGAGAGAGAGAGAGAGAGAGAGAAAGGGAGAGAGAGGGGGAGAGGGAGGGAGACAAAGAGAGAGGATTCAGAACAAAAATCCCCCACCCCCGGACTGGCGCCATGGATCCGACGCCAATCAAGTCCAATTTGATTAATATGTGTGCCCGGACCCAAATCGATGCAGCAAATATGATGATGGGGTGCGGCGGGGTGCGGCGGGGTGCGGCGGGGGTGCAAATCGTGTTAGGGCTTGTATTACACGACAACAGCACGCGGACCATTGTCCTGGAGGGAGTTTGTCGCTCGGTGCAGGCGGGGCGGGGCGGGGTGGGGCGGGGCGCGGCCAGGCGCCCTCAGCAGCACAATGAGGGGATTTATCCCCTCTGCCGTGGCGCGGCGCGGCGCGGACGCGAGCGCCCCCAGCTAACATTTCCACTTGGTTACGTCCGAAGAATATCGCAATAAATGGGCGCGGGCGTGGTGCGGCGGGCGGGGCGGGGCGGGGCGGGGCGGGGCGGGGCGGGGCGGGGCGCTCTGGGCGTCCGGAGGCGGACGCGCTGAAACACTGCGCCGGGTTGTCGGTCTGGGGTTGAGAGCTGGGATGGTGATGGGAGTCGGACCACATGGCTCGCGGGGCCGCGCCACGCCACGCCGCGCCGCGCCACGCCACGCCACGCCACGCCACGCCACGGACACGTGCGCCGGGCGCCCCGGCCGCCGGCGCCTGCTTTCGCACCCCTTCTACCACCAAACCATCCGTCATAAACCTCCGTGCATCGCCCGCCCTGCGCTCCTCTATAACAACCTCATCCTAAAGCTCTAATGAGACTTACATCACGAGGGGAGAAGCAAATCTGCGTGTACAAATGCAGTGAATTTTTTGTAAACTGTCTGCTCAAATTTCCTAATTTTTGCTAAGTTTTTATTGATTTTTCCCAAAATAGACTAATATTTTTCATGACGCGTGCTCCGAATTATTTTTTTTTCTAATTTTATCTGAATTTTTTCTCGAGTGAAATTGATCTCAAACACCCCGGCCGGCGCGTGTGAATGTCACTCAGGTGTAGTGTGTTGACTCCGATTCACACACTTGGACATTAGTAAAGGTGTGAGTTTTCCTAAGAATTTCACATACTCGAAGGGACAGATGGAAATTTACTCACTTACAAGTGCGCGACTTTCCCTCACGGTTGGGCTCACAGTGTAACCGTGCCCCCACTTTCTGACCGGCATAGGCAGGGCGCCGCGGGCCCCGCCCTCACCATCCACATTACGCCCCACACATAATGGCCGCCCCGCCACGCCCCACCACGCCCCGTCCCGCCACGCCCCTCTGATCCAGATCATCTCCCGCCCAGCCTCCAGCCCCGCCCCGCCCCGCCCACTCCACTACGGGCCTAGCTCTCTCTCCTCTCTGTCATTCTCGCTCACTCGCTACGCCACCCTCTCTCCCCCTCTCATCGCCGCTCTCTCCCGCTCTTGCTCTCTCTCACTCTCTTGCTCTCTCTCCACCGCCCTCGCGCCTAGTTTATCTCATATTTGTGATCGATCCAGCAGGCATGAAATGTGTTCTGTGCAAACCGTAGCCTCAGAGCGAGAGTCTGATGGATCGACTTGTGTCGTGCTGTGGGCCTACGCACTTTACCAACGGAGCTAGAAACACTTAATCTCCTTTCAAAATCTAAAATCTTCTTTTAAAAAAATGTGTATTTCATAAAAACCTTAAACTACTTTTAAAAAAATTAATTAACCTACGTAAGGTCCAGCGTAATTCCGCGAGCTGTTTCGCCCTGGAAATGAGGTATACACTTGCTGAGCGTGTTTCAGAAATGAGAGCAATCACTGCGGAGGTACAGCTGGGCTGTACTGGCAGAGATCAGTGCTGTACGGCCGGCCCCGCCCCGCCCCGCCCCGCCCCGCCCCGCCCCGCCCGGCGCTGGCAGATTGGTAATCCTGAGGCTCGCTGCCGAGCCGAGCGAGCCCTGTGGCGCCAGGGGCGGTCAGCTAGGGGGAGGAGGAGAGGGAGGGGGAGGGGGAGGGGGGCAGCAATAACAGCGGGGGCAGCGGGCTGGAAGTGCCCGGGCTGCCCATCCATCCACCTGCACTTGCGCCGCGGGTGCTCTCCGACCGCAGAGAGAGGGAGAGAGAGCAAGAGAGAGAGAGAGAGAGGGAGATGAGAGAGAGAGAGAGAGGCGTAGGTATGGACAGGTTGATGGGCCTTAATGACGCTCCTGCGATGGACGAGAGCAAAACTCTAGGATTAATAACTTACTTTATTTTGTTTTACTCTCGTATGCGCCCATCACCTGAGACTGGGAATATTTTCACCCCTACTGATACGAGTCACGACGCGTTCGTTACGAGTCTCGGTAATAAACAATATGGACACATTCTCTTTTTTTGCGGTGTATGGTTGCGGTGGTAGATTAGAGCCCCGCTGGGTCCCCTACACAATGCGCGCGCCGCCCCCCGTAGGCAGCGGCCCCGCCCCGCCCCGCCCCGCCCCGCCCCGCCCCGCCCCGCCCCGCCCCGCCGCGGTCTAAAACCCACCCGAGGGACGCTCGCTCCCCGCGCCGCGGTCGCGCGCCACGGCCCTTTCAAAGTGTGCACCCATTCATTTTCAATCCGGACCGCAAAACTGCAGAGATGGAAATATAAGTAGTCCCCAGAGTCGGAGCGGGGCGGGGCGGGGCCGCTACCCACGGGGGGTGACGAGAGAGAGAGAGAGTGGGGGTCGCGGCGGGCCGGGGGCGGTGGGGGCAGTGGGGCGGCGGGGACAGAAGCAGCACCTAGAAATAGATTTAGTACTTTATCACACTGGAAAAACAAAGGTTCTAAGTCCTACCTTTAAAAGGCACTAAAGTTCCAAAGGCACTACAGTTTATGTTTTTTCGAAATATTTCCTTGCTCTGGAATACAATTACATTCGAAGACCTATATTCATACTCTAAGCAAAATTCCACATCGAACGAGCCGACATGTGATGGGGTTCTGTTCAAAAATGGCATAAATTGATTGCAATTTTTGTACTTTTTTACTTGTTTTTCATTTGTTGACCGCTTATCAGAACCCCATCACATGTAGGCTCGTTTGACGCGGAATCCGATAATGTGGTCTAAAATGTGATTGGTTTGCTCACACAGAAAATATTTTTAAAAACTGAAAATTTAACCTTTAGCACCCTTAAAAACGGGTTTAGCACCCCTGGAAAGGTAGGACTTAGCACCTTTGTTTTTCCAGTGCAGTAATGCTACTTTTGGTTTCGATAAACGATCCTGTATCGCACTCTCCAAGTGCTATTTGCACTTCACCGCGATCAGCACTACTTACTTTTTTGCGTTTCTTGTGGGGATGTCATGAAGAGTCCATTAAGAGCCATGTATACGGCAGACTACTCTCCATCCTATGTTCCGCGCCGCTACTCGCTCAAGGCGGGTATTTTCACACGCCCCCCCCCCCCCCCCCCCCGGGTCCTCCCTGGTGGTCAGCACAGCGCGCGAGGGCTGATGCGTTGTGACAGCGCCACGCATCGCTGCCTCCCAAGCCAAGAGGGAAAAAGGCGTCCAGCCCGCGGGGGGCGGGGGGCGGGGGGGGGGGGGGACCGTAGGTGTACAAAGAGGAGGAGGAGGGTTAAGCCCCTTGGAAGGGCGGCACAGCGTGCCCGTCTGACTCCATGTGTGCTTCTGTACTCTTGTGCTCTTACGGAGTTCGCTCTCTCACTCGTTATCTCTCTCTCTCTCTCTCTCTCTCTCTCTCTCTCTCTCTCTCTCTCTCTCTCTCTCTCTCTCTCTCTCTCTCTCTCTCTCGCTCGTAGTAAAATTAAAACTCAAAACCTCAGCTTTTTAAAAAAAAAAAACTTATTTCACCTGTTATTGCGAGTATATTTGAACGACTTCGCAAAAATATCAAATTGAGGTTAATATCCCCATGTCGTTACCCCCTCCCTCCCCATGTTTCTCCCTGACACACCTGGCGACCATGCCCCCCTCCCGCCTGCCCCCCTCCACTCCACTGGAGAGGCCGGCAGCGCAGGCCAGGCCCCCTCTTATCCAACGACACCTTTTATCCAGCGGGTTTATCCGGGCCGGGCTAGGCCAGGCCAGGCCGGGGATCGAGTGGTGCATACACTATGTTGTTGTTACCGCCGCCCCGCCCCGCCGCACCTCGCCCCACCTTTGGCCCTTTTATAGAGGCCTGCCCTTTGCAGCAACAGTTAATGCGATTCGACAGTTGAGCGCGCACCAGGCACGCTATGTGGTGCGAGCCAGGCCCCGCTGCTACCCTGCTGGCCTCGCTGGAGAGAGAGAGAGAGAGAGAGAGAGAGAGAGAGAGAGAGAGAGAGAGAGAGAGAGAGAGAGATGCCATGTCGTGTTTTTACTTATTTTCTTTTGTTTTAGTCGCGATGTACTCTCGTGGTGACGATAAAAAGAGTACGTTTTTTTAAAAAAATCATTCAGGGGTACCTACTTTGGAGATCCTTATACGTAGCTTGTTTGAGTGAAACACTGTAGGACGCCTACTATGAACCCCTCCCACCACGCGAATCTTGAGTAGAAACGTGGCGAGAGGGAGAGAGAGTGAGAGAGAGAGAGAGTGGGTGATTGATGTGGTTGCACCATCAGTTGAGCGTGAAGCCGGAAAGAATCCGTTTGTGTATACGTGCCCGGTGCGTGCGTGTGTGTGTGTGTGAGCGTGGTGTGCGCGCGCGAGCGTGAGCGAATCCGTTGCGGAATATCGCCTGATTCGACGCAAGAGCTCCGAGCGTCGCCATGACACTGTGAATTGTGCGCTGGGCTGCTGCCAACTACCTGCCGATAGCCGGTGATCCAGCGCGGCTCGCGCCTCACTGCGAATAGGCGTCAGGCGAAGAGGCCGTGCTGCCAGGAATTCTGCTAGGAGTTGTTTGTTTGGGAAGTTGAGGGGGAATCTGTATCTGTCAAACGCCGACTGCGCGGCGTCGGCGTGGCGAGAGTGATCAGGGGGCTCTCTCCTTACTGGCGGAAAGCCGAGATCCTGTAGCCCGCCATACACCGTTAGCTCTATAAGCGCATAGGAGGGGTACACTGAGGGAAAACCGCGCAACTCGGTAAAATAAAGTTTCTTGAATTTCAAGACCCTGTCTTGGATCTTATGGAGAACGCCAGTGACATCCGCAAGACCGGGTCTTGAAATTCCAGAAACTTTTTTTTCCGTGAACACCAGAGAAAATCACGGAACGCAGAAACATGCGGACTGCTTCTGTTAACGGATGTATTAGGTCTGGCATATTGGTCTTCTTTCCCCATCGATTTATGCAATTCTGTTCTCTTGCCAGCGAGTGGCACCGAGCATCTAGGCACACAGCAAAATGGCAGTAACTTGTCTCAGTGTTAGGACCCTCCCTTTTATTAAAATAGGCTTGCGGGAGTTTTGTTCGTATTTTCTTTACTGCGAGGAACACGATTGCTGATTGCAATTGCACTGTTCTGACCTGCAGGTCTCCTCCATCAACCGGGTGCTGCGCAACCTGGCCTCCCAGAAGGAGCAGCAGGCGTCGGCGGCGCAGAGCGAGTCGGTGTACGACAAGCTAAGGATGTTCAACGGCCAGGCGCCCGGCTGGGCGTGGTACCCCGGGGCGCCCCACGCCGCGCCCCACCTGGGGCTCAGCCCCGGCGCCGCCATGGGCCACCTGGGCGACGTGAAGCGCGGCCAGCCCAGCCTGCCCAGGCCGGACTGCGACGGTAAGTGCACGGGATTATTTTTTCCTTTGTAGCGCAAAGAGGTAAAAAATATCAATCAAGAACTTATGATGAAAGCAGATGATACAACTAGTATCGTGATATTGTAATTATTTCCCTCTGTATTTAGAATTTTTTTTCGTAACTGAACGTTTTGTTAAGTTTTTTTTTTTTTTTTTTAAGAATTTGCTGGTTTAAGAAGGTATAAATGAAGCGGGAAGGTCTCCAAAATATCATAAATATTAACCCCCCAAAAAAGGCCGGTCTTGTCAATGTCTGGCGCGTTGCTTTAGTCTACCAGAGATTGTGAGGCAACAATATCATATTTCCCATTATCGATATACGATAATGTGATCGCGAATCTCGTTACGAAAGCCTCATCCCTATCGGCGCGGGGCCCTGGGTGGCCTTATCCGCGGCGTGGGCCAACAACCCCGAGAGGGGCCCACGGCATGACCTTCACCCCCCCCCCCCTACCCCCACCCCCGCTGCTGCCCACCCCACCCGCTCCTTCACTTGAACTAAGAGCCCCGCCACCCCTTTGGTGTCGTACAACCCCTACTGAGAGTCCGGTCCAGTCGCGTACACGGTAAACAAAAAACTCGAATTCCGAGGCAGATACCTCGATTTCCGAGATCGCTCCGATTCCGAACTGGTGGGCTCGAAAACGAAAAAGTGCGTCTCTAAAACAGAGGGAGCTGTTTTCTAAAACAGAGGGAGCTATTCTCAAAATCGAGCCAACCTCTTCCCGTTTTCGAGGGGTCATTTCCCGATTCAGAACTTTGCGCCTCGGAATCGGGCACTGATTGCTCGTTATTGAAGGGAGCTGTCTAAATTCGAGTTCTAGGGCCTGAAATCGAGTTCTAGCTCCCAAAATCGAAATCTACCCTATTTTCATGCCTCGGAATCAGAGGTTTTCGTTTACCGTGTAGGCACTGTTAAAAATAATTCACGCCGACTTATTAAATTTGAAGGGCATTTTCCGCGTTAAGCGTATAGGACTCGAACAGTAAGACGAAATATCTCTCTCTCTCTCTCTCTCTCTCTCTCTCTCTCTCTCTCTCTCTCTCTCTCTCTCTCTCTCTCTCTCTCTCTCTCTCTCGCACGGCCCGACGCGTTGCGACCGTGTCGCGATAGGAACAAAGAGCGGTGCGGAGCGAACCTGGAAAATAATTAAGGGCTGGTGTGGGGCGGGGCGGGGCGGGGGCGGGGCGGGGCGGGGTGGGGACGCCCACGCGCAGGCAGCCAGGCCAGCCCGAGCCCAGTGTGCCCCGCGGCGGTTTTGCTCTTAAATTGCGAAAAGCTGGTGCTGCAGGGAGGACGGAGCGGACGGGCGGGAGGTAGGAGGCGGCCGTGGGGCCGGGCCGGGCCGGGCGTGGAGGAGGAGGAGAGGGAAAAGAAGAAGGAGGAGACACCTTGCTCTGGAAGTGGGAAGGGAGGGGCCCCTCCCCGCTCCAGGCCGGAGCCGAGCGCCCCGCCCCGCCCCACCTCGCGCCACCCCACGCCACCCCACGCCAACCCGCCCCACGACGCCACACCACCCTACGCCCCGTCGCGCCACGGCGCGCCACGCCACGGGCAAAGAGTGGTGGGATAGCCTGGCAGTGGGTTGGTTCACCAGAGCGGAAGGAAAGGAACAGGGAAGGCGGGGCGGGGCGGGGTGTCTGGGGCGGGGTGGAAGCGAGCGCCCGGCTACTGGGGGCTGCTGTGGGGAGGCTGAGGAAAGACGCTCGCAGAAGCCCCGCCCCGCCCCGCCCCGCCCGGGCTCGCCTGGCAGGGGCAGGGGCAGGCCGGGCGGGAGCGTCCTCCTATGCCTCCCATATCCGCTTGGCTCCCCGCCCCGCCCCGCCCCGCCCCGCCCCGCCCCGCCACACCCGACGCTAGCTCGGGGCTCGCCTCGCCTCGCCTCTCTCTTCCCTTCACAGGCTGCGCTGGCCTGGGCTGTGAGTGGCGCTAGGCAGGCTCACTAGGCTCGCACTCGAGGGCCGGACTTACCTCGTCTCCCGTCCCGTCCCGTCACCCATGCGCCCCTCAGGCCCGTTACAGAACGAGTTTACTAATGGCAAGGCACACAGCTTCACAGTTCAATCTGCATGCCAAGGAAAGCTGGTAATTTTTCAGGACTTATCCTGGAAATGACCAGCAGAAACTTTCCTGGAAATTCGCAAGACTCCCTTCCTGGTAACATCAGGAAACAGATTTACCGTGTTCTGTTTAGCAGATGTAATGAAAGCAAGTTGAACAGAAATACCATAACGTAATAACTTTTGCAAGACAGTTTTTTTTTTATTTTATTTATTTTTTTCAATCTAGTATGTCTGTAGCGCGTCACGTCGCAGGTCGCACATGCTTGGCCGCGGCTGGTGTGGTGCGGGGCGGGGTGGTGTTCCCCTCGCGGGGCGGGGCGGGGCGGGGCGGGGCGGCTGGCCGCGTGCACACGAGGTATGCGCGAGGCGACGCGACGCCACGCCTCTGGAGGGCAGGCGAGGCGCAGGCGCCTGTGAGGTATGCTGAGCAGCGCGGGTGCCCGCCACGCCCCTGCCCCTGCCCGCCGCAATGCGAAATGCGCACGAACGAGACCGGAAAAAAATTATTTCTCTGCATGCATTACCCCGCTCCAGAGAAACATCCAACATAGGTAATTTAAATTTGTTGTTGCACAAGTCAGTCGATCAAAAAAAAAAAAATTCGACTATTGTAAATGTACGACTGGAAAATTTAAACCACAAAAAAAATGTAAATGAAGGAGGGAATATATTCCCAGCGGGGCTGCGCGCTGTGCGCTGGGCTGCGGTGGCGGCGCTGTGCCTAGCAGCAGTAAGGACCCCACTCGCTGAGGGCGGGGCGGGGCGGGGCGGGGCGGGGCGGGGCGGGGCGGGGCAGGTTCACAGGGGAGGGAGAGGCTGCTCGCGGCGTGCGGCGCGTGCCGGGCTGAGGAATGCCCGGTGGAGCGTGAAACTGCTGCTGCCAACACCCTCCGCCTCCTCCCACCCCGCCCCGCCCCACCCCGCCCCGCCCCGCCCCGGTCCTCCACGCCAAACGGTCGAGAGTTCGTTCCCATCCTCGCGGTACCGCGCGCGGCGTGGCGTGGCGTGGCGAGGATCCCATGTCCTTACCACGCCACGCTGCGCGCCGCCCAGAACTCTTTTCCACAGCCCTTCAGCTCCGCTCCTCCCAGCAGCAGTTGGGGGCTCTCTCAACTCTCTCTCTCTCTCTCTCTCTCTCTCTCTCTCTCTCTCTCTCTCTCTCTCTCTCTCTCTCTCTCTCTCTCTCTCTCTCTCTCTCTCTCTCTCTCTCTCTCTCATTCGCGCGCGTCAATCCTCCCCCAACCCCCTCTCTCTTCCTCCCTTATTCACTTTCCGAACATCTCACCGAAGGCCTCTCTAGTCGGGGGCTCAACTCTGGTGGTAAGAGAACCCCCTCGACAGTCGTTGAGGTACCCGTTCACCCCACGCCTCTCCCCGCCCCGCCCCGCCCTCCCCATGGCGATCTAGTCCCATAACGTGGCGTGGATTTCATTAGTCTCGTCATGGGCTTATCCGGGGCGGGGCGGGGCGGGGCGGGGCGGTGAGGCCCGCGGGGGATGGGTCAAGTACCACAGCCTCCCGCGGCGCGCCCCGCCCCGCCCGCCCCGCCCCGCTTGACGTGCAATATGTTCGGTGCCCTCCAGTACTGGCGCCCCGCCCCGCCCCGCCCCGCCCCGCCCCGCCACGCCCCGGGCCAGGCCCTCCAGACAAGTGCTTGTCTTTGCCCCATGGTGCTCTCCTCCTCCTACTTGTGGGCCGTCCAGGAGGGCTCCTCGCCGTGCTCGCTGGACACACCGAGCGCTCGGGGGTTCCCGCCCCGCCCCACCCCGCCCCGCCCCGCCCGGACGCCCACTCGCAGATTTGTTTGACCATGTTAACAACGCGCTTTGGGGCGGGCCCGTGGCCTCGCGGCGGCCGGGGCTCTCCACCGCCTTGTCTCAGAGAAACGACACGCTCTACACAAACCTCAAGACTGCACGAGTGGCGGGTGGCGGTGACTTTGCTCGATACTCCATACGCACAAAAAAGGAAGACGAAAAAAAAAAATCAGACCTGAGCTATAAATTTTTTAACCACTCCGCGCGGCTTCGGAATCATCCTTTTTGCGATAAAACGAGTGAAATCATACGTGTCGCAAGTGTGTCGCGTGTAACTTTTCGGTGCACGGGGAGGGTGGGTGCGCAGGGCGGCGCCTACCTACTGGCGCCTGGCGCCTCGTTACCCCGCCCCGCCCCGCCCCGCCCCACCCCGCCCCACCCCACCCCGCCCCTCTCAGCACTCTGGCCTGGTCGCAGGCAGGCTCCGGTACTTTATTATTGGCTCTCTTCCCTCCCGTCATCCCCTCCCCTCCCCTCCCCGGCTGCGTGCGACGCTCCCCGCGCTTTAATTAGCGGTGAGAGGGGCGGGGAGGGGCGGAGGAGGGGAGGGGAGGGGGAGGGCCAGGGGAGGAGAGGGGAGGGGAGGGGGTGTCGGCCGCTCTCACGCACGGTGGTGACGGTCAGCAGCGCCAAAGCAGCCGTAGCGAGAGAACACCCTAACTGTGCTTACAACCCTCCCCTCCCCTCCCCTCCCCTCCCCCGTCTCCTCCCCTCCCCCCTGGACCGCGGCGGCAGTCGAGTCGATCGTATCCAATTAATCACTTATTCACGGCCCCTGCCTCGGATAGGTGCGCGCGGGCGGGGCGGGGCGGGGCTGTACTCCCCATGGCCTCGGGCTGGTGACGCCAGACGCCGCCGTCGGTCGGTCGGTCGTGATGAAGCGCTTAATCGCGTTCTCTCTATTCTTTCTCTCTCTGTTCGGCGCGTCATGTTTGGGTGACACATTTCTTACTCATCTCCGGACAGTGATACAGCTCTGCTTGATTCTTACTCGATGCGTCGTCGCGTTGCCGGTGCTTGCAGGCGACCTGTCGCAGGAGGCCGTCGGCTCGGACGGCAACTCGGACCACAACTCGTCGGGGGACGGCGAGGACGACTCGCAGCTCACCGACCGCCTCAAGCTCAAGCGGAAGCTGCAGCGGAACCGGACCTCCTTCACCAACGAGCAGATAGACAGCCTGGAGAAAGGTGAGTCACCGTATAAATGCAAAGAAAATTTGGTCCTCACAAAAAAAAATACGCGGTATTTGAACCACTGCCTACCTGGTGGTATGAGCAGTGTCGGTACCAATGACGCTACGCGGCCGGGTTCGTTTCTTCGGTGACTGTGGCTTCTCGCGCGGCATGACTCCTAGTGGTCCGGCATCTGGTACAGTGGCGTCGTAGCCGTGCCGGCACAGTGTCCGCCCGGAGGTTCGAATCTTTAGCAGAGATTTCATTTTTCTGAGGACAACAACTTGGAGTGGAATTCAAACCCCCCATTTCAACCGAGCTCCCTCGTGGAATAGCCGACGGTCTAGTGGTCTAGTGGTGCCGCGAAAGCCGTGGGGTGTCTGTGAGACTCGGCACATGGGGCCTGGTTCAATCCCAGGTAGGTTCTTCACTGGTAGCGACAGAGGGTTGCCAGGAAGTTCCGTCCCATGCCCACGACCTGTGGTGGGTCGTGGGGTCACAAGTCCTAGAATCTGGCTCCAAAAATAGCTTTTCCATGCCCTGGGGACAGGGCAGTTCGGTTAACCACCGTACGACTAAATCTGGCAGTACGGGGATCAAATCTGTCGAATTGCGCGACAGGATCGCAGTCACACTGTAAAAAATGAAATGCCTAGTGCGGAACCGATGACGGAAGCGTTCCGTACTATGATGGGTACGGACGATTCCTTCCCAGCCGTAAAGTAGTTTTTCTCTAACGGTACTATAGAAACTACCACATACTACGGAGATTTGAACGGACGTTCCGTTTTCCTCAAGTACGGAAGTCTCCGGAAAAATTATTAGCGGTACTTTTTCCGTACCTATTTTTTGCAGTGCAGAAAAGCACCGGTTCCCATAAGAACACCGAAGTAGTTGGCTGCTACGGGGGGTAAAAGCCCTGTGCCTGGCGGGAACCGCAACCTCCTTCGGGAGGTTTACTGTCGCAAAAATTTTCCATGTTTTCACGCCACCCTTTCACTTGCAGAGCTACGTTATTTTTCAAGTTTCAGGCGGGATTGAACTCATAGCATTCAAGCCGAAGGCTTGCCTGGCTAGTAATTATTTTTTACTTACATTCATTTTTTTGTCCTGTCCTCTTTTTTTGCAGAATTTGAGCGGACCCACTACCCCGACGTATTCGCGAGAGAGCGACTAGCGGAAAAAATTGGCCTTCCTGAAGCGAGAATCCAGGTAAAATGTGAATAATAATCATTACCGTGTTTCCCCACCCTCTTTTTTTTACGTCCATAAAAATTTTTATTCCCTTCTTTGGGTTGCCATCAAAGAGTCAAAGCCGAAGTGGGCGCGAGGCGAGGCGGGGGCGGGGGTGGGGCGGGTGCGGGGAGGGGGAGGGGCGGGGCAGGGCGGGGCGGGGCGGGGCGGAGCGGGGCTAAAGTGGCGCGAGGCACTCGCCCCCACCTCGTTAGCAGGGGCGAGAGGAGTAGGGGAAGGGCTGGCTAGATCTTTTACGAGAATATGACGTCTGGGTGTATCCGCGTCTGTCCGCCCTCCCCCCCCGCCCCGCCCCGATATAACAGGCACGTTATTACCGCCCAGTTTGTCCGGCCCATTGACTTCCGGAGGGAAGAGCTCCGGGGTGAGAGCTTCAGGCCGGAGGGTGACAGTTTCAGGCTCCAGGATGAGTTTTTTTCCGGAGAGAGCTTCGAGGTTCCGCGGGGTGAGAGCTTCAGGTGAGGCTCCAGGGTGAGAAAGCTTCAGGTTCCAGGCTGATCGTGCGGCCTCAGGACGAGAGCTTCAGGCTCCAGGGTGAGAGGTTCAAGCTCCGGGGTGAGGAAGTTTCAGTCTCCAGGCTGGAGCAGTCCACTGGACCGGAGCACGGGCGTCTGGTTAGGTAATCATAAATCTCGCGACGACTAAGAAGGGCGGGAAAAGGAAAAAACAAATCACAACAAAGAAAAAAAATGGGGCGCGGAGTTCGGCACAGATATCGAGAAGCGGGAGAACTCTGCCGCGCTGACCCGACTCGCTCTCGTATTTCTCTCCCTCTCACTCTCACTCACTCACTCACTCACTCACTCACTCACTCACTCACTCACTCACTCACTCACTCACTCACTCACTCACTCACTCACTCTCTCCCGTTCTGCGCGGCCTTTCTCGGTTCCCTTTCTCTGCGCATCCTTAGCATGCTCCTCCTGCAGGTGACCTGCGGGCCGAGCGAGGGCGGGGCGGGGTGGGGCGGGGCGGGGCGGGGCGGGGCTGCCGAGCTCTCGAGCTGGAGACAGAGGCCGTGGGCAATAACGCCTTGCTCCCCTGCTCCCATAATGACATCGCTTGTGCCGCCCCGCCCCGTGTCAACACGATGGATAAATATTGTACCAACACTAATATTCGGCTAAGCGGTGCGACCAGCAGGCCTGCAGCCTCTCTGCTGCAGCAGGGGACCACAGGGGACGCCACCACTGCGCTGGCCCTCTGATTGGCTTTGGGGCGTGGCGCGGCGCGGCGCCCACGCCTCAGAGATAGGCGCGTCCGTGGAGTGGGAGAGGAGGGGTGAAATAGTGAGAGGAGAGAGAGAGACGGAAAAAAATAAGGGAGAACGGGGAGGGAAGGGAAGGGAGGCCTCCCGTGGTCATTTTATTGGATCTCGTTCCGCGGCGCCACTAGGAGCGAGCGGGCGGGCCGGCTGACAGACAGACAGACAGACAGACAGACAGACAGACGGACGGACAGTTCATCCCCTCACGGTAAATACGACAGCAGCGGTGGATACGTCGGCCTGGTGCAATCCAAACACTCTCTCCATAGCAGTGCGCCGCTGTGCACACCGCGCGCCTCGGGCTGTCCGGCCGGCCCTCCCTCTCTCCCTCTCTCCCTCTCTCCCTCTCTCCCTCTCTCCCTCTCTCCCTCTCTCCCTCTCTCCTCTCTCCCTCTCTCCCTCTCTCCCTCTCTCCCTCTCTCCCTCTCTCCCTCTCTCCCTCCCTCTCACCCTCTCTCTCCCTCCCTCTCACTCACTCTCTCTTGCTCTCCTCTGCACGCCGGAGATCTTGATGAGTTTCGCAACGAGCATACTCGTCCTTGTGTGCGCGGTCCGGCCCAGCCTCGCCGCTTTGCTGGCAGGTCACTTATTCCCTCGCGCTGGTGTGTATGTGTGTGTGTGTGTGTGTGTGTGTGTGCACGCGCGCGCGCGCGTGTGCACACACACGCCACTGTGGGTACTCTATTTCCCCCTTTCCACGCGAGAATAAATTCTTTATTCCCGTCATCTTTCATTTTCTTTTTCTGTTTAGTCTCCTATGCGTGTCCTGAAATTCACTTTGGCGCCTTTTGCGACGCGTTTACGATACAATCTCACCGGCGACCAGCAAAAGAGACCGTAACCTTTTGGTCGGGATGCGGGGAAAGGCGCGCTCTGGGGCGGGGCGGGGCGGGGCGGGGCGGGGCGGGGGGGGCGGGCGGGGCGGGGCGGGCAGGGCGGTGCATTTCCCTGCCCCCTTTGGCCTCTGCCCGGCTGGGCGCAGCGCGCGCAGCGTCGCTCTTTAGCGCGCCATCCGCGCCATCTACCGGCGGGCGGGACGGGGGCGAGGCTTCAACACTCTGCCTTTTAAAAGAGACGCGGGTAGAAGAGGTACACACACAAACACACACACACACACACACATGCGAGCAGGCAGCGTGGGGGCGTGGAGAGAGAGGTAGAGAGAGAGAGAGAGAGAGAGAGAGAGAGAGTTGGAGAGCGAGGGGAACTGAGAGAGAGAGAGAGAGAGAGAGAGACGGGCGGGCGAGCGACGCAGAGCAGGCGAGAGAGAGGGAGAGAGAGAGAGCGGGAGAGAGCGTGTTTGGAGAAAGAAAAGGGGGTAGACGCGCTGTGCCTCGGCCAGGATCCCGGCTTGTGAATGGAACATCGCTGCTACACTTGTAAAGGCCCTTACAGAGACACCGGCCATGCGTTAAACGTGAATATCGACGCAGCGGCGTAAAGCCTGGGGGCGGGGCGGGGCGGGGCGGGGCGGGGCGGGGCGGGGCGCAGAGGAGGGGCCCCGACCCACTCTGCTCTGCTCATCTGCCGCCGCCGCCAGCCTCTGCCGGTCCGGGTCCGGGTGCGCCCTCCCTCAGCCCCGCCCTTCCCCGCCCCGCCCTGCCCCGCCCTGCCCCGCCCCTGCCGCTCCTCGCTCGCTCTGCTCACTGGTCGGGCTCTCAGCGGTATTAAAAAGCCGAGGCCAGAGTGACTTTCCCTCTATCGTGCCTTCCCTTTCCGCTTGCCTCTCTCTCTCTCTCTCGTCCTCTCCCTCTCTGGCGGCGGCCGTGGAAATGCCGTGGGGTTGTGCGAATAGCATCGCGGCGTGGCGTGGCGTGGTATCGGGGGCGGTGTTTGTACGAAGCGCATTCAGACTGCATTTCGCGGTGGGGCCGGGGCGGGCGGGGCGGGGCGGGGCGGGGCGGGGCGCGGCCATTTCATCCCCCTCGGGCGTGCTCAGTGCTCAGCTTTTCGCCTGGTGGAACGCCCGCTTGTGGCCGCCCGGCCCCGCCTCGCCCCGCCCCGCTCCGCGCACCTCGCAGCGCTGTGCCCGATGCCATCACGGTAATGGGGGTCACCACCACAACATGGCGAGATCCGCTGCAAACATGTCCCCCTTTTCTCTCTCTCTCTCACATTTTTCTTATATTTTGCTTCATCTTGCGAACATTTCATGTCTCTAAGAGACAGTCTCTTTTCGTTTCGCAGTGAGCTCTCATTCCTCCTCCCCCCCCCCTAAGAATTTGCGCTATACTGCATCTTTGTGTGTGAAAAATGCTGAAAATCGCTTAGCCTCTCTAACCCGTGTGTCCTGCCTGCAGGTGTGGTTCAGCAACCGGCGCGCCAAGTGGAGACGGGAGGAGAAGGTCCGCGGGCAGCGGCGGCCCGACGTGAGCCTGGGCGGCGGCGGAGCGTCCACCCCCACCGCCACGACGCCCAACGGCGGCGGCGCGGCCCCCGGGGGCGGCGGCGGCGCCCTCGGCGGCGTGTCCCCGGGCCCGCCCAGCTCCAGCTCGGCCGTGGGCAGCGCGACGGGCGCCGGCGCCGGCTCCGCCTCGGTCAGCAGGCTCAACATCAACTCCAGCTTCAACTCCATGTACTCCGGCATCTCGCAGCCTATCGCCACCATGGCGGACAGCTACAGGTAGGCGGGAGCTCCAGTTTATTTCTCCGTCAGGAAACTCTCAACTTTAGACATTTCCTTCTGCGACGTTTCTTACTATCTTTGACGGCGACTATAATTTTTTTCGACGGGTGACTGCCCAACCTCTGTGCCTGAGGGCGCACCGCCAGGGCGACACCTGTACCGGGCCCAGGTCGGGGTGCGGCGGGGCGGGGCGCGGCGGGTGGGGCGCGGCGGGGCGCGCTGACAGCAGTGAGCCCTTGTTGACACGGCCCCCCGCCCGCGCCGCACCGCAAGCGCTTCTGACTCTGGTCACGTGCGGCGGGGTGCGGCGGGGTGCGGCGGGGCGTGGTGGGGTGGGGTGGGGTCGCAGATGTGACAGAGCGGAGGGCCTTACCGATTCGTCGAAAGGCGGCGGCCACTTACGATGTGCGGCTGACCCGCGTCTGGCGCGCCGCGGAGCCTCGGCCCCCGGCGGGGTAGGCAGCGTGCCCCACAGGTGTGCCCTGCGGGCTCCGCTGTTGCCTACCCGCTCGGCGCCTCGGCCCCCGGCGGGGTAGGCAGCGTGCCCCACAGGTGTGCCCTGCGGGCTCTGCTGTTGCCTACCCGCTCGGCGCCTCGGCCCTCGGCGGGGTAGGCAGCGTGCCCCACAGGTGTGCCCTGCGGGCTCCACTGTTGCCTACCCGCTCGGCGCCTTGGCCCCCGGCGGGGTAGGCAGCGTGCCCCACAGGTGTGCCCTGCGGGCTCCGCTGTTGCCTACCCGCTCGGCGCCTTGGCCCCCGGCGGGGTAGGCAGCGTGCCCCACAGGTGTGCCCTGCGGGCTCCGCTGTTGCCTACCCGCTCGGCGCCTTGGCCCCCGTCGGGGTAGGCAGCGTGCCCCACAGGTGTGACCTGCGGGCTCCGCTGTTGCCAACCCGCACGGCGCCTTGGCCCCCGTCGGGGTAGGCAGCGTGCCCCACAGGTGTGCCCTGCGGGCTCCGCTGTTGCCTACCCGCACGGCGCCTTGGCCCCCGTCGGGGTAGGCAGCGTGCCCCACAGGTGTGACCTGCGGGCTCCGCTGTTGCCAACCCGCACGGCGCCTGGACCCCCGTGGGGTAGGCAGCTTAGCGGCAAACTTATGACAATATTAGCGGGGCTGATCACGCGGTTTTATCGCATCTAATATTAAAATATATAACTGCAAGATTTTAATTTTTCAACGTTTAACTCATTATCTTCGGGTTATCTACGACGCCTTCCACCCAAGAAACTTTCTTCAAACACACTCTTCATGGTATTTCTTCTTTACTTCAGACTCACTAACCCACTAACCCCCGACTTTTATGACTTTAATTTTTCTTTTTAATACACTCGAAGCGTACAAACTGAGACTCACCTGCTCCTCTTGTTTTCCAGCGGCATGAGCTCGATGAACGGCAGCTGCCTGCAGCAGCGGGAGGCGCACGCGGCGCACGCCTCGCAGCCGCTGTCGCACGGCTACCCCTACATGTTCCACCACGACCCGCTGCACCCGCTGGGCTCGGCGTACAACGCGCGCGCGCCCAGCATGGCCCACCAGGGCCACCAGGCCCACCACGCCACGGTGGGCTACGGCCCGGCGCACTCGTCGGTGCCCACCAGCACGGGTGCGTACGGCTGGCCGGCCTGGGCCGCGGCCGCACAGCAGCAGGGCGTTCTCTGACGGCGGGGCGGGGCGTTCCCTGCGGCGCCGGGCGTTCTCTGACGGCTGACTCGTTTCCCTGCCGGTACAGGCGTCATCTCGGCCGGGGTGTCCGTGCCGGTGCAGATCCCCAGCCAGGGCGGCACCGACTACAGCTGCTGGCCGCGGCTCCAGTGATCCGAGCTGTCGCAGCTGTTCAGTGGCGTCCCCGGGCTGTCCGGACTGTCCAACCTGTCCGGGCTGTCCGCCGCCACGGCAGCTGCGGTGGCCACGGCCGCGCGCCTCGGCGCCTACCAGGAGTACGGCCGGCGCGAGGGGCACGGCCACGGCCACCAGCCCCAGGGCCTCGACGGCCTCGGCCAGGACGGCGCGCCGGCCGCCCAGCTCCAGTGAGCACCAGACTCAGTGGCCCGGCCAGGCCGGCACCGGCCGCGTAAGTATCGAAGTGTTTTGTGATATATGTGACCGACGGCGGGGGCGGGCCCCGGCCCGGGCCCGCACCGCACTGCCAGCTCCACCGACAGCAGCATCGCCACCCTGCTTCCGGTCACGATGATAGGCTTTTCTGATCTGAATCAAACTCAAGTAGCAGTCAGTCGCGCTGGAGCCCAGCTCCGGCCCGGCCGGCTCCCGCTCCGGAGCCGTACTCCAGCGTAACCCGGCCCGGGCCCTCTGGCTCCAGCGCTCTCCTCCTCTCCTCTCCGCTTCTTCCGCCTGGCCTGTCCCGCCCCGCGTCCGGACTGGAGGGCAACATCTGCCAGCCGGGCCGGGGCCGGGGCCGGGCCGGGCGGGCCGCGGGGGGTGCAGTAACCCCTCCTCACCTCTCTCTCTCTATCTCTGTTTCTCTCTCCCTCTCTTTTCATCTCCCTTTCTCCCGAGTCAGATCCGATTTAGGGGCAAGTACTGCGCACTGCACCACCAGGCCCCGTGTTTAGTACACTCTATTGTAGTGAGCAGCTTTGGCTTATGACGCACTGCGTCCGTCTTTTTCATGGTGGGATGTGTTGTGCGAGTGGATTCGCTCGTTTATCGTTTTGTTTATTCTGATTTTAAATGAAGAGTATATTAGTAATAGGAAATATAATTTTTTTTGTAAAAAACATTTCTGGCGACTTGATGCGCGCTACTTGCCTTCCTTGTATACCACGCATCCCGGTGGATGTTTTATTCGAAAAACTAATGCCGTATTTTTTAGATTCTTAACCCTTAGCCTCGAATCCGACGAGACTAGAACCAAAGCTGCGTGTAGTGTAGGCTTGTTCTATTCATAGTCTTCATGGTTAATGTCTTTTTTTTTCTAACTGGGGAGCCCTTCATAAACCATGTACATAAAATATGATACGAGTGAATATCTCATCATCTTGTGTCACTGTGAGAATTATATTTAACTTATTTGTTAGCTTACTGTTTCTGAATACAAGCAGAGTCTCTTAATAAATGTATAGCTATATTTTAGAATTTAAGAATGTCTTTATTTATGCCTGTAATCTATGTACATTCACATGTAAGTACAGATCTTGTGATGATCTTCTTTTTTTTTGTAGAAAATGCATCATGAACATCTCTGTACAAATTTGTGATGCAAGCAGATTTTGCCAATGTAAATATTTATCATTTTTTTGAAATGTGTAGATGTTTTGTAAATTTTGTCAATCCAAAAATGTTTTATTTCCTTAATCAATACACAATTTAATTGTTGTCAATAATATATATTGCTGTGATTATGATAATTTATGTTATGAACTGTGCTGTTTAGCATGTGTAGGAAGAATAAACAAATATATTCACAATTCATGATTCTTCATGGATTTCCTAAAAATCACGGTAAGTGTATTTATTTACCTAATTGTATGAAGTTCAAATTTAATAAGTACAAAGAGCTTCATATTTTTTGATCACAAATCGTAAATAGTGATCAATTCCCACCAGTCTGGAGATCACAAAATAAGCATGATGATAACCCATGCTACAAATGAACTCCACAGCAAAACAGAGGTATTTATGGCACGACAATGAATTTAAAGACATTTTAGCTGTATACTTGAGTTTATTGAGTTTTGGTTCTCCATTATAACACAATTTGGTGAACTTTCCAAGTTCAGCCTCAGTACCAGATTACAAACTTTGTTTGTTGTTGGAAAAAAACAAACCATGGGTCCTACGTAAAAATCCAAACTCCACCAATGTAACCTTTCTCGTTCACACTTCACATTAGACTAAATCAAATGTCAAAAAAGATTAAAAAAATATCTAGGGCAGTTACATTTACCACATGCCTATCACATCAAGAAAATAAATATATATATTAAGATTTGTTTTTTTTATTGTGATTGAACAGCATGGATAGAAAAAGCGGTACAAAAATAAACCTAAAATAATATTTCCGATTCGTTTTGAGCTGCGCTTTGAGCAGGGGAGAGAAGGCACCAGGGCGATTATCACAGATGACGGGGCTAGGTCCGACCTAGAGGGTGAGCTGAGCTGAGCTCAGCGGCCGCGCAGCCGCGACCCGAACCAGTCCGAGACGGAGCGGCGCAGCGAGGGGGCGGAGCCGGGGGGCGGCGGCGGCGTCTCGAACACGTCGTCGTCGCCCACGGAGCCGTAGCTGTAGGGGATGCGCGAGGTGACGCGCAGCGGGGTGCGGGCGTGGGGCCCGGGGCCGGGGCCGGGGCCGCGGGGCGGCGGCAGCGACAGGCGCGACGGGGGCGGGCCCCGCGAGGACGGCGGGAAGGGCGAGCGCCCCTTCTGGCCCAGCTGCTGCACCCGCACACCTATCACGGCGAACAGGCACCACAGCATCACCAGAATGCCGTCTGCAAAGAGAACAGAACAACAGTCAATTATTATTAAAAAAAAATTCTTCTAAATTTTGCTTGAATTTTTCTTGAAAGTTTTCCCGAAACTTCCTGCAATTTGTCTCAATTTAAATTATTTTTCCAAATTCTTTTCAGTGGCGTGCTGTACAAAAAAAAATTGAAGTGGAATTTTTCATAACAAATTTTTGGTATCTTTTTCTTAAAATTTTTCTGGATTTTCTTTTATCAATTATGTGGTGTACAAAAAAAAAATCGGGGTTGTTGCCCTCTTGCCCTTGGTCTCGAGGGCTTACCTGTCGTCTGGAAGGGCGGCTGGATGACGGCCAGGGAGAAGCCTGGCACGGAGGCCCTGCGCAGGGTGTTGATGACGATGTACTTGAGGTTGCCGCCGGTGTAGTGGTCGATGGGCACGACGAAGGCGTAGGCGCCCAGCACCGCGCACGACGCGATGCAGGCGTTGTGCCCCAGCGGCAGCATCAGCCCAAAGACCGTCAGCATTATCAGCACGAACGTCAGCCAGAAGTCCAGGTCCATCTGAGCGAACTGCATGTCACCTGCGATCAGCAAGACAAGGGCATGCGGTCAGTGGGTCCTGGAGAGGTCCTGGAGCAGCCCTCGAGCTGTCAGACAAGCTTACCGAGGCCCACGAAGAAGGCTAAAGATGCGGCCATGAAGCCAAGGGGTGTCATCAGCCAGAGGATGGCCACCACAGGGAGGCCGCACATCCACCAGCAGAATATGAAGGCCGCCCCAGCGCCGATACCGACCACGCAGGACAGGGTGACAATTGCTGCAAAAGAACCAGACTTGATAAATTCAAGGAGCAACTAATCGAATTAAATTTTCAAATAGTCATAATTTCTATCATCATTGATTGATTGTTTATTAGTGGAGCTTACATCCAAAAGGAAAAGTTGTCAATTGGGCAAGTCCAATGTAAGCTAAAAGACTTCCTGACATGAAACCAGCCAAGAACAGTTGGATTCTAAAAAACCGATGTCCATAAAAACATGCGAAAAGACCCAGAAATAGGACAGTGGCACATAAAACTTTAGAAAATGTTGTACCTGGAACAAAAGTTTGAGTTCATCACAGCAAAATTGAGTCAAATAATGAAAATATTAAAATTATTAATTAGTGGTATGTAACTAACTTAAAACAGAGCATGAGTCAGTGAAATATATGGCACTACAGCCATATGTTACGGCTGGTACATATGCTGCTGATCCAGAGAGGGAATGAGCTAGTACTACATACACTGACCCTGTGCCAGCATATAAACTATACAGTCTTCTCATTATTGATCCATAAGTAGGTACCGGAGACTGAAAATATAAATAATGTAAATTTAACAAATCAGAAATAGTTTAAATACATTATAAACATTAAGGATAAGTGGTGAAGTGACTTACCAGAGAGCCATTATTAAGTATGTCATTAGGAGTCAACATACTTTGGATTGCTAAAAAGTATTCTTCTGCACTGAAATCTTTTTCTGACATGTACATACGATAAAAGTCATGGGACACCGTATCCAGTGCACAGGCCCTTCCTGGTAGAACTGAGGGCTGAGCCATAACTTCCACCATAGCGTCAGTATACGAAACCTTCAAGTATGGTGCTGTTTCAACTTCAAACTCCATGTTACAACCACCCGGTATAGGAGCTGCAATTTATTTAAAGAAAATACCCTTTACAACATACAAAATTAATTGTATGAAGGAGAAAAACACCTTCTAAATTTATCAACTACTTACAATACGCTCCATATGCCACAATAGCATACATTACTGTAACATTTTCAGGGTTTGGGTTCATTATATAAAATACTCCTTTCCCATTTTTGGACATCCACACGAGACCGGTATTTGTTCCATTGACATAGTGATGAGGTGTAAGGGTACTGTTGTATGACAAGGATATGTTATGTAAATGGGCATGCGCTTGAAATATATAAAAGCGAACATCGCTTGGAGCAGGATCAACATAAATCACAGTCGTTGATGAGGGCTCAAGTGTGTTGATGCTCCAAGTACTTTGGTTTAAGGGATTGTAGAAATCTAATGAAAATGTTGGTGAAGCTGAATCACCTGCAACAAGATAGAAATAAATAAAACATACGTGGTTTACAAATTTAAAAGTAAGAGAATGGGACAAATGGTTTTAATGGATAGCAGGGTAGATTTTTTTTGAGGGAAAAAAGGGGGAAAAAACAAGGCAAAGTCTGAAAATATTTTGCAAGAAAAAATATGAATTTAGAGAAATTAAATCTTAATGTTATGTAACTCTCCTGGTTCACTACTAAACATCATAACCTAGCTAATAGAGGTTATGTTTTCTTTAGCAAACTATGCAAGTGAGTAATTTTGAAGGGCCGAAAACATCAAAGAGGGTTGTATTTCAGCCCACTCAGAGACTATCGAGCTTTTAGACTTTTGCCTTTGCGTCAACACGAATGTCCTCAAGTCTTTAAGGGCTCATCTTCTGACCTCGGACGGTGATGAATCCGCTGCCCAGCACTGTGACAGCTAGGCAAAGGACCACGTATCCTGGCGAACCACATTTTCCAGGCGCTCCGGGCCTCAGCATCCCCTAACAATTACAGTCCGGTAATGTCCTCCGATAATCAGGACCTGTCTGTCTTGCCCATCACAGCACCACCTGACTCAATAAAAACACAAACAGTGCTCTGGTTTCGTGGGGGCGGGGCGGGGCAGTGGGGTGGGGTGGGGTGAGGGGCGGGGTGCCCTACCCCCTACCCCGCCCAGTCGACAGTCGCTTGTTTTCCAAAACAGCCAGCAGCCGCCCTCTTCAGTGTACCACCGTGATGGCTCCCACGGATCAATGAACACTGGACTGTGTCCACAAAAATGCCTATTTATCGTGTGAGAACCAAGTATTTGGCCGAGTGACGGGAAATTTGATGGGCCATGGGAAAGGATCAAGATTTGTTGGAGGCGGCACGGAACGGAAACATTGCGGTTGTCGAAAAAATCCTAAGTCAGAGAGCGAAGAGGAGTGGCCCCTTAGCAAGGTAAGAAGTGTCAAAAAACGACTGATTGTCGCCTGTTTTTGTTGTTTTGATCAGACTTTTGGGATGAATTCGGTCCACCTGATTGATATGGACACGAATAATCCATGGGTGACATCCGTCTGACAATTTTATGTCAGCGAGATGGGAATATTCTTGGAGAAAAGTGGTGTAGGTTATGGGACGTCCCTGCAGGGTAAACACACCCCTTTTGATCACAATTTCATTTGCTGTTTAATTTTCAAGTATTTTGTAGGTGTAAGCACTATTTTGAAATAAAGAGAATTTAATTTTTTATTGTGGGGTAACCACGCTCGATCGCAGAGTATTTTTTTTTTAATTCTAAAAAGTGTTTTGTCTTGTCTTCTGCTATAATGGTCCAGAAAGGTCTTAATTGCAAAGGCAGAGTCCTACTGGCTGGAGTACTCAATTAATTGTATTTGTGTCAGCCACCGGCACTTCCTCATAGTTAATCTTTTATCCTCATTCTTTAAAAACAACATTGTATGCTTTGTTTTTAACATACACATGAGGTTATGGCTATCATGATTGTGATCCTTAAGGTGTTCCAGTTTACTATGAATTTAGTTTTACTGTAGGGAACGGGCTGTGCCATAGTCTGAAACAATCTTAAGAATGCACTCTTTGGTTTGTAATCAGTTTCCTTTTATCACAGCATTGTCGTTAGTTATGAGAGTAATTTTCATACGTGGTTATTATTAAGCTCTCCTCTCCCTTTGCCTGCAGTGGATAAATATCGTATTGTCCTTTAAAAAGTAAAATGAAATTAAAAATTTTGAGTTCATAATTTTAGTTGAAACTGCTTACTGTGACTTACTTAATTTTCCTATGAATATTATCATAGTTGCAATCTTGTTTGATGTAAAACCTCCCTGTGATTCATTTATTTTTATGCGGCTGGAGTACAGTTCTCATTAGTTAATGTGTTCTACCGGATACTGTCATGTGCTCCCCCTTCAAGGAAAACAGTTGTGGTTCATGTCCACTAGCAACCTTAACTGATATTAAGCAATCCACCCTTTTAAGATCATTCCTTGTAACCATTGCCATGACGGTTATCTGGGCAGGGCTTAGGTGGTCAATGCGGATATTTATCTTTCAAAGAGGCAAGGGCTGCAGCCACGCAAAAAGAAAGTAGCGGCTCAGCTAAGATTTTAGCTCCAGAGAAACAATAAATAGCTGCAGAGGCCCAGCTAATTTGTGTAGCACCGGTGCATTTAATTTTACTGTACAGCTGTCGATTAGCTACATAGCTATCTGGTAGTTGTGCAGCTAAAGCCACTTAGCTGTGAAGCTAATGTTTTTTTCCTGCGGCTAATTGTTTTGCCACGGGTGCTGAATTGGTCAGCTAAAACGGTTAGCACAGAACTGAATTTTTTAATTTTTTTTTTTTTGCGTGTGGTGGGTCTGCTACCCAAGAGGAAAATGTAGAGGTGGTAAAACGATTGGTGCCGGTGTGAGGGTGTGCGAGTACGTGAGTGCGAGAGAGAGCGATGCTGGTGTGAGGGAGGGCGAGTGCGTGAGTGCGAGAGAGAACGATGCTGGTGTGATGGTGGGCGAGCGCGTGAGTGCGAGAGAGAGGGGTGGATGTGTCGATTAGGCGGCGCGCTCCCGCCGCTCTCCGTGCGTGGACTATCGCTTAGCATCGCTGGCCGGCCCGGCCATGCGGATCGGTCCGCGTATTGATAGTGTAGTGTGCGGCGCGGCGCGAGGCGAGGCGACCTTCGGCCACCGGGGCGGGGCGGGGCGGGGCGGGCAGTATCGCAATGAGAGAAGGGCAGGGCATAGCGTCCGTATGTGAATACAAGTGTATCTCTTCGGTATCGCCGCGGCGCCGGACAACGCCCCCGCCCCGCCCGCCCCACCCCGCCCCGCCCCGGCTTTTCTTGAGGAGAGTGCTAAGGGCGTGAGGCGTTCCCGCAGCTCGCCGCTGCTTTCCGTCCCGGCCTGGCCTCAACCCGTCGGGGCGCGCAGGCGTAGGGCGGAGGGTTGTTTATAGGGCTGGCACAGAGCCCCCGCCCCGCCCCGCCCCACCCCACCCCGCCCCACCCCGCGCCCGGCCGGGACCAGTCCGATGCACCAATCGCATGTGCGCCCTGCCCTGCTCGGCCGTGCCAGCGCCGCTTGCTGCTCTCTGGCCTACTTTGGCTGATCAGTCGCACCCGGTCCTGCCCGCCCCGCCCCGCCCCGCCCCGCCCCGCCCCGCCCCGTCCGGTCGCCCACCGGACGCGCGTATCCAGCGGGGGCGCGGCGGGCGGGGCGGGGCGTTCACTATTCGCACCGCCGCGCCGCCGGTCCGGCCATCAACCTGAGCGCGTAACGAACAGGTGTCATGTCGTTTGGGGCGGGGTGGGGCGGGGCGGGGCGCCACACGACTGCGGTACTGCTTGACGCCGGCGGGGCGGGGCGGGGCGGCCCTGCTGGCGCCGCCGGGCCGGGCCTAGACACTCAGAGTACAGTATTTCTGAAGTTCCGCACAGTGACAGTGTCGAACGCATGAGACGCGGCCGGGCCGGGCCGGGCCGGGGACGGCTTGTCCGAGTGCAGGAGAGGAGAAAGTGAAGGAAAAGTCAGTCGGTCCACACTGCAAGCTTCCGTCCCGGGCCGGGCCGGGGCAGGCGGCGCAGAGCAGACCCGCCCAGGCCTTATCTGCCCGTGAGTCAGGCGGGCAGGCGCTGCAGGCGCTGCAGGCGCTGCTGGCGGCTGGGCTGCCTGCTGCCACTGCACTGCACTGCTGAGAGTTGTCGCGGCGCGGACCGAGCATGGCGCCGCGCCGGTCTGAAACCAATCACCCATTATACTCTCTGGAAACGCCTACACTTAAAAAAAAAAAAATTAAAAAAAAAAAGCCGTGACAGTTGACAGAACCGCGCGCTAACCGGCTCGGCATTCCCGATTAATTTTTTAATATAGATGGATTAGGTTCAGGGGGGAATGAGGAGAAGTCAGAAGGTTCGTCCGGCCCGCGGGCTGGGCGGGGCGGGGCGGGGCGGGGCGGGCACCGGCCGGCGCAGAGCAGAGCCGGCCGGCCGGCCAGCGCTGCAGCCACGGCACACGGCACGGACATGGGCCCTCATATCTCCCAGCCAGCAGGCCTGTCCGAGGGCGGGGGCGGGGCGGGGCGGGGCGCGGGGCGGAACAGACTTTGCGGGGGGGGGGGGAGCCATATGCTGGTCTGGCATTCTCTGCCCAGGCCGCCCACTGCTCGGGAGTATGGACGCATAATAACGCACTCATTTAAGCGGCAGGGGCGCCGCCCGTGTCCGGGGCGCGTCCTTAAATTAATCACAACACCGACGAGTCTATTTCATTGATTGTGGGATTTTTGTTTTTGTGCTTTCTTTTCTAAAAATGAATTATTTGTTCTGGTAGTGAAAAGTAGCCATGATTGACCACACACGCAGCTAAAAGTGTTCTCGTGCTGCTAAAATAAATGTCACGGGGTAACAATTTTCTTTATTTTCTGGTTCAGCCTCCGTCGTGGTCCTGGTGCCAATGTCCAGGACAGTTGCGGGTACACAGCCCTCCACCATGCCGCGCTCAACGGGCACAAGTGAGTACACAGTACCGGTACATTTTGCCATCATGTTTTTTTTTCAGTGCTCTTCATATGAGAACATTTTTACTAAATTCAGGATTTTCAACGTTTCCCACAAGATAAATGTTGAACCTGATATGTATAGTACAATTATTGTAAGCCTTAAAACTCGTGTTTTTTCCTTTTTTTTTTTTTTTTTTTGAGTGCACAACGACTGTGGCGCCTGCTAAAACGAACAGGGCGTCCAGCCGCCAAAGGCCGGCCGCTCAAAGTCCCGCGCGTTGCGGTACTAAATCTCGTTGTGTTCGGAAAAAACGAAACAGGAACGATAAAAAAAAAAGCGTTTCGTCCTAATTGGCCTAACGGCCAAAGAGGCGCTTGAAACGGGGGGTTGTGACTCCTCGCGTAAAACAAAAATAAAAAAATATATTTATCTGTGAACCTAATTGTGCAAATGTCAGAAAATTCAGAAAAAATTAGATAAATTTAAAGAATTTCAGAAAAAAATTAGAAAAAATAAAAGCAAAAATTGCAAAAAAATTGAACAAAAGATCACAAAAAATTTTACACAAAACTTCGGTGTGTACGCAATCCGAACGTGAATGTGTTGTGGATGTACAGGGACGTGGTGGAGATGCTGCTCACCCACGAGGCGTCGTGCAACGTGGTGGACGACAAGGGGTCCTCGCCGCTGCACCTGGCGGCCTGGACGGGCAACGAGGAGGTCGTCAACCTGCTGCTCACCCACGGGCCCTCCGTGCCCAACGTCAACCTGCTCGTGAGTCACGATCCACCTCACAATTTCTCGCATAAAATGTCTTTTTAAAAGGCCTTTGCGTACACATAAAAATACGATTGTACACTGTCAGCAGTGTGTGCCTGTTTGGAAATGACTCCGTACTTTTAAAAGTTTAAATTTTTATAAAATTAGAAAAAAATTCATCGCGGCGCGCGTTTTAAACTTTTACACATTTGAAGTTGATTTTTAAAATCCTTCTCTCTTGTGAGTGTGGGGCCTATCTATACCATGTCATTGTCCTACCGCACGCTCCTCGTCGGGAATGTGATGGGGTTGGCGTCGACGCTCCCGCCCCGCCCCGCCCGACCACCACCCCCGCGATGCATACCTTGGTGCGCGCGGTCGCTTGTGGCGCGGGGGTGGGGCGGGGTGGGGCGGGGTGGGGCGGGTTGGGGCAGTGAAGCGCGGTTTCGCGGCGGGCCGCAGCAACACCGCCAGCCCCGTGGCCCTCTCCCTGCCGGCAGCCCTACCGCTGCCAGGCCCGGTCCGCCGGCTAACAGATTGCAGGACACTCGGCGGGGACCGGGTGGGGCCGGGCGACCCTCTGGCGGTTTGTTAGCCAGCCGGAAGGGGGTGGAAAGTTCCCCCTCCTCCGAGCTGAGGGAAGAAATAACGTAGAAGCGCTATAATACAGTGATCACGTGACCAGTGTATCGCGCACCCCGCCCGCGCCCTCGCGATATGCTCTGCTACAGCCTGGCCAGCTCTAGAGTCTCTTATCCCTCTGATCCCGAACCCTCTTTCAGTCCGCCGCCCCTGATAATAACACACGCCTTCTTAATGAACGACTCCTGCGAGTGTGAATAACCTGCGCGTGTTCCTGTGCGTGAGCGTGAGTGTGTCTGTGTGTGTGCGTGTAAGCGTGTTCGTGTTGGCGCCCATTCCTGAGTTATTCCGCTCCTAGGAGCGTGAGGTGAGCAAGACGCGACAGGATGGGGTGGCGCCACACACGAGAGAGAGAGGGGGGGGGGGGGAGGGAAGGGAGGGGGTCCACGCGCGTAGGGCGGGCTCCCCTCCCCGTAGCCCCTGGGAGGTAGTCCGCCGCCGTGCACAGGTGTGTGGCGGCCGAGGGATGTTGCCTATCCTACAGGGGACCCGCCCGCCCCGCCTCGCCGGCTCTGCCCGACAGACCCGCCCCGCCCCACCCCGCCCCGCCCGCCCGGCCTGGCCTTGTCCGGCTGGCTTCCGAAGGACGCCGCCGTAAACCCCCTCCCCCCTGTCCCTGCCAGGCGTTTTCACCTTGTTGAGATTATTGGGACGCGGATGTATAGAAATTCACAATGCATCACTCTTTTTTTTCTTCTTTTTTTTTTTTGCGAAAATGACTTTTTGTAAATGTACAACCTTGTCTTAATTTCCCCCCAAAAAATGTAAATCTACAAAGATATTTTTACACAGAGGGGCAGAATTTTTATTTCGCTCACTACGTTTCGTGCGGGAGCGCGGGGCTTTCCTATCCCCACAGGAGCGCGATCAATTCAGTGCAGGACGTTTTTCAGCACGCGGGAGCGTGACCACACAGTGTGTTACTCAAATGTGTTACTGTTGCTGCAGACGCGGTCCGCGGAGACGCCGCTGCACTGCGCGGCGCAGTACGGGCACAGCGCGGTGGTGTCGCTGCTGATGGACAACGGCTGCGACCCCAGCATCCGTAACGCACGCGAGGAGTCGGCCCTGGACCTGGCGGCGCAGTACGGCCGCCTGGACACGGTGGAGCGCCTGGTGCGCACGCACCCGGAGCTGCTGCACCCGTACGCCTCGAGGACGTCGACCACCATCTTCCAGAACACGCCGCTGCACCTGGCGAGCCGCTGCGGCCACCGCGCCGTCGTGGACCTGCTGCTGGACGCGGGCGTGGACGTGAACGTGCGAACGGGCGCGGGCACGGCGCTGCACGAGGCCGCGCTGCACGGCAAGGTGGAGGTGGCGCGGGCGCTGCTCCGGGCCGGCGTCGACCTGCGCGTCCGCGACGCCAACCGCAAGACGGTCACGGACCTGCTCAGGGACTTCCCGTCCAACGTGAGCCACGAGATCGACGCCCTCATCCGCCGGCACCGGGTGCGCTGCGGGGACGCGAGCGACGGCGAGGACGGCGGCGGCGGGGGCGGCGGGGGCGGCGGCCACAGCCCGCGGAGCCCCTACGACAACGCGTCGCCCCGGGGCGCCAGCTCGCCCATAGGGATCATGGGCGGCGGCCAGCACGGCGGCTGTTCGCCCAGGGGCTGCTCGCCCAACAACTACCAGTCGTCCGGGATGTCCATGTGAGTATGGGGTAGCGCGGCAGGTGGGGTGGTGCAGGTGGGCTGCAGGTGTGATCACCTGCCCTGGCCCTGGCGCTGAGCTGGTGCAGGTGTGATCACCTGCCCTGCCCCTGGGGTGGTGCAGGTGGGCATGCAGGCAGCGGGGCCGCCCCGCCCCGCCCCGCCCCGCCCCGCCCCGCCCGCCACGGCTCGGCTCGGCCTCAGTGGCGCCCTGGTATGAGGCGCTCATCGCTCCAGTGGCTGTCAATACCGGCTGTCTGACACGGCACCAGGGGGTGGGGGCGGGGGTGAGCGCGGCCGGCTCAGCCCCTCGCCTCGCCTCGCCTCGCATCCGCCTCTGCACTGCTGCTTTGACGCAACGCACCAGTTGGGGGCTTTGAGGCCGGGCTGGGCCGGGGGCGGGCCGGGGGCGGGCCGGGGGCGGGCCGGGATGTTATTGTGCTTCTGTGTGGCTTTCAGCAGCTCTGTGGCCCCGGCCCGGAGCGCGCTGGCCTCTTGAGATGATTGTGCGAGTCTTTTCATCACTCCTCTCTTTTTCGGTTGCGCAGCGCCAGCGAGTCTAGCTTTGGCCGGGACCTGGACGAGATGAGCCTGTCCTCCGTGGCGTCCTCCACGTCCAACCGGCGCGGGGAGAACATCTACCTGCCCATGGGTGGCCGCAGCCCGGGCTCCACCTGCAGGATCTCGGTGAGGACCGACAAGTTTAAAAACATTTAAAAAAAAAAAATAATTTCTCATCCGAGTCTTCTCAATTTAAACTTGGCGCTTTCCAGCCGACGCCCCCCAAGAAGCCGCCCCGACGGAACCTGTCAGTGTCCCCGACGCACCTCGGCACCGACTCGCCCTACGAGTTCCTGTGTCTGGCGAGGACGGGCGGCGGTGAGTGCCAGCACTGGACTAGTGCACAGTCTAGCAATCCTCGAATGTCCAGTGTAGTCGAAACATGGTTTGCTTCTGCCCTCCACAATGAAAGTTGATTTTTTTTTTTTGCAGCCGGGTCGCCGGGCAGCGTGAGCTCTACGAGGCCCACGGGGGTCTCGAGCCTCCGCCGGGGCAAGAGCGCCGACCAGTACGTCGAGATGAAGCTCCGCCACATCGACATCGAGGACGGCGACGTGAGCTCGGCGCCGGGGACGCCGTCGGCGGGCGCGCCCGAGCAGGCGTCGCCCTACGAGGAGGTGACCATCAGGACCATCAACCCGCGGCGCAAGCTGCGGCGCGTGCACGAGTCCGGGCGCGGCGCGGCCGGCGCGCGCTCCTACGAGAACTGCGAGCCCACGTCCATCCCCGTGCTGGTGACGGTGCGGCGCGACTCGCTCGACGTGTCGGCCGTCGCGGCCGCCATGGCGCTGCCCGCGCCCGCCATCTCCAGGATGCCGCTGCGCGAGCTGCCGCTCAGCCCCACGCACTACCAGCAGCCGCCCACGCCCGACCACCCGCCGCCCTCCGCGCAGGCCGCCGAGCGCAGCATCCACGAGCGCATCCGCCCGCTCAGCCAGGTATGTAACCCGACCCGCCCCAGCCGGGTGACAGCGGCCACAACCAGCGAATTTTCTAACTCTTTCTTTAAAAAATAAGAATTTTTCAAATTTTGAAAATTCTTTTAAAATTATGAATTTTTAAAACTGTTTTGAGGAATTTTATAAACCTTTTTATACTTTTTTTTAAAAATCTTTTAAGCCGTTGGGGGGAATTTCTAGGACACTGTTGTGAGTTGGGTGTTCAGCAGGGACCGAGGGGTCGACCACTTGGATATTCCATGTACACATTGAAAAATATTCCAAAAAATATTTCAGATATTCCAATATATTCCAGTCAAAATATTCCAAATATTCCAAAAACATTACAAATATTCCAAAAATATTCCAAATATTCCAACATATCCCTGATATTCTAAAAGAATTATCCCACATTTTCCTGATATTCCAAAAATATTGTCCTACAATATTCCAGATATTCCAAAGATATTCCAGGTATTCCAACTGGAATATATTCCATGTACACAAATATTTCAAGTGGTCGACCCCTCGGCAGGGACCTTTTCAATGAATTGTCAGGAGATTTTATGGCATAAGATGACTGTTATTTAACGAGGCGTCCTCTCGGGTAGCGTTTAAATATTGGTCGGGCGCGTCGCTACGCGTACTTGTGCCAGGAGCACCACATGCTGTTGTCGTGCAGGTCCTTCCAGCGGAGGCACTTCTTCTGGGGCGGGCAGCCCGCGGCCCGGGGGGCGGTGCTGGGGGCGCCTCCGGGGGCGGGCCCGGGGGCGCACGAGCAGTCCTGGGGGCAGGGCGGGTCCCGGGGGCAGGGCTTGTCCCCGCGCCACAGGTCCGCGCGCCGCGGGGGCAGCGGGTGGGGCGGCGGGGGCTGCCGGCACTGTGCGGGGGCGGAGGGGGCGGCGTGAGAGTGGAGGTGCGGCGGCCACTGGCGAGGCCACTGGACCTACGGCCACTCTGCGCCCACCTTTGTATCACGGCTGCACGGCATGTCGGCGACGCAGTCGCTCTTGCGCTGTTCCGGGGACGGGCAGGGCGGCGCCGGGGGCGGGCACAGGGGTGGCGCCGGGGGCGGCGGGGGCGGCAGCGGGCAGGGCCGCCGCTCGGCGCACGGGTCTGGCCCGGGGTCCGGGCAGGGCTCCGGGGGCGGCGCGGGCGGCGGGTCCAGCTCGGGCGGCGGGCACGGCAGCTCGGAGCGCCGGTCCCGCAGCCGCTGCACCCCCAGCATCCACACGTTCTCGGACGTGACCTGTGGGACCAGCCCCAGGCGTCAGCGCGGTGCCCCGCCCAGTCCCAGCCCCCTCCCCGGCCTCCACCCCGGGGCCCAGGGCAGCACCTGGCCGTACTGGTCCACGTAGTTCTTGAGGCCGATCTTGCACTCGCGGCCGAAGAAGGTGAGCACCCAGTGGCGCTTGCCGCCCGCGGGCGCCGCCAGGTTGAGGTTGGACGCGGCGTGCTGCAGCACGACCCGCATGTTGGCGGGGAACGTGCCGCCGTCCGTCTCGGGGCGGCGGTGCTTGTCGCAGTGCAGCGCCCGCCAGCGGCAGTACGTGTCGCAGGTCGTGCTCAGCTCCAGCTGCACACATACATTTAAACCGCAATTTAAAAAAAAAATTAAAACGTCAATTTAATAAAAAAAAAAGTAATTTAAAAAAGAAAATTGAATCAACGAAAAATTTTGCAGAACAATGAAAAACGGCAAAATTATTTCACCGGCAACATTTTTAATCCCAAGTATTCTAGCATTTTTTTTACATCCAAAATTATTGAGAGACAGGCATTTTTAACGCCAGAAAGAAAAGGCGCTACTTACCCGTGGTGGTCCGCAGCCCACCTCGTTGGTGGTGTTGCACTGGGCGCGCACGTAGAGCGGGCAGCGGGTGCCCTGGGCCGCCTCCACGGCGCGCAGCGTGAAGCACTGCCCCAGGCGCAGCGGGCAGCCGTCCAGGCGCGACGACCCGTCCTCCCCGCACAAGCGCCACGCGTTGCGCGCGCACGCCGCCGTCTGCGCGCTGCCGTGCAGCCGGCTGCCTGTGAGAAGCTATCGATACTGCAGGATATCGATACTGGGAACCTATCGATAGTGTAAAATATCGATACTGAAAGAATATCGCTATTATAGAATATCGATACTTTTCCCCGTATCTTTTTCTGAAGGAGCTGCCTCCCTGTCGATACCGAATTATCGATATACATGGGTCAGAGGTATCGATACCGCAAAATATCGATACTGTATCGGCAATAACTTCATTAAGTAAAGGTGTGAATTTCCCGCATCAGAATGAAAATGCACACACTTAGGTTCCCAGTGGAAACGAATGCGGAAATTCCCGTCGTGTCGGTTTTTTTTTCTTCCCCGCATCGTGTCATTACATTACCCTCGCTGAGGAACTGGCAGCGGTCCACCTCGCCCTCGTCCACGGTGCCGGCCAGGAACACGCCGAGGTGGCCGCGGCCCCCGGCCAGCGAGAAGGCGGGCATGTCCGGCGCCAGCACCTGCGGCAGCGCCCGGCCCGCACACGTGCTCGTTCACGCGCTCGTACCCGTGCTCGTACACCTGCCATAGTCATAGCCCGCGAGGTGTGAGCGACACTGACCTGCACGACGTCTCCGATGCGGAGCAGCGCGTCGGGCGCGGCCAGGGCCTGCGGCTGCAGCAGGTTGTCCTTCATGCGGCGGGTGTTCTGCAGCGCGAGCACGCCCTGCTCGTAGTCCCGGCGGAACAGGTCGAGGCGCGCGCGCTGCAGGTGCTGCGAGGCGAGCCAGCCGCCGACCAGGACGCGGTCCCCGTAGGGCCGCACGTCCGTGTGGTGCCACGCCTCCTGCAGCATGGCGCGGCGGGCGCGGCGCGGTGCGGCGGGGTGTTCTGGTGGTGGTGGTGGTGGTGGTGGTGGTCCTGGCCTGCCCGCGCCCGCCCCGCCCGGCCCCGACCGGCCACCCCCCACCCCGCCCCGCCACGCCCTCACTCGGCCTCAACAATATGAGCGCCAAACCGAAGTGTTCCCTTCTTTTTCCGAGCAGCAAATAAGCGATTTTTCGCGCGCGCCGTGCAAATATTTCGGGTAACCACTCCGGGCCAACGCCGAAGGCCGTAGCGCCGCCGGTTTGCAACCATATTTCCGCAACCGGCGTCAGTCGTACGGGAACTGAAAATTTGGAGGAGAGAAAATAATAATATGGCAGAAAAAGGGGAAGGGGAGAAAATAAAAAGAACAACGTACAATATCCCACTCCGTCCTGCAGGGAGAGGGAACTAAATAATTAACGTTGTGGCAGCGAAGTGTATCATGACGTAGGAAACGGCGCGCAGCGGCAGCTGGGGCGGGGCGGGGCGGGGCGCGGCGCGGGGGCGTATGCATGGGCCATGGGCCGCTGCCCGCGCAGCGCTGCTGTTCCCTCTCTCCTCTCCTCTCCTCTCCTCTCCTCTCCTCTCCTCTCCTCTGCTCTCCTCTCCTCTCCTCCCTCCATCGTATTAATTGCTAGTCAGTCCGGCCGACACTCGCGGCCAAGTGTAGCGCGCGTTTGCAAGTCTGTTGTGAGGCGGAGAGGAGAGAAAGAGAGAAACAACAGGAGAGAGTCATGTGATGTGTGCGGGGGAGAGATGCTTCGGCCTGGCCGGCCCGGCCGGGCAGCGGCCTGGGTGGATTGGACCAAGTAGTACTTTATCTTTTTTGCCGTCGTCCTCGTGGTTCGGCGCCAGGAGTATTCCCGAGCACTTGTTCGTTCTAATCTGCGTGCGCGGCCATTGAAAGTTGGCCCCAGGCGGGGCGGGGGTTTTTGCGGGGTTAGTGGGTCGCTGTGCCATTTAAAGGTCGCGGGCGCCGCAGCCCGGGGGGCGGGGCGGGCCCGGGCGGGGCGGGCCCCAGCTCTCCAGGACGCCGGAAGCTCCCCGTCAGTGTGCCCGCGACCTCCCCGCCGCGCCGCCGCGCCGTCATGTGGTGCCCGCGCCTCATGTCGCTGGTCTGCCCGCAGGAGTACCACACGCACAAGCGCAGCTCCAGGGACATGGAGACCGAGACGGACGACGACCTGCTCGTGTGCTCCGTGTGGAACACGCCCGGCGCGGGCAGCCTGTCGGGCTCCGTGTGCTCCAGCATCTCCATGCACTCGGACAGCATGGTGGAGGAGTACATCGGGGACGCACCCTTCGCCGGTGAGTACCCGCGACTCAACGCTCACTCCAACTCCAGGAACATCCACAGGAACCTCAGGAGGCCTGTCGTCTCGTTTCAATCACCTTGACGAGTTTAAAAACCAAGTCCTCTCCCCCATGGCATACCCTTTTCATACTCCATGCGGAAAGATCAGACTTCTTCTCTTTTTCCTCCTCCTCCTTCTTCACCTCCTCCTCCTCCCCCTCCCCACCCAGCCCCGCCACGCACACACACACACACACACACACACACACACACACACACACACACAAGCACACCAGCCGCCGTGTGGTCCAGCATCTTTCTTGCAGCTTCAGCAGCATCCCGAGATGACACCCTACCCCCCAGCCTTGCGTCATCGTCTGTCGCCTTCTCTCCCCTCGCGACTGTAGTGTAGTGCAGCTACAGCGGCTAGCCCGACGTGTCGCTTAGGGCGCGGCACGGCACGGCCCCTCCCCGCAGCTGTAGTGTAGTCCTGTAGCGCTGTAGTGCCCTCCGCCGCCGCCGCCGCTAGAGCTAGCAGGTCTCCTCTATCGCCAAGGCCCCAGCTGAGCTGATGGTTGCAGCCACCGACTCTGACGACTCCTGGACCCGCTCCACCTGGGGTAGATGGGGGCGGCCGGTGCCCAGCAGGAACAGGGTCCTGCAGCTGCAGCAGGGCGCGCAGCAGGGCGCGCAGGACGCCGCCGACGAGCAGCCGCCGCCTGCGGGCCGCCTCCCCTCCCGTAGCAGCACAAGTAAGCAGTGAGCGTGCACCGCACCCCCCACACCCTGCTGATCACCACCACCACCACCACCACGGGCTCCATGGCGGTCTCCACCACCGCCAGTGGCACCCTGCACCCTGTATCACCAGCACGCCGCTTGGTGCCAATGCCGCCTGTGATGTCGAGGGGCCGCGCCGCGCCACGCGCGACACACGCGCCGGGCGGGGCGGGGCGGGGCGGGGCGGGGTGAGTGAGGCGTTTGACGCCGCCCCGCCCCGCCGCCGCGGGGGAGTCGCTTCTGGCTGCCTGGCCTGTGCCTTTGGTGATGACGATCGTGCTCGTGTATGATGCTCGCTTGCAGCCCCGCCCCGCCCCGCCCCGCCCCGCTCTGCTCGGCATGTGCAATTACTAGGCGATGATCTCGCGGTAATGTGGACGGGAGGCTGGGAAGCGTGTCATCAACCAGCTTCACAAATCGGATATTTTCGTACGCAGAATTTCTTTTTAAATGATTGACTCTAGAAACTTTATGACATACGTACTTTTAAGCCCCCCCAAAAAATCAGAAATATTTTTTTTTGTGTGTACACCCTTTACAGGTTTTTTTTTTATTTTTTTATTTTTTAAAGCGTAATGCTCTTCCGTAGGCGTTAAATAGCTCCCAAGGGTGTTTAAAATTAATGCCTTTTTGGCGACTTGTATTTGCTTTTGCAAAGGCATTAAAAACCTTTGACGGTTTGGAAAGGTGTCAAGTCTCACCTCCTGTTAATCCAGCGAGGCGGCAACAGCGAATGGCACAAGAGCCGCGCGCGGAATTGGGCTGACGTTTGAGACATTTTATATTGAAAAAAAAAAAAGAAAAAGAAAAAGATGTGCCTTTGCGACTCGCGGCTATGGTGCCGCTCTTAACCGCACCGCCTTGATCTTTTCTGTCGTCTTTCCTGCAATTTGCCCGGCTATGGCGGCCCGCGGGCCTGGAGATACAGCTCTTACCGTGCCGCGCTTTGAAGTCGCGAAAGAGTGGATGTTTTATCCTCTCCGTGTGAGTACCTGGCGGTGAATAAGGGGGGGGGGGACTATTGCAGTGGAGCCGTGCGTTAATTAGGGCGATGCCTTCCACTTTACACGCTCCGCCGGCCTCGCCGCCGCTGCCGCGCGCGCCCCGTGCGTCCGTCTGTCTGTCTGTCTGAGGCCGTGCGCGTGCGTGCGTGCGTGCGTGCGCGCGGTAGTGTGTGTCTTTTGCAGTGCGCGGCACTCTGACCCGAGGCGCGACACGGCAGACACTTGTGCTCGACATGCGCCATGAGAGAGTCTTGATGTCGTTGGGTCTGCCTGCTGCCTGCCTGCATGGCGCAAGAGATTTCAACTCGTGAGTCCATATTTGCAGTGGGCCGGTGCCTTTGGGGCAGCAGGTCCTACACACACGCACGCGCGCGCGCGCACGCACAGGCCTTCCCTAGCCGCGGGCGAGGCACCTACCCGCTCGCCGCTATTAATCGTGTTAGTGAATTTGATATTGTGCCGAGCGGCTTTGAGGGGGTCTGTGTACTCAGCTTGTGCTGGAGTGTTGCGGAGAGAGGGAGAGAGAGAGAGAGAGAGAGAGAGAGAAGCAACCGCGCTGAAAATGCGCGCAAGTACCAGCACTAAGCTCGGGCGATAATTACACTGGAAAAACAAACGTTGCGTCCGCTACACCAATTGGTGTGTTCTATGGCAACATTTCAGTTTTTGTGGAATATTAACCAACCGAGACTTTAAGTTTCATTTCTGATGCGCCTATCAGATTCCCCATGAAATTCCCGTTCGAACGAGCCTACATGTGATGGGGTTGCGAGCCTAAATACTACGACTTTAAATAGGATTTGTAGAAAATGGGGAATTGGACATGTTGAATGAACTATGCATCTGAACCCCATCACATGTAGGCTCGTTCGAACGGGAATTTCATGGGGAATCTGATAGGCGCATCAGAAATGGAATTTAAAGTCTCGGTTGGTTAATATTCCACAAAAACTGAAATGTTGCCATAGAACACACCAATTGGTGTAGCGGACGCAACGTTTGTTTTTCCAGTGTAAGGCGTTAGTTAAGGGTAGTTTGAAAAGGCATTAGAGATGATACCGTCATTAGTGTTTGCGGGGATGCAACCCGCTCAGTTTTGGCAGTGTACCGCTTGGGCTAACGGTGGTGGCGGGCGCGCCGCGTAACGCAACGCACACACCGGAGCGAGGCGCCGTGCGGTACACTCCAAAAGAAAAAGGGGAAAAATAATAAATGATAAAAAAAAAAAAAAGCTGTGTACGGCTAGGGAGTCACGACAGACGTATCGATGGCGTGGATATCTCGTGGGAGCTCCGTTTTCGGAGATGTTTAACGTGGAGGAGGAAGCTCAAGTTCGCCCCGCGGCCGCGCCGACCTGACGCGAGGGTCTGCCATATCAACATCCATATCGCCCGCCAGAAGACGTTCCGGCGGCGCGCGGCGTGGGCAGCGGGAGGGGGCAGGTGCGCTCGCTCCCTATCTCGCTCTCTCTCTCTCTCTCGCTCTCTCCCTCTCGCTCTCTCGCTCTCCCGCTCTCGCTCTCCCGCTCTCTCGCCACGCCCCGTGCGCGTGCGGCACCGTGACGAGGGCGCCCCGGGCGCGTGCCGCTCACGCGTGCCGCTCACGCCCCGCAGTCGCGATGCACCGCGCCGTGGTTCGCGACGAGCTGGCCGAGGCGAGCGCCTACGCGCGGGGCCTACGCAGGAGGGCGCAGCGCCTCGCCGCAGGTCTAGTGACGAGTGTGACGAGTGTGACTGTGTCGGAGTGCGAGTGTGACGGTGGCGGCCGGGAGAATGAGACTGCGCCGGGGATTTGATATGGTTATTGGGTCGGTGTGCGGGTATGGTTGTGACGAGTGTGACTGTGTTGGCGTGCGAGTGTGACTGTGATGGCTTGTCTGTCGGCGCGCGGGTGTGAGTGTGACGGGTGGTTGTGACTGTGTCGGCGTGACTGTGCGTGTGCGTGGAGTGTGACTGCGTGTGTGACGAGGCCAGCTGCGCCCACAGTGCCCCGCCCCGCCTAATACCTTTGGTTTGCCACAGCCTCGGAAGAGGCGTTGTTTTGCAGACTCGAGGACACGGCCGAAGACTTTCAGCACCGCCGAGGTTTGTGTCCCGCACCTGTCAAGTTACGATAAGTGACGAATCCTCGAGGCCAAACACTGACTTGTATATACAGTATCGCCCAACCCCAGCGGTCTCGCACGGGGGCGGGGTGGCTCTACCCCAGCACCCCGCTCCACCCACTAACCCCCTTACAGGTCACGTGTGCAAGCGCCCTACTCGCGATTGGCTGCCATCCCCACTCTCTTTACCCCAAGACCAAAATAAAAAAAAAAACAAGACGGAAAAAATTTGAAAAAAAATGAAAGAAAAAGAAAAGGCTTGCAAACACACTGCTGGCCCGGTCATGGGGCGGGGCGGGGCGGGGCGGGGCGGGGTGGCGTTGGGACCGACCACCAACACCAGCCAAGTGACATTTTTAATTAAAAAGTTGGTGGAACCCCTTCGCTCCGGGCCCGGCCCGGCCCGGCCCGCCCAGCTCGTCGCTCTTTTTGCCGCTAACCCGCTGCCTCGGTAAATACGAATGCATATTACCCGGGGCCTAATTACACGCCCGGCCCCGCGCGGCCGACAAGTGTCGTGTGCATCTGCCGGAGCCAACCCTGACGGCTCTTTTACACCCGCTCCCGCTCGAAAAAATGGCATGAAATCAGAGAGAGAGAGGGGGGGGGGGAGAGAGATTATTTCATATATTTTTGTTTTTACGTGCACTCTGAGGACTCTCTGACATACCTCGATATTTCGTGGTTAAACGTCACTTTACTTTGACTCGGGCACATCGCGTGGGTGAAGGTTTTTTTTTTAATTTAGAGAAGAAGAGAGAGAGCGAGAGAGGCCGTATGCGCCCCCCGGCACAGCGCAGGGTTCGCGCACACCTCGGGGGAATTTAATTAACTTTCTTTTGCATGAAATCGCGTTTGTTTGTCTGGGCCAGATTGTTTTGCGCTAAGCGCCCGCGTGTGTGTGTGTGTGTGGGTATATGTGCGCGTGTGGAAAAGACTCGCGCGACCGAATAAAATAACTAGCGAAAAATAGCATCTGATGAGGTGGGCTTTGTCTGTATTTTCCTATTTACAATAGATAAATAATAATTCTTAGAACCAGAACCTGATTCTAGTTTAAATAAACCGCAGATTCGTTTCCTTTAAAATAGTTTATTTTTTACATTTTTGTTTCTCATGTTGCGTCCGCGTGGCTTTCCCTGCCGCTGCTGCTGCGGGCTTGCGCTGCTTTTCTTTTACCCTTTTTTTATCAGCCCTTTTCGCCCGCTTTGTATTTGCACGCTTTTCCCGCCGCGGCTGTCCACGTCCACTGCTCTCCCGATCGCTTTCCGCCGTGTGCAGTGTTACGCGGAGGAGGAGAAACCTCCTCGCATGGAGAGAGAAAGAGCGAGCGAGCAGAGCTTTCCAGGCGATCAGGGCATGCACTGTGACCTTTGCACTGAATGGGAATCATTTCTCTGCCTATTTGCGGTTTGGTTCTACACCGCGTATGGTTTAGCGAAACTGTCTGTATGTTATGTGCACGAAACCCCCCCAGGAAGCCAATGATCTGACATGCGATGAAACCTCTACTCCACGCCTTTTTTCCTACATCATTTAGCCTTGCCGGGATGTGAAATGTGAAATGGATGCGCTTTTCTCTGACGATTTAATCGCTCAGCTCCGACCAGTGCAAGACATTGCGGTCATGTGTGTTGTTGAAGCTTTACCAGCGGTCCTTAACCCTTTACGGTTTTTGTTGCACCGGTGCTACATAGTACTTTTGGGCCCCTAACATGAACGAGATTGCACCGACAGCGTCCACGAGCATTTTTATGAGTTCTAGGGATGTCCCTTCGTGTGTCAAAAAAAACGGGCGCATCGACACAAACACCAACACACATCCAGCGGCCTTACAAAATGGCGTACCTTGACTAGGACGAAAAGGCGATTTTGAGGAGCCACTGCACCCAAAATAATGGCCGGAGCCACCCCAAAAAATTATTACTATAAAGTACTCTGGCCATAGATGGCATGAAATCACGCGGAGCGGTCAGAAGCAAAAACCGCGGAAACCCGAGAGGCAAAACGATATGTAGCACGGGTGCAACAAATGACCGTAAGGGTACCAACACGCTCAAAAAGACTTGCGGCTGCAAAGTCGGACTTTCTCCGGACAGTGCGCGAATCCAGGTGCCCCCAACAACATTTAAGTACTGTTTCCGATCCTACAACGAAATAAAAAAATTCAAGGGAGGCGGGGGCGCTAACAAAATCGTGCGTTCCTGGCCATGTAGCACCGGTGCTACATAGACTTGCGGACTGTGTAGAAATCGGCAGAACTGTCCATACCTGCCAAAATAGCTGGATTTCTGTTTCTAGATGGTAGAAATGTACTTAGATTATGTAAAAGTAAGAAAATTTGACGGGTCAAATATTTCCAAGTGCGTGCCTGGCCATGTAGCACCGGTGCTACATTGACTGAATGACACTTTACGATGGTCCATACCTGACCAAATAGCTAGATTTATGTTTCTAGATGGTATAAATGTACTTGAATTATGTAGAAGGTAGGGGGATTTCACAGCTCGTATGTCTCCATGTGCGTTCCTGGCCATGTAGCACCGGTGCTACATTGACTAAATGACACTTTACGATGGTCCATACCTGTCCAAATAGCTAGCTTCCCTTGAATTTTTTTATTTCGTTGTAGGATCGGAAAAAGTACTTAAATGTTGTTGGGGGCACCTGGATTCGCGCCCTGTCCGGAGAAAGTCCGACTTTGCAGCCGCAAGTCTTTTTGAGCGTGTTGGTACCCTTACGGTCATTTGTTGCATATATGCTACATTCCGTATCTCGTGAACTATAAGTCGCACCGAGTGCAGATCGATATTTTTGGATTCAGGGACACAAAATTAGTCAGAAAATAGCAAAAAATAATTTTTTTTACGGCCGCATCAAAAATCGACCGTAAAGGGTTAACCTAACTTGCAGGCCTGCTGAAGGGGTCGACGGCCCAGCAGCGCGGCAGCCACCACAACAACGGCCTTCACCACCACGGCCAGCAGCAGCAGCAGCAGCAGGCGCCCGCCGAGCGGCCCAAGACGCTGCGCCGCCTCAAGCACGTGTACGACGTGCCGCTCATCCGGGCGGAGCAGCGCGGGGGGCCGCGGCCGGGCGCGCGCGGCGAGCCCAAGGAGGCCCGCGAGGCCAGGGAGCTGAACGAACTGCAGGAGACCCGGCAGCGGCTGCTGGCCGCCACCAACCACCACCAGCACACCAACGGCACCGCCGCGCCCGCCCCCGCCGCCGCCCCTGCCGCCGCCCCCGCCGCCGCCACCACCCCGGCCGAGAAGACCCTCAGCCCGTTTGACGAGCAGGAGGAGTGGAACAAGATCTCGGAGATCATGGCCTCGTTCGGCAGCGGGCTCGGCGTCCGGGACCCCATGTTCAACGAGCTGGAGCGCGAGTTTCAGGAGCGGCTCGGTGAGTCAGATTTCTATATTTTTTAAAAAATACTTTTTCCGGTAATGATTGTACCCGCTTTCACGCCCCCGCGGGGGCTGCGCCAGGCTCGCAGTCCGCCGCGCTCATTTTCACACAAACACACTCAAATTAAAGCGATTATTTTGCGACTGGGCGATTTTTCTCTCGCGCGCCACGATCCTAATTGTAATTGGAGCCTTTTGTCGTCGTTTGAACGCGCTTTGGCGCGCGCCCCGAGATTTTCTCTCTTTCGTTTGATTTTTTTTTTATCGCGAGCCAAGTGTATATTGTGTGTTTTTTTTATGTTATTTACGGAACTGACGGAGTGGCGCCTCTGAGCTGGGCCGGGCCGGGCTCAGTGCCATCTCGGGGTCAATTGAGCGGCGAGAACTGGTCATGCACGTGAAATTAATTGGGTGTCGACGTCGCACGGCAGTGCCGCGGCCCGGCCCGCCCAGGTCGAGGTCGAGGAGGGGTCGTAGTAGACGCCTGCTAACTGTCAGACGACGGGCGACCTTTACCTGTCTGTCTTTCTCTGACTTTCCTTGTAGTTTTTGTCTTGGTCGTGTGTACTCTCTCGGAAAGTGGCATTCACTATCGCTTTCCAAAGGGGTTAAAAGACTCTACAATTTCCTAAAACCGTGCAATTTAGGAAGCAAAAAGCGCAGAAACGTTTTAATAAAATTAGAAAAGTGAATTATAATGTAACTATTTAAAAACTCTGAAAATACTCCCACAAGACTTATAACTAAAACGGTCCCTCGGGTGCAGGCGTGTCCCGCTCGCCCAGCTGCGCCGACCCGCTCTCCTCGCCGCTGGTGTGCTCGTCGGTCGGCCAGTGGCTCAAGACCCTGCGCCTGGGCGAGCTGGAGCAGACCTTCCTCACCAGCGGCTACGACGACCTGGACTTCCTGGCCGGCGTCCTGGAGGACCAGGACCTGCAGGACATGGGCGTGAGCTCGGACAAGGACCGGGAGACCATCCTGGAGGCGGCCAACCTGCTGCCGGCGCGCGTCAAGGAGGTGGCCGCGCAGCAGCACCACAAGGACGGCGAGCAAGCCGAGACCAAGGTCTGCACCGTGAGAGTGTCATGGCGCTCACCAGGGGGAAACCACTCTGAAATGTTTGCACACCTCGTAATTCAGAAAAAATTCAGAGAAGTTCAAAACAATTTTTAAAAAATCAGAAAAATTCAGAAAAAAACACATAAACTTACAAAAATTCACAAAAATTCAGGAAAACATTTGAGCAAAAATTCAGGAAAAGTTTGAGCAAAAATTCACAAACATTTAATTTTAAAAATCACAAAAATTCACAAAAATTCACGACATTTGTACACCAAAATTCAGAGTTGTTTCCCCCCTCGGTCGCTCAGGTTTACTGACTGCTGTCTCCCTGCCTCCAGGAGCCCCAGGGCGACGGCCCCACCCCGGTGGACGAGTGGCTGGCCAAGATCCGCCTGGAGCAGTACGGCCCCACCTTCAAGAAGCACATGTACGCCACCATGTCGCGGGTGCGCCGCATCTGGGAGGTGGAGCTGACGGCGCTGCTGGAGATCGGCAAGGTCGGCCACCGGCGGCGCATGCTGGCGTCCGTGTCGGGCGGGCGCCGCCAGCTGCGCAGCGGCTCGCTCAACCCGGACGGCGGCCCCCCGCGCTCGGGGTCCTCGCTGTCGCTGGCCTCGGCGCCCACCACCCCCGCGGGGGCGGCGCCGCCCCCGCCCGCCGCCGCCGCGGCCACCACCCCCACGGGGCCCGCCACCGCCACGCTGGCGCCCAACCCCACGGGCACGCTGCGCCACAGCAAGAAGACGAGGCCGGCGCCGCAGCCGCCCGGCCCCGGCCCCGCGCTCGCCTCGGACCTCAGCATCCGCGACCCCATCGAGCTGCTGGAGGGCGTGCCCGGCGCGCTCACCACCACCTGGAGGCACCGGCCGCACGACCTCGTCAACGGCAGCGTCTCCTACCTGGCCAACGTCAGTACAATCTTTAATATTCTTTCAATTAAAAAAAAAAATTTTTTAAAAAAGGTGTTATAACGCGTTTTTTGAACCGTTGCAGTACCTGGGCTCGACGGTCGTCAAGGAGCTCCGCGGCACCGAGTCCACCAAGAAGTCGATCCAGAAGCTCAAGGCCGCGGAGAAGGGCGAGACCCCCGAGATCATGCTGTCCATCTCGTGCCGGGGCGTCAAGTTCCTGGAGCCGGCCGGGCAGCAGCTCGTGTGCGAGCACGAGGTGCGCAACATCCACTGCGCGTGCCAGGACTCGGACGACCTCACGCACTTCGCCTACATCACCAAGGACCACCTCAGCAACTCGCACTTCTGCCACGTGTTCTACGTCGCGTCCATGGTGAGTACACACCCTATCCGCCCGCTCTTCTAGAGAAAGTTAAATGTCCGAACCAAAAAAAAAAACTTGGAACCATTGAGAAAACAATCGGAGAAAACGCCATTTCTCTGATTCTTTCTTTCAATTTTTCCGCGTTTTTATCTTTCTTCTCAGCGAAAATATTTCCGCGGCAATTTTAAATCGCTTCGCTTCCGCCTGATGGCGCCGTTACGTTGTCTTGTCCGCTGCCTCCAGGACCAGGCCACCGAGGTCATCATGACCCTGGGGCAGGCCTTCGAGGTGGCCTACCAGATGGCGCTCAAGGAGCAGCTGCCCGATAGGCAGCACGCGCGCTCCCTGTCCGTGTCGGGGCCCGCGGCGGCCGGCGCGCCCGAGGCCGCCGAGGCCGGCGGCGTCAAGGCGACCAACGGGGTGAGCAATGGCTCCTCGCACGTGCGCTCCAAGTCGTGCGGCGAGCACCCGGCCGGCGGCACGCCCAAGCTCGTCCTCTCGGAGGACGTCTAGGAGGGGAGGGGAGGGGAGGGCCCCGGCGGGGGCCGAGAGGGACCGTAATGAAGGGTAGGAGTCGTAGTTCCGTTGCAGCTGGTAGTCACGTCTACCTAGTAAGTAGGTAGCATCTAATAAGTAACCCGGTTTCGAGGGGGCCCCCCCTTTTTCAGCCGCTCGAGTTATCATGAAAGAAAACCCAGACTCGGACAGTGAGCTGGACTTAACTGTCTAGTCATCGGGGGCCCCAGTTAGCTGTGATGTTGGTGCCACGTCGGTTGGCATTCTTCTTTCTCTGTGCATGTGATTTTTTGATTTGGATCCTTTATTTATTGTTACGCTAAAAATATATTTAAACGAAAAGACAGTTTGGTTAGTGTGTTAGCTCAATATGTACTGTGCTACATATATAAATATTATGACGCGATATTATTGTTTTAGTCTCTCCAGCTGTTTGCCAAATTTGACAATTTTTGCCCCCCTTTGTTGAGCGGTGTACATTTTTTAAACCTTGTTGTGAAGCGCATGTGATTTTGTGAGTTGTTACCATTATTTAAGCATATCGTATAAAGTTATACGCAAGTTGTTGTAGCTGTTTTGTTTGTATCGTGTATAGGAACTCTAGCACGGCGGTCGGTTGTTTCCAAGCCTTATTATCGATTGTTTCCTTTACCGAAAGAGCTCAGATCCTCCCGAGTCGCGTCTCTCACCTGTCGTTCCTCTAGTCACCGCCGCCCGCAGCGTGTCACGTGTCACCGAGGTGCACGGCCGGCCGACGTGCTAGAGTCCCGTAGCACGCTGCCGTCCCGGCGGCAGCCGGCGGCAGCACCATGGTTGTGCTTAGTCTGAATCGGTTTGCTTTTTCAGAAGTAGCCTTGGAACCGTTCCATTGTACGAGGTTTAAGTCCGCCCGTCTAAGCGCCTTACTCTGCTGTCCGTTTTCTTTACCGACGCGATCGTCCGCCGTTATTCGCGTCTTGATTAGTGTTGTTATATTCTTCTGCCCCATTGGAAAGTCATCCTGTCTTGTGTGCCGTGAAAATTGATGAAATTGTATGTGCGGGGAAGTCCTGGTTTTTGTAGGCGTTTAGACTCTCTGGATGCTGGTTAACATCCCTATTCTATTATTTGCTATATTCTAGGCTGTTGAACGGCAATTATAATTCATTTTTACTGTTAGTGGGTATTCCCAATATAGCTATACAGCTTTGTTTCTATAGTCAGTGCCTATGAGATGTAGTGAAGATCGTTAAACGACAGTAAGCTAAATCTTTTACATTTTCGTTTTTTGCTTATACGTCTTTCATCAGTTTTTGAGGAGTGGATAGCATTAATGAAAACACTTTTATGTGCTGGTCAGTTTTATTATATATTCTGGATCTATAGAACTTCGGCTTCAATATAGAAGCAATGAAGCAAGTGATCGCAACTGAAAATCAAATTCAAGCAAGGCCTAACAGAATTCTTTTGTAGTTTTGTCAACGGGACTGTAATATAAACACGCACTTAGAGTGCGTCAGATTATATTTCATTTACTGTCTGAGGTCAACCAGTTTAATATAAAACCGCACCCACTTTGGCAAGAAAAACAAAACGTCAAAATCATTTTTACCGAACAAAGCGGTAAATTGTTCAATATTTTGTTCCTTTTCTTTGCATTGTCCGCATTAAACTCAACTATTGAAAGTGCTCAGATCTCTCAACAATTATATTGCATGTTATAGTGATCAGAATATTTAAATCCTTATCAAGCTCTGCTCAAAGGGGTCATTGTCCAAAATGATGTACCTGAAAAATTTTACAATTTTCTTTGACTGCTGACGACCAGGTTTTCCATCCAGAGTGATTAAAAAGAATGTTTTTTGGTGTTGCGTCTGTCAGATGAGATTGTCATCTCAAATTATTTAGGCAGCTTAGCACTCGTGTTTATAGGGCAGGTCTTACAATCTGTTTTTTCGAGGACAATCCATTTTATTCGCTTTTTTATATTCCTACAAGTTGAGTCTTGTACGACTACCAACACAGTCACCTATTAAATGGTCTTCCCACCGCCCCAGAAAATTTTTAGATGTCTTCGGCGTTAGACTGCCCTCTAAAAGGTGCTTCGGAATCAACGTGTTTTTTTTTAAATTAGCGGTTTAAATTTAAGAACTACTAAAGAAGAACGAAACAAACGTCCTATACAGGTCATTTGACCGGAAAACATAATACGCGTTTAAAGTGTAGAAAGGGGAAATTTCGTAGAAGAGACCGTCCGTCTAAGTGTCATGTTTGAAGCGATTTCATCAAAGGTGTGTTGCCTGTTTCTACGAATTAGAATAATGTGTACACTGATATAATACTCAAAATTATAACCCTGAAACTTCTGTATCGAATCAGTTTCTGATTTTCCAGTTAGCTTTCTTGATTTCAATGCTATCAATTTGCTACTCCCCTTAAGATGTCCTTGTATATGGTGTTAAACCGCGTGCCATTTCTTTAATTTTAGGTGAAAATGAATTAAATAGTGCTCAATACTCAAAACAATCCTATGATTATGACTGCTAGAGTTTTTAGACTTTTTGCATTTTATCCATCACTGGTTGAATACTGAACCGATAAATCATTTTATCGTATCCTGACAAAATAAGAAGTCTGAATATGTGTAAGCATTTGTTGCGACGTACTTTTTGAGTCTTGAAATGTGCGCACAACCATCTCGTCGTCTTGTTTAAATTTACCGTTTTCAGCTCAAAACTGAAAAAGAAAAATCCTCCGCGAGTGGGCCCAATGTGTTACTCAAATTATCCCTCTTGTGTGCATAGTCTGAATCGAGCGGTGCGAGCATACCAAAGATTAGTTATTATAGGATGTCTTTTATCTTGAGCGTTTACCGTAGGACGAATATCTCATATATCCATTCATTGGAACAAATCTTCTTGCGCTCATACTTTTGCGAATATCCCGACCAATGTCTACTCTTCTGGTGTAGTTGTTTCGAGTTGTTTCCTTTGCATTTAAAACCGAAACCTCTTTCTTTGTTCCTATACTCTGCCTCGTTGTGTGGATACCTTAATCTGCAATCATAATTTAGCTCAGTTTGTACTCATTACAACGGACACGGTAGCTTGGTAAATTTTATTTCTGTGGTCGACTATTCGTCCCCTTCTCTACTTCTTTCTTGCATTTACCTAACTAACCTTTTGAACCAATCTTCTTGTATAGCTAGAATATTGTTGACTTAAGCTAAGAAGAAATGGGTTGTTTTGGGTTATTTAGAAATGTCAGTTTCTCGTAGATGTACTTTATGCGAGTACTGAGTTTGATCTCGCTATAACAAGTTTAAAGAACAAATAGTTTATTTATAGTAAAAAATGTTTCCATAGTTCCCATCCTAAAGGCCTTAGCTCTTTCTTTTCAAGACAATTATGATAATCAAAAGACGTTCGAGAGACTCTTTACGAGACTTGATTTATGTGCAGTCTCATAGCTCATCTATTCGTTTTGTCATGGTTTACTGCCGTATGGTACTGCCTGTTCCTCCGGAGTTCTTGAACTGATATTAGCTATCTTCACCGGAAATGTACATATATTTATTACTTATGAATTGTTTGTATTATTATTATTATTATTATTATTATTATTATTATTATTATTATTATTATTATTATGCTAAAAACTGCTGACTCTCAAAGAGGCTAAATATATCGTTGCTAACAACGTGATAAGGTGGATTCATGATGGACCGCCTGGTAGCGGGTCCGAATCGCTTCTAGCGGTTTTCAATTACCGTAATGGAAACCGCCAGTAGCGGGTTCGAACCGCTCAACCAGCGGGTCCATCGCGAATCCAGCTTTAGTTGATCGACACGAATGATGTTCATAGATTTCAATTGTGAAATGCATGTGAGGAGCTGACGTAATCTCGATTGTCGACCTGACATAAATCCATTTTTCCTTACCCAAACTGCATTCTTTTTTATTAGTATCCCTCTCACCTCCGCCACGTAAAACGATTTCCAACAGAGTGTTTTTGCGCGAAAGGGCCTATCCTCAGGACTGCGGGTCCGCGCTCCTTGCAGAACGTCAATACCGCCAAGTAATTCGATTTGTATGCAAATACCTCGGAGGGCGGCGGTTGCCAGAAGCAGCAGGGCGAAGGGCTCTCGGGCCGCGGGGCGGGGCGGGGCGGGGCGGGGGGCGGGGCCAACAGCGCTGACTACACTTCAGGTTTGGCACCACGCGCGGGGAAATGCCATCGCATTGCGTGAAGCAAACAGACCTGTCCGTCCGACAGTGTACCGCTCCAAAACCGACTTATGCTCCGGCATGGAGGCCCCGGGGCGGGGCGGGGTGAGGCGGGGCGGGGCGGGGCGGGGCGGGGCGGGGCGCGCTCCGCCAGGGGCCTATTGTACTCTGCGCCCCGCCATGCGCAGAGAGAGGGAGGGAGCCCCGGACAATATGGAGAGTGGTCCGCTCGGCGCCGACGTGCATCATGCTATGTGTTTCAAACCTACGACACATCTTCGTCGCGATTTTCTTTCTTTTTAGCAGATGATACATTCTAGCTAACTTAAATGACAATTACTAAACGTAAGATAATGTATCAGCTAGCTTGTACTCTCATAAAGCGAGTGGTGAGTGTGGCAAAATAATATACAGGGGGGATTGTGTCGCCTCGCCTCGCCTCGCCTCGCTCGCCCGCTCGCGCGACAATGCCTTGCAGTTGCCGCTGCCGCAACGGCCGATCAACAATGCTCGCTCGGACCTTTGGACGCTTGGGATTAAGCGACCCGTGCCCCGTCCCCTAATAGCTTTAAAATGAAAACGAACCTTACCTATTTTAATTTTTACTATCGTCCGAACTACCCTCCAGCCTCGACACTCTAGATAGAATGAAATTAAATATGCCAATCACCGTAAATGGAAAATAAACATGTAGCTACAAAATGTATCATCTGCTTTCAATTCCAATCTGGATTGAAATTTTTTTTTTTCTTTCTGGCTACTTTGCGCGCAACGTCTGAGAGGCATTGCTTTTCTATTTTAGGGTACATAGCAGGTGTCTGAGTTTAGAACATAACATGCAACCCCCGTCTTACCCCGCAGAGCCCACCTCCCACCTCTCTCTCTCTCTCTCTCTCTCTCTCTCTCTCTCTCTCTCTCTCCCTCTCCCTCTCTCTCTCCCTCTCTCTCTCTCGCTCGCACGGCGCCACTCGGACACGACCCCTTGTGTGCAACCCGACTTCCTGCCGCGCACAATGAGGTGCAGGCAGTCGTCTCCGATCACCCCGCCAACACACACACACACACACACACACACACACACACACACACACACATTTCCAGTGCACTTACACTCACATGCACATACGCGCTTCCGCACCGGACCGTAATTATCACGAGGGCCGCCTGTCGCGTCTGTGGTCCAGTGCGTGTGTGTGCAAGCGTGCGTGCGTGCGGGGTGACCACGCAGTGACTGTGGCGCACACACACACGCACGCAGCAGCCCCAGTCTAATGGCGGAAGCGGTGCGGAGTCGCCGCGGCGCCCAATGAGCCGCGTCAAGATGCTTGTGGCGCCCTCTCCCGGCCCCTCGCTGTGCAAAACCTCCTGTGTGTTCAATTAGCCGTGCACAGCCACACGATCTACGCCGTCTGCCTGACCCGCTACAACACACACACACACACACACACACACACACGCACAGGCGCGCGGGGGCGGCGCGCAGATCACATGCCAATAAAAATGGTAATGTGTGGGTCCGCCCAAGTCGTTAGGCGCGGTGCCCTCCGCCGCCACCAGCCGCACCACTTCCGGGACCATCATGGGCGCGTCTTCTTGCGAGGTTCCAGCGGAAGCCAACACATACACTACCCCCCCCCCCCCCCAAAAAAAAAAATTGCTTCCTTTTTGTATTTTATTTGGAAATTGCAGGGGGAAGAGGAGAGGATTTATTTGCGGGTGCTTCATAAACACTGCGTGACTTTGCAACATTTTCCGTAATTTTCTGATGTACGAATGATGTTGTAAATTTACGATAGCCCGATTGTGCTCGTTCATGAATCACAAGTCGACCCCAGGAGTCATTACAATTTTGTAATTTTACAATTTGACATCATTTACGAAATTACGAAATTTTGCCGTTAATCCCTTACAATCACTGTAACTCGAATGGAATCAAATGTGTCACCATAGTTGGCGACACATTTGTCGCCATGTTTGGAAAACTTCCCGTTTTTGTGACCATAATCTCGGCAACAAATGTGTCGCCACCAAATATGGTGACAAATTTAACACCATTCTGGGAGACAAAGTCTCGAGTTTAGTAAAAATTTGTTGCAATATATGTGTATTATCCTCTTGGGTAACAAATGTGTCACCCTCATGGAAACATGTGTTGCCTAGGATGGAAACAAATGTGTCACCTTCTTAAGTTGGAAACAAACACACATTTGGGAAGTTTCCAAAGTCGGGATGTTTCCTCAAATGGTGACACATTTGATTCCAAAAGCAGTTTTCGTCGCCATAAATTGGAAACAAGTGTTTCCGCAAAAAGTACAGTGATGTTTCTCCTAGTGAAAAGAGTAAAACCTTTGTCCCTGTGGACTCACCAAACAAAAAAAAAAAATTGGAAAGGAAATGAAAATGATTTTTATTGTTCCTGACGTGACTCCTTGGCCGCCGCCACAGAAGTCACGCAGCCTGCCTCCCGCCGCAGCTGCTCCTCCCTCTGTTTGTGCAAATTGCGTTTGGGGTGACGCGTAACGCGCTTAGCGGTGAGACGGTAACGCAATCGGAGGCCTGTGGGCAGGGCAGGCCGGGCCGCGCCGCACTGCAACTGTCTGACATCAAAAGCGCGCCCCGGGGCGCCGCGGCGGGGCGGGGCGGGGCGGGGCGGGGGTGTGCCCGGGCAGCGCCGGCGCCGCCGTGGTGGCCCTGGCCCTGGGCTACTCCGGACCTCTCTGCGAGGGGCAGTGCTGCGCAGGGCGCGCGCTCTGTGGGCGAAAATAAAAAATCTTCTTGTATCTTCACGTACTTAAGTCAAAGATTTCACTCTTTTTGTAACGGCGGTATAAGTCGAGGTAAAAGTCGCATATAACTCTTTCGTCGTCACCCAGTTTGAAGTGGTGTATTGTCTCACTCTGTAGGGTAGTGTGGTGCCACGTGGTGCCCGGGGCTACCGCAGAGCAGTCACTGGCCGCGCTGGCGACCGCAGAAATCGAGCAAGGCTTTCGTTAACCGTAAGCGAACGGAAGTGTATAGACATAAAGCGCTCTGCGCTGGCGGGGTAGCTCAGTACGTCGCAAATAAGAGCACCTGGCTTGATTGCCAGTTAGTCCGCGCCTGCCTCCCGTGGCGGGGGGGCGGGGCGGGGCGGGGCTGCTTGACCCTCGGGGGGTGCGCCCCGCCCCGCCCGCCACCCCTGGCGGGGCCCCCCGGGGCGCGCGGCGCGCTGCTAGCGGCCGGCAGCGGGGGGCCGTCCTACCGCGGCCCGGCCCAGCCACCAGCTACCGGCATGTAATGCAATTTCCGTAACAAGCAATCTGCAGCGCAATTGGGTTACTGTATGAATGGAGCGATCTTAACGAGACTCGCAATCTCCTGTGCCCTGCCTGCTCCTCGCTACCACCCTACCCGCCCCGCCCCGCCCCGCCCCGCCCCGCCCCGCCCCGCCGCGCCCCGCTGTCTCCGCTCTGCCTCTCTCGCTCCACTGCACCGATCAGAGGGTGGCGCTCGACCGACCAGTCCCGAACCTCGTCCTGAACCAGGGAGGCTGGCGGGGCGGGGCGGGGTGGGAGGTACCGGGCGGGGGACTTTGTTTTGGGATCAATTATAACGCGTCCTCTCCCGGGTCGGAGCGCCTGTATCGCCAGCACGCGCGTGGGCAGCGGCGGACAATGCTGCGAGGGCGGGGCGGGGCGCGCGCCCGGAAGCGACGCGGGGCGGGGCGGGGTGGGCTGAGGCAAGTGCCGAGAATGAAAAGCGCAACATGATATGTAATATGCACCGGGCGGGGCGGGGCGGGGCGGCGGGCCCCACGCGCCTGCACCAGTTACTGCCACGTGTCGTCCTTTACGTCCTCCTCATTATTTCCAACGTAGCCTACTTTCCCTTTTTATTTTATTTATCTCGACGCCCTGCCCTGCGCGATGTTTCTTACGTGTTACTCCCGCGGTGCTCCGCGCGGCTCAACAGATGCACAGTAACGTCAGGCAGGCGCGGACAGTGCGGGTGAGGGAGGAGTATTCCTCGAGCTGTCGGGAGGGAGAGGGACGGTCTAAAGGAGTCGCGCGTAATTTCCGCGACTCCTTTTAATTATTTCCCGCTCTTTTCATTTCTCTTTTTCGCTTTTTGCGTTTTGTCCGTTTGTTGAACATCAACGGTGACGCGCGCGCGGCGGCGGCGGGATCAGCCGCGAGGCGAGGGCCTTAAGTCTCCCGTCTGGCGCCCCCGCCCCGCCCCGCCCCGCCCCGCCCCGCCCCGCCCCGCCCCGCCCCGCCCCGCCCCGCCGAGGGCCCTACGCCCTCTCCCCCCCCTCCCGACGCCGGCTCGGCGCGACGCCGTCACGCGGGAGTCCAGGCGTCTGGAACAGTTTAATGAGGTTTTGCCGGTGAGCCGGAGCAAGAGAGGCTAGGCGGCCGTAAGGCACGCGGGGGGCATCCGTCTCGTTTATGAGTGAGAGAGAGAGAGAGAGAGAGAGAGAGAGAGAGAGAGAGAGAGAGAGAGAGAGAGAGAGAGAGAGAGAGAGAGAGAGAGAGGCGGGGGGGAGGGAGGAGTCACAAATGAGAGTATTTCACACGACATGCGGCAGTTTCTGCTGCTCGCGCGGACTAACTGTTGTACCCCAGTTAAACAAAACGCGCAGACGAATATTCTGAAATTAATGAAAACATGAGATTCCGACATTTTTCGTATAATCTATACCTTTTGGAAGAAAGTAAAATAAATAAAAAAAATCGTCTGGTTCGAGATGGGTGTCGTTGTCACAGCAGCGTGCGGCGACCTCGAGCTGGCGCGTATCGTATCGTATATAAGTAATTGCCACGCTACGCCACGTCAGGGTGGCGCCAACGCGGAGAAATAAAGAAATCTCATCCGCAGGCGGGGCGGGGCGGGGCGGGGCGGGGCGGGGCGGGGCGGGGCGGGGCGGGGCGGGCGTCGCCTGGCTGCGCCCGGCGCCTGCACGTGCCGCAGATATTTACATTGTGACAGTCGAGCGGCCACACGCGCGAGGCGCGAGGACCCCGCCGCCGCGCCTCACCCCGCCCCACCCCGCCCCGCCCCGCCCCACCCCGCCCTGCCCCGCCCCGCCCCGCCCCCCCCCGCCCCGCCCCGCCCCGCCCCGCTCTTACTCGCTCTTTTGTGTGTGTCTCCCGCGCCGCCCCGTTTCCCCAATTTCTCATTCTTATAGGAAGCACACATAACACGCACATAACAACGCCAACACCCTTTTTTTCTATTTTTTCTTTTCTTCTTCTCATTTTATTTCGACTGTAATTTTCTCTTCATATTATTTGAGTTAGGGTTGTATGAAGAACTATTTTTGGTTAGGAACGGGGCGTTTTACGAAAGTCCCTACGCTAAATATCGCTAATTTTGTGTCCTGTGCTATGTTTACTGAGAGTGGAGAATGCGTATTACAGTAGTTGAAGAGCGGGGTGGAGGGGGAGGGGGTAGGAGAGGGAGAGAGGGAGAGAGGGAGAGGGAGACGGTCTAATCGAGAAGTCATCGCGCATTATACCGTATGAGAGGGACTCATCCACCGGGCTGGCCTGGCCCCCGCGCCAATCTCTGCCGGCCATCAGTTCCACAAGACGCTTAGTTAGATCGTGTGACGGTGAGGTTAGGGGGGAGAGAGCAGCGGGGCGGGGCGGGGTGGGGCGGGGTGGGGCGGGGCGGGGTGGAGAGACACGTGCGCGCCACGCCCGGCCACCCCGGGAGCGTGTGAGCGAGAGGACCCGAGCAGTGATGGCTCAATTTCACGAGCCTCACCCCGCCGCCCCGCCCCGCCCCGCCCCGCCCCGCCCCGCCCCGCCCCGCCCAGACTGCGGCCGTCCAGCTCGCGCCGTCTCGTTCCACACCAATGACCTTTTTCGTAGTTTTATCCACGTACACCGTACCCACTCTGTGGAGAGAGAAGGGAAATGAAACCCATCTGGGATAACTTCACTTAAAATTGTTTGCTATGTCACTTCGATTGATGCCTGTCCACCGTCCAGAGTCGTATTTATTAAAACACCTGTTTTGTTTTCATAATGGCATTTTTTTTTTTTACAATATATGCGAGCGGGCTGTTTTTGAGAGGCGTTTGTGCTTTGCAGTGTATAGCGCTGATAATTGTGCGATTGAAATTTCAAATTCGGACGCGGGAGTGTGCAGCAGCAGGCTGTTGGACGCTGGGTGGCGAGGCTAGCGATAAGGGGATGCTGGACGTATAAACCCGACCGGAAATAGGCGCCAGGCGGGGAGCGTGGCGCCGCACCGGAAATGGTGAAACGGCTCCGCTAGCACGGCTCCTTAGCGGCAGGGGCGTGCCGTGCCGTGCCGCGCGGAGGGGTGGGAGCGGAGCTAAACACTCGCCCTCCGCACTGTACTGTACTGTCACTCAGCGAGTCATCGCCTCGCGGCGTATAGGAAAGGTTTGACACCGTGCAACACCTTCACACGCTCCCCGCATGACTCCCCGGAACATACAGGATAAGTTATTTAAAGTATTTTTTTTTTTGGCCCCGAAGCAGCGCCAAAATTTCCTGAAAATAGGTGCTTTCTCGCGCGCGCGGTAATATTTATGTGGGACCCCGTGGCCGCGCCCCGGGCGCAGTGCGCAGTGCGCCATCATTCTTGCGGGATTATTTAGCTTCTCTGCCCCTCCCTCCCTCCTCCCTCCTCCCTCCCTCCCTCCCTCCCTCCTCCCTCCCTCCCTCCCTCCCTCCCTCCCTCCCTCCCTCCACCACGTGACCAGAGCTCCGGTCCGGCTGCCCTTTCTCTCCTCCGGGCCCCGCTATGGGACTGGACAAACGCGTCTGCGATTTACACCATTCGCCCGCCAGAGTGGCGCTAATGACCACCGCCGCGAAGAAACGGGCAATATATTATTATTTAATTTTACCTTGATTTTAATTTGTTTTTGCACGTAGAAACCCTTTTCTCCTCCTACCGGTATTTTCGCCGCCGGACCAAACTGTCGCCTTTTTATTTTAAACTTTACCCCCTAAACCTTTATTATTTAAATGTTACATATTTCCCGGAATGTATATCTCGTCTTCTGTTTTTTCTTTTTGCTTGGAAGGAGACGCGGCGGTTTTTGTAACCTTATTACCACCTCTAACATAAAAATAAAATAGAGCAATATTATGTTAAGGGCCGCAGCGGCGCATGTCCGCGCCGGGGTGGCAAAGGGTTAGCCGGCCAGGGCCGCGTGCCGTGCAAATTGTATACGATTATCTGGGCGAGAGCGAGAGCTACACTGTGAAAAATATATCTGTAAGTTCACGACATTTTTCGTAATTTGTGATTTATAAACGGTGTTGTAACTTTACGATCGAAATCGCAAATTTACGAGCACCTATTTGTGCTCGTTTAAGAATTACAAGTCGATACCAAGTGTCCTTAAAATTTTGTAATTTTACAATTTGATATCGTAACTTTACGACATTTCTCATGGAAAATTTTCCCGTAACTCTTACAAATATTTCTCACAGTGTAGGCGGAGGAGAGGGCTGGGCAGGGCAGGCGACTTACTTGTTGGCCCAGGCAGGCCAGACGGGCGGGGCAGGGACAGGGGCAGGCGGCAGCCCCGGGCCGGCGCGCCCGACCACCTCGGGGTAGGCAGCGCGGCGCACACGCCCGCTCCACGCCTGCCTAACCACCAGGGGGGCCGGCCGGGCCGCGCCGGGCCGCGCCG